>CAWUFW010001791.1:2087500-2595440 GCA_963921515.1 Calotriton arnoldi | reverse complement strand
GGGTGAGTGTTTGATTAGCTCAAGCGCTCCGTCCATCATCCCCTTTGGTATCGCTTTGTTCGCCCTAGGTTGGCAGGGTATGCCCAGACGTGGGTCCCTTGCTCACTTTGCCACTGGATTCAAGCTAGCCTGGCTGATGACGGCTGAATAGCCAGATACCGGTCCCAGGATGCTTGTTTCCGGTCCAGGGAAGACATGGCTTGGCAGTTCGGGCTGGACTGTTCCCATGAGGCACAGGGTCAGACTGATTTGCATATGGCCATGTCTGAACTGGGGTGGTGGAGTGAGCTAAAGAATGATGATGGATTAAACCCAGATCAGTTGACTGGGGGTGAGTGTTTGATTAGCTCAAGCGCTCCGTCCATCATCCAATTTGGTATCGCTTTGTTCGCCCTAGGTTGGCAGGGTATGCCCAGACGTGGGTCCCTTGCTCACTTTGCCACTGGATTCAAGCTAGCCTGGCTGATGACGGCTGAATAGCCAGAAACCGGTCCCAGGATGCTTGTTTCCGGTCCAGGGAAGACATGGCTTGGCAGTTCGGGCTGGACTGTTCCCATGAGGCACAGGGTCAGACTGATTTGCATATGGCCATGTCTGAACTGGGGTGGTGGAGTGAGCTAAAGAATGATGATGGATTAAACCCAGATCAGTTGACTGGGGGTGAGTGTTTGATTAGCTCAAGCGCTCCGTCCATCATCCCCTTTGGTATCGCTTTGTTCGCCCTAGGTTGGCAGGGTATGCCCAGACGTGGGTCCCTTGCTCACTTTGCCACTGGATTCAAGCTAGCCTGGCTGATGACGGCTGAATAGCCAGATACCGGTCCCAGGATGCTTGTTTCCGGTCCAGGGAAGACATGGCTTGGCAGTTCGGGCTGGACTGTTCCCATGAGGCATAGGGTCAGATTGATTTGCATATGGCCATGTCTGAACTGGGGTGGTGGAGTGAGCTAAAGAATGATGATGGATTAAACCCAGATCAGTTGACTGGGGGTGAGTGTTTGATTAGCTCAAGCGCTCCGTCCATCATCCCCTTTGGTATTGCTTTGTTCGCCCTAGGTTGGCAGGGTATCCCCAGACGTGGGTCCCTTGCTCACTTTGCCACTGGATTCAAGCTAGCCTGGCTGATGATGGCTGAATAGCCAGAAACCGGTCCCAGGATGCTTGTTTCCGGTCCAGGGAAGACATGGCTTGGCAGTTCGGGCTGGACTGTTCCCATGAGGCACAGGGTCAGACTGATTTGCATATGGCCATGTCTGAACTGGGGTGGTGGAGTGAGCTAAAGAATGATGATGGATTAAACCCAGATCAGTTGACTGGGGGTGAGTGTTTGATTAGCTCAAGCGCTCTGTCCATCATCCCCTTTGGTATCGCTTTGTTCGCCCTAGGTTGGCAGGGTATGCCCAGACGTGGGTCCCTTGCTCACTTTGCCACTGGATTCAAGCTAGCCTGGCTGATGACGGCTGAATAGCCAGAAACCGGTCCCAGGATGCTTGTTTCCGGTCCAGGGAAGACATGGCTTGGCAGTTCGGGCTGGACTGTTCCCATGAGGCACAGGGTCAGACTGATTTGCATATGGCCATGTCTGAACTGGGGTGGTGGAGTGAGCTAAAGAATGATGATGGATTAAACCCAGATCAGTTGACTGGGGGTGAGTGTTTGATTAGCTCAAGCGCTCCGTCCATCATCCCCTTTGGTATCGCTTTGTTCGCCCTAGGTTGGCAGGGTATGCCCAGACGTGGGTCCCTTGCTCACTTTGCCACTGGATTCAAGCTAGCCTGGCTGATGACGGCTGAATAGCCAGAAACCGGTCCCAGGATGCTTGTTTCTGGTCCAGGGAAGACATGGCTTGGCAGTTCGGGCTGGACTGTTCCCATGAGGCACAGGGTCAGACTGATTTGCATATGGCCATGTCTGAACTGGGGTGGTGGAGTGAGCTAAAGAATGATGATGGATTAAACCCAGATCAGTTGACTGGGGGTGAGTGTTTGATTAGCTCAAGCGCTCCGTCCATCATCCCCTTTGGTATCGCTTTGTTCGCCCTAGGTTGGCAGGGTATGCCCAGACGTGGGTCCCTTGCTCACTTTGCCACTGGATTCAAGCTAGCCTGGCTGATGACGGCTGAATAGCCAGAAACCGGTCCCAGGATGCTTGTTTCCGGTCCAGGGAAGACATGGCTTGGCAGTTCGGGCTGGACTGTTCCCATGAGGCACAGGGTCAGACTGATTTGCATATGGCCATGTCTGAACTGGGGTGGTGGAGTGAGCTAAAGAATGATGATGGATTAAACCCAGATCAGTTGACTGGGGGTGAGTGTTTGATTAGCTCAAGCGCTCCGTCCATCATCCCCTTTGGTATCGCTTTGTTCGCCCTAGGTTGGCAGGGTATGCCCAGACGTGGGTCCCTTGCTCACTTTGCCACTGGATTCAAGCTAGCCTGGCTGATGACGGCAGAATAGCCAGAAACCGGTCCCAGGATGCTTGTTTCCGGTCCAGGGAAGACATGGCTTGGCAGTTCGGGCTGGACTGTTCCCATGAGGCACAGGGTCAGACTGATTTGCATATGGCCATGTCTGAACTGGGGTGGTGGAGTAGGCTAAAGAATGATGATGGATTAAACCCAGATCAGTTGACTGGGGGTGAGTGTTTGATTAGCTCAAGCGCTCCGTCCATCATCCCCTTTGGTATCGCTTTGTTCGCCCTAGGTTGGCAGGGTATGCCCAGACGTGGGTCCCTTGCTCACTTTGCCACTGGATTCAAGCTAGCCTGGCTGATGACGGCTGAATAGCCAGAAACCGGTCCCAGGATGCTTGTTTCCGGTCCAGGGAAGACATGGCTTGGCAGTTCGGGCTGGACTGTTCCCATGAGGCACAGGGTCAGACTGATTTGCATATGGCCATGTCTGAACTGGGGTGGTGGAGTGAGCTAAAGAATGATGATGGATTAAACCCAGATCAGTTGACTGGGGGTGAGTGTTTGATTAGCTCAAGCGCTCCGTCCATCATCCCCTTTGGTATCGCTTTGTTCGCCCTAGGTTGGCAGGGTATGCCCAGACGTGGGTCCCTTGCTCACTTTGCCACTGGATTCAAGCTAGCCTGGCTGATGACGGCTGAATAGCCAGAAACCGGTCCCAGGATGCTTGTTTCCGGTCCAGGGAAGACATGGCTTGGCAGTTCGGGCTGGACTGTTCCCATGAGGCACAGGGTCAGACTGATTTGCATATGGCCATGTCTGAACTGGGGTGGTGGAGTGAGCTAAAGAATGATGATGGGGCGTGGCTTGCAGCCGAGAGTAATGGCCGCAACCTAACCGAGCTCCGGCCAGCACGAAAACATCCCCGACTAATCCGGACACTTATCCGTGTTAAAATCACCACTCAAGACCTTTTTCCAGCACCGGAACATTGGAGGCGCGTTCCGACCAATTTTGGAGCGGGACCGGGGCTTCATAACTGATCCGCGGGAGCGAGGCGAAAAGGCCGTGCAGCGGTAAGAGGCGGAGGGCGCCGCATTGCAGTGGGGACTACGCCTGGGCGGCTTCTTGGTGACACGCCGTTGGGCGCGTGAGGAGCCCCTGCGGTGATAGCTATCGCCGCGACGACTCCGAGCACCGGGAGAGGCCCGGTTGAGATACTTAACCCCCGCCCGGCGGACCCTCACAGCTCCACGGGGGAAAGGGCCTGCGGAGTCCAGACACCGACGGTGCCCTATTAATCCACCAGGGCCAGGACACTGAACAACTGTGGCCCCCGGGTACAGCATAAGACGGGGAGACGGTGAGGCGCGGCGCACCGGAAGCCGCCGGAGGGCCACCTTTGCCGCACAACTAGTGGCCCACACAGCAGGAAGGAGCAAGACTCAGAATACAGCGCTAAGAACCCCAGGGGGGGTCCGCTCACTGGTGGTGCGGTCCTGCACAATTCCTGTACCATTTGAAGGCCCCGCATTGCCTGGCTGCACTGGGCGACTTCACTCGGAAGCCCCGGAGCGCCCGGCACCCCAGCGCCATTGCCAACGGCAGAGTACCCGCTCAGCCTGCAAGGACACGCAGGCACGGGTGAAGGTGGCCGGAATCCCCCGGCACAACTGCAAGCGGACGGCTGCGCTGTACACGATGCCTCGCGGCCCCCATACTTCCAAGGCCGTGAACTAAGCATTCGACAATACGCCGCTGGCCATAGATTCGGAATCCACTGTGCTGGGAACAGCTCGGCCTACACCGGAACCAAAGGCCCCATATAATCAAGCAGGAAACCAGACAGGCCGCAAGGCGACGCGCAGTCACGAGGCAAGCGGCGGTGAGTACTGCGCAATACCAGTGATCCCGCGAGGAAGGCCAAATGGCGGGCCGAGGTCCACGAGCGACCCAGCAAGCCAAACTAGACAAGTATGCTTTTTCCAAAGATGCGACAGACGCGACCACCCAGCGGGCACCCACGGAGGTCAGTGCCGCGTCAGGGGGCCAGCCAGAGGTCACATTGCTAGACATAATGTCCGCCCTGACGAACGTCCAAACGACAGTGGGGTCCATTTCCTCGGATGTATCGTTCCTCCGAGCTGACTTCCAGAAAATGGCTTCCAGAATGACCGAGGTGGAAACCACGACGGCGTCTCTCACGAAAGACACAGCCAGCCTCCAGCGACAGGTTCAGCAGTTAGAAGCTCAAAATCGCCAGATGGCAGCCAAACTAGATGATCAGGAAGGCCGGTCGAGACGGAACAACGTCCGTATTACAGGAGTCCCAGAATCGAAGGGAACGCCAGCCATGGACCTCTACGTGGAAGACATCATCAAGAACCAACTCCAACCAAGGGGTCTCTCCAGCTTCTTCTCGGTGGAAAGGGCGCACAGAATACCCGGGGTAAACCAAAGCCTGGAGCACCCCCTCGACCGATACTAGCCAGGATCTTTAATTTCAGGGACCGGGACGCCATCCTCCAAACAGCAAGAGTGGCCCCACCTCTGCGTATAGAAAACTCTGTCATCTCCTTCTTCCCCGACTATACGGCGACAGTCACCAAGCAGAGGAGGAGTTTTCTTGAGGTCAAGAAGGAACTACAATGCAGAGGACTTGCATACTCCATGCTCTTTCCCGCGAAGCTTCGAGTAGTAGCGGACGGTAAGACCTGGTTCTTCGAGACGCCGGCGGAAGCCCACGACTGGCTGGAGGGTTGGCGACAGGTCAACAGATCTAAAACCGACAATGGGCGACCACAACGCCAATCCGCTGAAGCAACATCCCAGGGCCGGAGACACACGGACGCAGACGAAGACCGACGCCAAACGGGCACAGAGGACTGACCCCCCACGGATGGCGACCGCCAACTTGACATCGATGGGACTTCATTGATGGAACTTCCACCCACCCCATGCCAAGCTGCCAGGCTGCGGCGCGGATCACCTAGGGCGGTCCAGAAATGACCTGCTAGAGACCTACCACTGGGACTGAACCTTTAATTCCGATGCTATACTTATTGTAAGAACCTGACCCTTTCAACGTCTTGGAGTGAAGGGATGTTCGAAATGTCCCGGATGTTCTCTCCCCCCACACGCAAGTACTGTTCATGGGATTAAAGCAGTCTGCACAGTTGGGGTGGCGGGTAGTTGGAAATCCGTCTAGCAGGGAGGCAGGGAGGGGGGCGGAAGGGGGGTTTTGATTAAGGTATTGTTGGAATTTGTGTTTTTTTCTTTTAAATTTTTTGGAAATGTATATTTGTTATATGCTGGTACCACACACTTTAGGGTTAAACACAGGGAACCCATCAACTCACACATGCGAGTCCAATGTCCCAGAGTTGCCACATGGTTCATGACCCCTCACATTCATGCCCCCCTTGCCCTCATATCGTGGAATGTTAACGGCCTTGGCAACAAAATTAAAAGAGGGCTTGTACTACAATATCTTAAGAGACAAACTCCATCTGTAGTCCTCTTACAAGAAACTCATTTGGTAGGATCAGCCACTAAAGCACTGGACAGATGGGGGTTCAAAATGATAGTGCACTCCGAATTTACTACAGGATCTAGAGGGGTGGGGATATTGATACGAAAGAGTTGCCCACTAATAATTCATAGCACCCAGACAGATGACCAGGGGCGCTTTGCGGCACTATCCTGTCAATGGGAGGGACGAGCCTACAACCTCGTTACCGTATATGTCCCCCTGCGCTCCACAGTCTGGCCCTCCCGGCTCTCGGTAGGTTCCTGCTCGCCTTACCCCTGGGGAGCTGGTTGTGGGGGCGACTTTAACGCCGTTCTCGACGCCTCCTGGGATCGATTACCACCAAGGGACCAGGGGAACCCCCTCACACACCTACGTGACTTCACGGAGGCTATGGGACTTGTGGACGTTTGGCGTGCGAGACACCCCTCGACACGCCAATACACATATCATTCTGGAGCCCACAATAGTTTGTCAAGGATGGATTACATACTCTCATCCCCGACGGGCCTTACAGCAATCACAGAGATCACACACCTCCCCAGAGGGATATCGGATCACTCTCCCCTATTAGTAACTTATACATCGCAGCAAATGGGACGTAAACGCATCTATCCAATTTACCCGGGGTACTTGAAAGTCCCGACTATCAGGAAACAACTGCGCACAACCACGAAACAATACTTCCAAGAAAATACACACTCGGTTGTTTCCCCTAGTACTTTATGGGAGGCATACAAGACGGTTTTGCGAGGGCAGGCAATATCCGTAATAACCTTACACAAACGAGAAAAGACCCTACAGGTGCAGGGACTTGAGAGCGCAGTTAGCCTAGCCGAAGAAGAACACACCAGAGCTCAGACTGAAGAGACAAAGCACACTCTAAACTTGGCCAAACAAGCATACCGGGACTACACATGGGAGGACGCTAAGGCAAAAGCCGCAAAAACGCAACACACGATATACGAGGCAGGGGACAAGGCCGGTAAGTTGCTAGCCTGGCTAGACAAGAAAGAGCGCGCTAGCCGCTGGGTGGCTCACCTACACTTACCCTCGGGGAGGACATAACGGACCCATCAGACATAGTAACTGCCTTTGCACAGCATTATGAGGCAGTTTATACACCCACCACAAACGCCGCGGTAGAAGAGAATTTGGCCTTCCTAAAGGATATCCGTTTGCCAACTCTGACACCCCAAGACGTCGACACATTAGATGAACCTCTCACGGTGGACGAAATTGCCGCTGCACTTAGAGGGCTGCAATCAGGTAAAGCACTAGGTCCTAATGGCATTCCGGTAGAACTCTACAAAATAGAAGCGGAAAGGCTGGGGCCTCATTTATTAACAATATACGTAGACAGTCTAGATAAGGGAATACTTCCCAGGGATCAGAGGACAGCGACTATAGTGACAATCCCAAAACCCGGCAAGCCCCCCTCAGGAATGCACCTCCTACCGTCCAATCTCACTCCTCAACGCGGAGGCGAAAATCCTAGCAAAAATTCTAGCCTCCAGACTCCAACCACACCTCACGTCTCTTATACACCCGGATCAGTCCGGTTTTATGCCAGGCCGCAACACAGCAATGAACCTAAGACGGCTACACGGAGTGATGGCCCGAATGTCTACCATCCAAGAAGAGGCGGTCATTCTATCGTTAGAAGCCAGTATGGCCTTTGATCGAGTGGAGTGGCCATTTATGTTCGCAGTGTTGCAACACTTTGGCTTTGGGCCTAATTTTCGGGCGTGGGTCCGGTTGTTATATACACAACCCATGGCACACGTAGTGGTCAATGGACGCATATCCAAGGACTTTCCTCTGGGGCGCGGGACTAGACAGGGATGTCCCCTGTCCCCCCTCCTATTTGCCCTGGTACTTGAGCCCCTCGCGACTTGGATACGATGTGACCCAGTGATACGGGGACTAAGATGGACGGAGGGGTGGGAAGACCGTATATCGCTGTACGCAGATGATATACTACTATACATGACCTCCCCCAGTCGCTCAATTGGTCGTTTATTAGATATCTGTGCATCATATGGCAGATACTCGGGATACATGATTAACTGGGCAAAATCGGTTCTGTTTGTCCTCCATGGTCCCCCTCCGCGCCTACCCAGGGGAGTAATGATACAGCCTGGGAACGACGGTTTTAAATACCTGGGCATCCATATTACGCCAGACCAAACGCAATTCTACGAGCGAAATCTCATGCCCCCTCTCCTGAGACTTAAAAACGACGTAAAGCACTGGCATGCACTACCTCTAACCCTCTTGGGCCGTGCAGCTTTGTTCAAGATGATGGCTCTCCCACGGTTTCTGTACGCCCTGCAAAATACGCCTACCCCGGTCCCAAACTCTTATTTTAAAGCCATCGAGGCTGAAGTGGGACTGCTCCTCTGGGGAGGAAAACCTCCCCGCATAGCCCTATCCAAACTCACCAGAAGCTGGTACGATGGTGGAATCGCCTTGCCCAGCGTACAATTGTATTACTGGGCCTCGCAACTTATCATAGTGAATCAATGGCTCCATGCCCCGCAGGAGGAACCGGCTCTCCGGCTGGACAGGCATACTCTCGGGGCTGGTGGACCCCTGATGGCACTTTACCACAACAACAACAAAAAAAGGCGCATGGATCGGTCCCACTGCACATACAATAAATATATGGTTTACAGCGCAACGAGCGCTTGGCTGGGAGGGAGTCCTCACCCAACTCACACCACTGTGGGATACGCCAAAACTAGGTATGCTCCGCTACAGTAAAGGTTTTGCACAATGGGACCTTATTGGTATCTCGAGAATTGGAGATCTCTGGAAAAAGGGAGAAGTAGTGACGTTCGCCCAACTACGAACAACATACCAAATGGCTGATTCAGAACAGTTTCGCTATACACAAATTAAACACGCACTTGCAATGGCCATACCCAGAGGCACCGATCTCCCGAATCATCGCCGCTCGAGGACCGTCTCCTTACAGACCATCTAACCAAAAAACTATTTCCCTCACTTATCGCAAACTAATATACAATCAGAAAGATCCCACGCAAGCCTTACGAGACAAATGGCGGGCTGACCTGGGAGACATGGACGACCAGGAGTGGCAGGAAGCATTGGCATCCCCACGAGAGGTGGCAATCCCGTCTCGCTTACAATTGGTGCAACTGAAGATCCTGCATAGGACGTACTACACTAGAACTATGCTCCACAAAATCGGCCGGACTGAGACACCTCTCTGTCTGAGGGGATGTGGGACGCGGGGCACATTTTACCACACGCTATGGGAATGTCCTCACATAACACACTACTGGGAGGCGGTCATGGAGACAATTACTCAGGTGTGTGGCTCTGAAGTTCTCCCTGAGCCCAAAAGGTGCCTTCTCAATGTATGGGAACCAACCAACCTGAATCACGCAGCACAGGCCTGGGCGACATTAGGGATCACGTTAGCTAAGCGCAATATCGCACAGCACTGGGGCGCGCCCTTACCCCCGGCAACAACACTGGTGTCGAGACATGGACGGAGCAATGGTGGCCGAAAAAGCAGTTTACACACACAGAGGGTGTCCCAAAAAGTGGGAGCGGGTGTGGGGCAAGTGGAATTCGTTCCGTGGTAATATTTGTGCCCCCCTGGCAGAGGAATCAGATCCAGCCTTAAGCGACTAGCACACAGGGTCCACTAACGGGTCAGCTACACGCCCGGGGTGGGGGTCCAGACATTATACTAATGAGACGTGAATCTAAGGCAACTATGTACAATGCATTACCTGTGTATATAACCTGTAATGAATGTATCAGACTAATTGACATTGCTAAGAGTAACCAGCACTGTTTGTTTTCTTTTTGATTTTATGATAATAAAAAGTTTTAAAAAAAAAAAAAAAAGAATGATGATGGATTAAACCCAGATCAGTTGACTGGGGGTGAGTGTTTGATTAGCTCAAGCGCTCCGTCCATCATCCCCTTTGGTATCGCTTTGTTCGCCCTAGGTTGGCAGGGTATGCCCAGACGTGGGTCCTTTGCTCACTTTGCCACTGGATTCAAGCTAGCCTGGCTGATGACGGCTGAATAGCCAGAAACCGGTCCCAGGATGCTTGTTTCCGGTCCAGGGAAGACATGGCTTGGCAGTTCGGGCTGGACTGTTCCCATGAGGCACAGGGTCAGACTGATTTGCATATGGCCATGTCTGAACTGGGGTGGTGGAGTGAGCTAAAGAATGATGATGGATTAAACCCAGATCAGTTGACTGGGGGTGAGTGTTTGATTAGCTCAAGCGCTCCGTCCATCATCCCCTTTGGTATCGCTTTGTTCGCCCTAGGTTGGCAGGGTATGCCCAGACGTGGGTCCCTTGCTCACTTTGCCACTGGATTCAAGCTAGCCTGGCTGATGACGGCTGAATAGCCAGAAACTGGTCCCAGGATGCTTGTTTCCGGTCCAGGGAAGACATGGCTTGGCAGTTCGGGCTGGACTGTTCCCATGAGGCACAGGGTCAGACTGATTTGCATATGGCCATGTCTGAACTGGGGTGGTGGAGTGAGCTAAAGAATGATGATGGATTAAACCCAGATCAGTTGACTGGGGGTGAGTGTTTGATTAGCTCAAGCGCTCCGTCCATCATCCCCTTTGGTATCGCTTTGTTCGCCCTAGGTTGGCAGGGTATGCCCAGACGTGGGTCCCTTGCTCACTTTGCCACTGGATTCAAGCTAGCCTGGCTGATGACGGCTGAATAGCCAGAAACCGGTCCCAGGATGCTTGTTTCCGGTCCAGGGAAGACATGGCTTGGCAGTTCGGGCTGGACTGTTCCCATGAGGCATAGGGTCAGACTGATTTGCATATGGCCATGTCTGAACTGGGGTGGTGGAGTGAGCTAAAGAATGATGATGGATTAAACCCAGATCAGTTGACTGGGGGTGAGTGTTTGATTAGCTCAAGCGCTCCGTCCATCATCCCCTTTGGTATCGCTTTGTTCGCCCTAGGTTGGCAGGGTATGCCCAGACGTGGGTCCCTTGCTCACTTTGCCACTGGATTCAAGCTAGCCTGGCTGATGACGGCTGAATAGCCAGAAACCGGTCCCAGGATGCTTGTTTCCGGTCCAGGGAAGACATGGCTTGGCAGTTCGGGCTGGACTGTTCCCATGAGGCACAGGGTCAGACTGATTTGCATATGGCCATGTCTGAACTGGGGTGGTGGAGTGAGCTAAAGAATGATGATGGATTAAACCCAGATCAGTTGACTGGGGGTGAGTGTTTGATTAGCTCAAGCGCTCCGTCCATCATCCCCTTTGGTATCGCTTTGTTCGCCCTATGTTGGCAGGGTATGCCCAGACGTGGGTCCCTTGCTCACTTTGCCACTGGATTCAAGCTAGCCTGGCTGATGACGGCTGAATAGCCAGAAACCGGTCCCAGGATGCTTGTTTCCGGTCCAGGGAAGACATGGCTTGGCAGTTCGGGCTGGACTGTTCCCATGAGGCACAGGGTCAGACTGATTTGCATATGGCCATGTCTGAACTGGGGTGGTGGAGTGAGCTAAAGAATGATGATGGATTAAACCCAGATCAGTTGACTGGGGGTGAGTGTTTGATTAGCTCAAGCGCTCCGTCCATCATCCCCTTTGGTATCGCTTTGTTCGCCCTAGGTTGGCAGGGTATCCCCAGACGTGGGTCCCTTGCTCACTTTGCCACTGGATTCAAGCTAGCCTGGCTGATGACGGCTGAATAGCCAGAAACCGGTCCCAGGATGCTTGTTTCCGGTCCAGGGAAGACATGGCTTGGCAGTTCAGGCTGGACTGTTCCCATGAGGCACAGGGTCAGACTGATTTGCATATGGCCATGTCTGAACTGGGGTGGTGAGTGAGCTAAAGAATGATGATGGATTAAACCCAGATCAGTTGACTGGGGGTGAGTGTTTGATTAGCTCAAGCGCTCCGTCCATCATCCCCTTTGGTATCGCTTTGTTCGCCCTAGGTTGGCAGGGTATCCCCAGACGTGGGTCCCTTGCTCACTTTGCCACTGGATTCAAGCTAGCCTGGCTGATGACGGCTGAATAGCCAGAAACCGGTCCCAGGATGCTTGTTTCCGGTCCAGGGAAGACATGGCTTGGCAGTTCGGGCTGGACTGTTCCCATGAGGCACAGGGTCAGACTGATTTGCATATGGCCATGTCTGAACTGGGGTGGTGGAGTGAGCTAAAGAATGATGATGGATTAAACCCAGATCAGTTGACTGGGGGTGAGTGTTTGATTAGCTCAAGCGCTCCGTCCATCATCCCCTTTGGTATCGCTTTGTTCGCCCTAGGCTGGCAGGGTATGCCCAGACGTGGGTCCCTTGCTCACTTTGCCACTGGATTCAAGCTAGCCTGGCTGATGACGGCTGAATAGCCAGAAACCGGTCCCAGGATGCTTGTTTCCGGTCCAGGGAAGACATGGCTTGGCAGTTCGGGCTGGACTGTTCCCATGAGGCACAGGGTCAGACTGATTTGCATATGGCCATGTCTGAACTGGGGTGGTGGAGTGAGCTAAAGAATGATGATGGATTAAACCCAGATCAGTTGACTGGGGGTGAGTGTTTGATTAGCTCAAGCGCTCCGTCCATCATCCCCTTTGGTATCGCTTTATTCGCCCTAGGTTGGCAGGGTATGCCCAGACGTGGGTCCCTTGCTCACTTTTCCACTGGATTCAAGCTAGCCTGGCTGATGACGGCTGAATAGCCAGAAACCGGTCCCAGGATGCTTGTTTCCGGTCCAGGGAAGACATGGCTTGGCAGTTCGGGCTGGACTGTTCCCATGAGGCACAGGGTCAGACTGATTTGCATATGGCCATGTCTGAACTGGGGTGGTGGAGTGAGCTAAAGAATGATGATGGATTAAACCCAGATCAGTTGACTGGGGGTGAGTGTTTGATTAGCTCAAGCGCTCCGTCCATCATCCCCTTTGGTATCGCTTTGTTCGCCCTAGGTTGGCAGGGTATGCCCAGACGTGGGTCCCTTGCTCACTTTGCCACTGGATTCAAGCTAGCCTGGCTGATGACGGCTGAATAGCCAGAAACCGGTCCCAGGATGCTTGTTTCCGGTCCAGGGAAGACATGGCTTGGCAGTTCGGGCTGGACTGTTCCCATGAGGCACAGGGTCAGACTGATTTGCATATGGCCATGTCTGAACTGGGGTGGTGGAGTGAGCTAAAGAATGATGATGGATTAAACCCAGATCAGTTGACTGGGGTGAGTGTTTGATTAGCTCAAGCGCTCCGTCCATCATCCCCTTTGGTATCGCTTTGTTCGCCCTAGGTTGGCAGGGTATGCCCAGACGTGGGTCCCTTGCTCACTTTGCCACTGGATTCAAGCTAGCCTGGCTGATGACGGCTGAATAGCCAGAAACCGGTCCCAGGATGCTTGTTTCCGGTCCAGGGAAGACATGGCTTGGCAGTTCGGGCTGGACTGTTCCCATGAGGCACAGGGTCAGACTGATTTGCATATGGCCATGTCTGAACTGGGGTGGTGGAGTGAGCTAAAGAATGATGATGGATTAAACCCAGATCAGTTGACTGGGGGTGAGTGTTTGATTAGCTCAAGCGCTCCGTCCATCATCCCCTTTGGTATCGCTTTGTTCGCCCTAGGTTGGCAGGGTATGCCCAGACGTGGGTCCCTTGCTCACTTTGCCACTGGATTCAAGCTAGCCTGGCTGATGACGGCTGAATAGCCAGAAACCGGTCCCAGGATGCTTGTTTCCGGTCCAGGGAAGACATGGCTTGGCAGTTCGGGCTGGACTGTTCCCATGAGGCACAGGGTCAGACTGATTTGCATATGGCCATGTCTGAACTGGGGTGGTGGAGTGAGCTAAAGAATGATGATGGATTAAACCCAGATCAGTTGACTGGGAGTGAGTGTTTGATTAGCTCAAGCGCTCCGTCCATCATCCCCTTTGGTATCGCTAACTTATATAATGACAGCTCCTTTTATGATTTATGGACTACTTACTATGCTGACTATATTTGTTAGGCATCGTCTTACTTATTGTGGCACGTACACTGCAAACTAGAGCACAATAGTTAAAATAAGCATTTTAAACTTTTCTCGTGTCTCTGTCAGATCTTATTGTGGACTGGTATGAGTGTGAGAGTGAAAGAGTGTGTCCTCCAACCACGATTCCTGAGAGGGTCGGGAGTATTGTGTTCTGGGGTGTCTAATCACTAGTTCTTCTGTGAGTGAGTAGGAGGAGAAGTGAGACACTATAGCTAGTCGGTCCCGGGCTCATGGATGATGGATTAAACCCAGATCAGTTGACTGGGGGTGAGTGTTTGATTAGCTCAAGCGCTCCGTCCATCATCCCCTTTGGTATCGCTTTGTTCGCCCTAGGTTGGCAGGGTATCCCCAGACGTGGGTCCCTTGCTCACTTTGCCACTGGATTCAAGCTAGCCTGGCTGATGACGGCTGAATAGCCAGAAACCGGTCCCAGGATGCTTGTTTCCGGTCCAGGGAAGACATGGCTTGGCAGTTCGGGCTGGACTGTTCCCATGAGGCACAGGGTCAGACTGATTTGCATATGGCCATGTCTGAACTGGGGTGGTGGAGTGAGCTAAAGAATGATGATGGATTAAACCCAGATCAGTTGACTGGGAGTGAGTGTTTGATTAGCTCAAGCGCTCCGTCCATCATCCCCTTTGGTATCGCTAACTTATATAATGACAGCTCCTTTTATGATTTATGGACTACTTACTATGCTGACTATATTTGTTAGGCATCGTCTTACTTATTGTGGCACGTACACTGCAAACTAGAGCACAATAGTTAAAATAAGCATTTTAAACTTTTCTCGTGTCTCTGTCAGATCTTATTGTGGACTGGTATGAGTGTGAGAGTGAAAGAGTGTGTCCTCCAACCACGATTCCTGAGAGGGTCGGGAGTATTGTGTTCTGGGGTGTCTAATCACTAGTTCTTCTGTGAGTGAGTAGGAGGAGAAGTGAGACACTATAGCTAGTCGGTCCCGGGCTCATGGATGACTCAGTCCCTGCCTACTAAGGTTCTATGATCTTTTTTTTAAGAGATTTATATCGCGCGAACTAGACCCGAGACATCGGGTATCAGAGCGCTTTACATGAGCACCAGTTTCGTTACAGATGGACCCATTCTTTTTTTTTTAGTTAGGCATGGGGAGATTAAGTGATTTGCCCAGAATCACAGGACATTGAGCGTCCTAGCCGAGACTCGAACCCAGTTCCCCAGCTTCAAGGTCAACCGCTCTAGCCGTAAGGCTACATCCTCTCCCCAAAGCATATTTCTGTGACTCCGCAGACTCCCTGCAACATCCCCAGGGCCCAAAGTATATTTTAAGGGAGGAGGGGCCACGCAGCCCTCTCCCTGATCTTTTGAAAGTCCTCAGGGGCCACAATCCTGAGGGCCGTTACGCTATTAAAAGGGAGGGGTGGCCCCCTCCCTGAGCCATTAATGGCCCTAGGGAACCCATCCTCCTGGGCCGGCTCACTTGATGTGTTCTGGGGAGTCCACCCCCAGGGACACAGTGGTATTCCTGACTGCATCGGCGCAAACAGAGAAACTTGTGTTTACTCCCACCTGTCTGGAGCATTTTTGAAACTCCTGCAAGCGGGAGCAAACACAAAGTCAGCTACCAGTGGTCGGGGGCTTTAAAAATGCTCCCGCCCGCTGGGAGCAGATTTTCAATTTGTTTCCCTGCTCGCACAAATGTGGGTAGGGAAACACATCAAGATATTGCTCCCGCCCAGAGGGAGCAGCATAAATAGCTGCTCCCTGCGGACGGGAACAATGCTGGTTACCGCACCATAAGGGGAGCCAGCTGGGGATGCGGGTCCCTGGTGCTCCTCCCAGCAGCTGCCAAGGTGTGTATGGTGGGGACCCTGGGTGGACCCTGGGTGGACATCAGGGCACCCACCTTGAAATAATGTGGGTCTAATCACAAAGACTGATTTTAACTCACACATAAACTGCCATGTTTTCTCTTTTGATGATATATATCTCGATTTACACTTTCCAGTTTTATGATATACATATTGATGCATGATAATGTTCTAAGGTTCCTACAAAGTCACACACTCTGCCTACTGTAAAGCTCTCTGATGTCATTCTGGTGTGGTCTGGGATATCTCAAATGCATTTCTGTCTGCACCCTACCCTGCCAAGTTAGCATACTGCTCTAACTCTCTTTGCAGCTGTCCGACTGCTATAGACTGAATCTGCAATCATGCTGCAAAAATCTGATTATGGGGTTCACAATCTATTTTCACTACCCACAATCAGTCAATGACGGGCTGCAGGTCCTTTCTAACCTAACTACACCCGACCCTACTCCCTGGAAAGCATTCCTGCCTGGGGGAACTGTGGAAAGCAGCACAAATTTAGCTGACTGCCATTTGTGGAATATACTGATATTGACTATTGCACCCCACTTGAGCCCTGAGGCACTTTCTACTGTGACTGGTGGGTCCGTCAATCGGAGTCACTTAGATAATGAGGTGATAGTATGCCAGACTCTGTAAGCAGAACATATGTAATATAGATTGGCTGGGGTTGCGGGAGGTCAGCTTTGGCTGTGGTTTACCCATTGTTGGAAACGGGGTAGCGTGGTGCAGAGCGGGCAGGCCAAACTCCGGAGGAATTGTGTAAAGCATCTGCGCAGCACACTCACAGGCGACACACCAGGCACACTACAAACGGAGACCACACCAGTTTAGGTGAAAAACAGCATATGTATTATGCAGAACTCAGCACAAATAATCACAGTGGTGTACACGGCGCCAACTGGCACCAGGTAGTCATATACAAGGGGACTATTTACAGGGCAGGGCCAATCGGGCCGCTGCCAACACCCTCAACACAGGTTGCAAAGGATCAATGAAAGTTCCTAGGTATTGCTAACGGTAATCAGTCCGTACCTGTTGGGAAAAGGAAATTAACTTAGCGTCTTCCCATGAGACTCAAACCGAGTGGGTCAAACATGTGATCAATTGGCATAAGATGCAACATCATTAGGCGTAACCCCCTTTGATCAGGTATCAGTACCTTTTGCAGAAAACCAGCCAGGTAACCTAGGGGTAAAACACTCAGCATATGAACATTAGCCTAGGAGCATTGGCGGGACGCCCTTAGGCCTCCACATGAGCAGAAGGCAACCTCTTTTAGGCCTAACATATACATGAGGAGTAATATGGGGCCTCTCATTAGGCCTAAACATATGCGTTCGGCGTCATCTAAGCATACATCAGATGAGCATGGAGGCATAGCATTAACTTAGAGGCGTCATCGCATTTGCACGAATCAAAGTGGGCCTGACACATAACCAAGGCATCATCACTATGAAAACATTAGGCGTGACATCAGCATGGTGACCCTGAGGGGAAAGCATTAGGTATCATCCTAGGTACAAATGCATCGTACAACCCTATTCTGCAATAAATCATATGGTGCAATAGGCCTCGCCAGCATAAACCCCGGTCGCCCCAAACGGGGGCACAACACTCTGAAACTGGGCCCAGGCCAACTGGCCTCTCTCAGGGGCTCAGAAGCCCTATGTCCCGCAAAGTCAGGGCTGGCTGCCAGGGCAGCGAAAACAAAGGTGCGCAAAGCGCTAGGGCAGGAGGGTCTCTCACTCTCTCTCTGTTCTCCTGGGTAATCCAATGCCCCCAAAAGAATACTGGCACCGGGGCGGGCACCGGCAATGTGCCCCGACACACCCCCAACCACGGGATGGCTGAGCCCCACTCACCACCGCGGGGTAATTGAAATATAGCGCTTAGACAGAACAGCACAGCGCTGCAGGCGCCAGCTCCTCTTCCCCTGGCACCTTGAATATAGCGCTTAGACAGCACAGCGCTGCAGGCGTCAGCTCCTCTTCCCCGTGCACCTTGAATATAGCGCTTAGACAGCACAGCGCTGCAGGCATCAGCTCCTCACTCCTGGCACTTTAGATGTAGCGCTTGCGATGGGTTCGGTCAAACCAGCTTCAGGGACAGCAGATAGCGCACCTCTTCTGGTAATCACGCAAATAGTCCCACTAGGCGCTAGAGTGCAGGCAGAGCAGCACAGGCACTTCAACTCTAGAAATATAGCGCTCTCTCAGCGCAGCGCTGCAGGTGTCAGCTCCTTACCTCCTGGGCAGTAAGATATAGCGCTCACCAGGTGCTGGGCTTAGGACGGCAGGAGAGCAGGCAGGCAATACTGGGCAAGATCAGCAGGCAGTGGGTACTCATCAGAACAGGACAGCAGCTCCTAGAAGCAGTCATCTCCCATAAAGTGGCACTCCTCCTGACACAGCAGTCTTCACTCCAGTAAAGGGCTCTCACTGGCCCTGTGGACAGCGGAGGGGTGCAGATGGGCACAGGGGCCAGCACACAGGCCCAATGTGGCGGTACCTCCTGGCAGAGTGTCCCCTCTCCTTCAGGTCCACGCTCCGTCTGACCACATGGAGGCACAGCCCCCCTCACCCCACCTACCAGAAAGGGCTGGAAGCTTCTGGAAGGTTCCCTGGGAAACCGGTCCCAACTGGTTTAGGGGGAGGTGTAAAGCACACTGTCTGCCAGACTTCCCTCCAAAAGCTGGGGCTGGGTGACAGACAACTAGACCGGCAACCCACCTCAGGCAGGCGGCACAAGCAGACAGAAATGGCGTCCATTTTAAAAGTAACATTGCTTTACAACAGTACAAATAAATCTGCGCACGCCATTGTGCAGCAGGTATTATTCCACACATGGTAAAAAGGCTAGGGGGGAAAAAGCGAAAAATTTTAGGACAATAAGGGCCAAGTCCAACACCCATGGAATCAGGTTTACTTAATTCACTGGACTTTTTCCAATGAGACACGTAGGTTAGGGCATCCCGTGTGCTGCACTTGTGATCTCACCTTGATTGAGCTACTCATCTGCCTTGGGCCCCAACAGTACTTTAGTCCCATATGCGAGTCTTTGGTCCAACACCTGCATCCTATTGATGGGTGTTAGACCTGTCAGCCTTAGGGTGGTCTTCCCCCAAACGTTTTGCCAGCTTACCTCCTCTTTCTGCTGATTCTTTTTGTTGGCCTTAGGACTCTGAGCACTTTACCACTGCTAACCAGTGCTAACGTCCATGTGATTCTTCCCTAAGCGTGGTAACATTGCTTTATCCACAATTGGAATATTAAATTTATTTGTAAACTCCTAGTAGAGTGCACTACCTGTGCCCACGGCCTGTAAATTAAATGCTACTAGTGGGTCGTCTGCAGCACAAATAGTGCCACCCAAATACATTGCTCTTCAAACATATCTCAGGCCTGCCACTGCAGAGCCTGTGTGTGCAGTTTTACTGCCATGTCGACTTGGCATTTAGAACACGTTGCCAATCCTTAACCTCCCCTTTTATTACAAATAAGTCACCCCTAAAGTAGGCCCTTAGGAGCCCATAGGGCAGAGTGCTGTGTAGGTAAAAGGTAGGACATTTGCTGTTAAGATTTTGCATGTCCTGGTAGGAAAAACACTTACATTAGTTTCAGAACCTAACTAGAAAAGAACCTCAACCAGACAGGGCTCGAATAAATGAAATATCCATTTCATGTGCAAGTACAGCTCATCGGTAAGGCTTGTTGTCTCTCCCATCCGGGTCTTTTGGTGCCTATAATATCATGAGACAGAGTCTGTAGCAAACCCAATTCATCACACTAAAACGCTGCTTATTAGTATCACGTCACGGCGTTTCCAGGACTAGAGGAGCTCCCGGGCATTTCTTCATGGACAGAAGTACCTCGTCACCTGTGCAGAAGAAGGTGTCATCCTCCGCCCCGACAGGCAGATTTATTTATGCGTTTACATTTTTAGGCCCAGCTGTCTGTGCGTTGTATTATTACCATTTAAAAATATATGTAGAGTGGACTTTAGATCTACCCTGAGGAGGATATGTCTCTCACCTCATGCTATTGGCTATTGGGTGCATGATTCCACCTCTTAGGAAGTGCTTCAGCTGGAATGTATGAGGGACTATTTTATATCTGAAAAGTACAGCTGAACATCACTCTGCTTCCCACACTCACTTCTTTATCTCCTAAATGCATTTTATGTGGAAAACAGTAATGTTTTGCTACTTGTTTTCCTGCATTGGCAAAGCTAGAAAGCCAGGTTTTAATGTGATAAGCAACATGTATGCTATAACTGCAAGGGCAAATATTAGTCCAATAAGGGTCCAGGGTGTGGTCAGTGGAGGGGGCGGAGAAGAGCTTGTGCTATTGGTGGATTCAATTTGTGTTTGTCACTTATAGGAGGAACCCCTCACCCCCCATGTCTGAGGTTTGTCTTTGAAGTGCCTGTGGGTCTCACCTCTGTTTCATAAGAATGTTTGATAAATTCAGTTTTCAGTGGCCAAACCTTTGATAATGCTCTTGTGCCTGGTGGGAAGGATTCCAAATCTTTACACTTTGGTGCTCAACCTCTTTAGGTTGTCGAGGGTGCTACACAACATCGAATCGAAGGCAGAAACATTGTCCACTGGTGACCTGAGCCTAACATAACGTGTGCTTTGTAAAGCGCATGTTCACCCTGAAGGGTATCCTGGCGCTGAATAACTGATGTTTATTGTTACCCAACTCAATTGTATTCATTTTATTGACCTCCAAAGGATGAAAGTATGAATGGACCTGCTGAGATTTGAACCTGTGACCATGAGGTCGAACACAGGCCCCACTGTGGACGAGTTGGTCATTAAGCCACCAGACCCGGTCTGGCTCCAGAACCTGAGCATGAGTGAAAGAGGAAGGGCCCAGGTTGCAGTGTGCCTAGTGAGCGCCTGCTGGGGCTCACCTGCACAGATGGGAGTTGAAGTTACAGTTTTAAGAAGCGTTGTGATGCAAGAACCTGTGAAAGCCGAAGTAACAGTGTTATACGGATCTGTGAGCACGTGTGTTCACTGTGAGTGCACCTGTACAGGTGAGTAAGTAAGTAAGAGTGGGTTTTAGATATGAGTGTAGGCACAGCAGCTCAGGTGTGTCTATTTGTGAGGGGACTTTAGGTGGGAACCTCCGTAACAATGTGCAGGTGAAGCCCCTCAGGTGCTCCTCGGTGTGAGTGTATGTGCACAATCGAGAGCCTCAGTAACAGGGTTGCATAGACGTGTGTGCAGTTCAAGTCTCTCAGGGGTGCTTCACTGTAAGTGTGCATTTACAAGTATGAATCCCATTAACTTTCAGTGTAGACCTGTGTCCATATAAAGCATTTCAGGGAATTCAGAGGGGAGCTGGAGTAATAGTGTTATAAAGACATTCGTGGCAGATTTACAAACATTTTGCGCTGGGTTTGCACCACAAAAGTGACACAAACCTGTGCCAAATGTTTTTCTTTCCAGTGCAAAACTTGTTTTGCATTGGGAAGTTGCCTAAAAGTAAGGCAAGGCTGCGCAAACCGCTGCTTTGCGTTGCTCTGCATCAAGGGGGCGTTCCATGGGGGGTACAGGGTATTCCAGTGCAACCCCCATGATTTTTGACACAAAACGCTATCTTCTAACAATAGTAGACAGAGATTTGTACCAAAGAATAATGCCCCTTAAAAGCAGACGTTACAATAGAGAAATGCCTTTACTTCTAATTGTTTCCATTTTGCATCTGTACTGCACTGTACAGCACACATTAAACAGGGGAAAAGTTGTAAAGTTCGTCGAAGCATAGTAATTTGTAGTGGAAAGGTAACCTTGCAATACAAAACCTATGCTAGACTCCCGGAGACACCTTTGCTCTATGACGCAAAGATGGGTGAGCGGCACGCTGTAGCCTAACTGTGCACGAGAGCTAGGGAAAGAGGAGGATAGTGCCAGATCTTAGTAGATATGGCACTTTCCTGCTCTCCCCATTCACACAATGCAGCACAGCAACTTTGGGTGCTGCACTGCATTGTATGACAGTTTTGAAAATCTGGGTCACAGTGTAAATTCTCTCAGATGTGCTTCATGTGAGTGCAACATAGAAGTTGAGAGCTGCAGTAACAGTGCTATAAAGACAGATGAGCAGGAAGAGTGGCAGCTAGCAGATGCAAGATGTAAGACGTAGGGCCGAGAGGCATGGCAGAGATATGAGAGGTCAATCAATCAATCAATCAGGGAATTTTAAAGTGCACTACTTACCCGTGAGGGTCTCAAGGCGCTGAGGAGGGAGGTGGGTGCAGCTCCAGGATTTAGCCGAAGAGCCAGGTCTTAAGGCTCTTCCTGAAGGTGTGCAGGGTGGGGTAGCGTCTGATGTCGACAGGGAGTTTGTTCCAGGCCTTAGCGGCGGCATAGGAGAAGGCTCTTCTACCCACTCTGGATCGGCGGATGCGCGGGGTTTCTGCTAGGGCGAGATCAGCTGAGCGGAGGTTTCTTTTGGGTACGTGGAAACAGACTCTGTCGTTGAGGCATTTGGGTCCGATGTTGTGGAGCGATTTGTAGGCGTGGGTGAGTAGCTTGAAAGTTACTCTCTTCTCGACGGGGAGCCAGTGGAGGTCTCGCAGGTGATGGGTCATGTGCTCTTGTTGGGGGGTGCCGAGGATGAGTCTGGCCGCGCTGTTCTGGATGGTCTGGAGTCTGTGTAGCAGGAATTTGTTGATTCCGGCATAGAGGGCGTTCCCGTAGTCCAGTCTGCTGGTTATGAGTGCGTGGGTGACTGTCTTTCTGGCTTCGGGGGGATCCACTTGAACGTCTTGCGGAGGATGCGGAGGGAGTTGAAACAGGTGGAGGTGACGGCGTTGATTTGACGAGTCATTGCGAGAGAGGAGTCGAGGATGATGCCGAGGTTTCGGGTGTGGTCCGTGGGTGTGGGTGGGTTTCCGAGGGCGGGTGGCCATCAGATGTTGTTCCAAGCCGTGGGGGATGATCCGAGGACGAGGACCTCGGTCTTGTCCGAGTTGAGCTTGAGGCAGCTACTGCTCATCCAGGCTGCGATGTCCTTCATTCCTTTTTGGAAACTGAGTCTGTTTGCTTCAGGGTTCTTTGTGAGGGAGAGGATGAGCTGGGTTTCGTCTGCGTAGGATACTATGCTGAGTTTGTGCTGTCTGACGATGGTGGTGAGGGGGGCCATGTAGATATTGAAGAGAGTGGGGCTGAGCGATGATCCCTGGGGTACTCCGCAGTAGATCTTGGTGGGTTCGGAGAGGAAGGGGGGGAGTCTGATCCTTTGGGTTCTACCGGCAAGAAAGGAGCTGATCCAGTCGAGGGCGGTTCCCCTTATTCCGGCACTGTGGAGTCTGGCTTCGAGGGTGTGGTTGGAGACGTTGTCGAAAGCTGCGGAGAGGTCTAGCAGGATGAGGGCTGTGGTGTGGCCCTGGTCGAGGAGCGCACGGCACGGTTGTCGTCTGTGGCGGCAAGGAGGGCGGTCTCGGTGCTGTGGTTTCTTCGGAATCCGGACTGGGAAGAGTCAAGGATGTCTTTTTCTTCGATGAAGGTTGTAAGCTGGGCGTTGACGATTTTCTCAGTGACCTTGGCTGTGAAGGGGAGGAGAGAGATGGGGGGGGGTAGTTCTTCAGGTCCGTCGGGTCAGCGGAGGGTTTCTTGAGAAGGGGCTTGATCTTAGCCTGTTTCCAGTCATCGGGAAAGAGGCCAGATTCGAAGGTGGTGTTGATGGTGTGAAGTAGTTCGGGCGCTATGGTGGCGGAAGCTCTGTGGAAGATGTGCGGCAGGCAGGGGTCCGTGGGGGCTCCTGAGTGGGTGCTTCTTATGGTCTTGGTGATCTCTTCCGAGGTGACTGGGGTCCAGGTGGTGATGGTGGGCTGGTAGTCCTTGCTGGAGGGGAAGGTGCTTTCTGGAGTTTGCTCGCTGAAGTTATCATAGAGGGTCTTGATCTTTGTGTGGAAGTAGGTGCTGAGCTTGTCGCAGAGGTCCTGTGAGGGTGTGACGCCCGTGGTTTCGCTGGGGGGTTTGGTGAATTGCTGGATGATGTTGAAGAGTTCCTTCAGGTTGCTGGAGTTGGTGAGGATTTTGTTCCGGATGAAGGTCCTCTTGGTGGCTCTTATGCGTTGGTGGTATTCTGTCGTGGCGTTCTTGTAGGTGGTCTGGTCTTCGGTGGCTTTGCTATTTCTCCATCGTTTTCAAGGCGCCTGCAGGAGCGTCTGGTTTCTTGGAGGTCGGCGGTGAACCAGGGGGCGCTGTCTGTCGGGTTTACGGAGGGGTGCGAGCTTGTCAGCGCAGCTAGAGATCCAGCGGTGAAGCTCCTTGGCCACGGAGTTGGCGTCGGTCGTGGCGGAGGGGGGTCGTGGATGAGGTTGGAGTGGAGGTGTTCTTCAGTGACTTTGCCCCAGTTTCTTCGTGGTGGGTGTGGTGTGGGCAGGTGCGCAGTGGTGGTGTTGAAGGTGAAGTGTACGCAGTGGTGGTCTGTCCAGATGGGCTGCAAGGTGTGGCTGAAGCGGACTCTGTTCCCTCCTGCGAAGATGGGGTCGAGGGTGTGTCCTGCCTAACGGGTGGGGGTGGTGACGAGCTGCTTCAGTCAGATGTTAGCGAGGTTGTCTAGGAGGATGGTGGAGTCAGGGTCGCTGTTGTTGTCGAGGTGGAAGTTCAGGTCTCTGATGAGAGTGTAGTCCATGGAGGAGATGGCGTGGGGTGCGATGAGGTCGACGATGGTGGTGGTGAAAGCGGCGCGAGGCCCGGGGAATCAGTAGGCTAGGGTGCCTCGGAGCATGGTTTTGGGGCTGGTCTGGATCTGGAAATGGAGGTGTTCGGTGTTGGAGAGGGAGTTGCTCGTGCTGGAGGTGGAGAGTCGGAGGGAGCTCTTGTGTGCGATGGCGAGTCCTCCACCCGGGCGGTGTGGGCGGTCATTCCTCTGGATCTTGTATCCGTCGGGGATGGCAGTGGCGATGTCCGGGGCGTATGAGGCATTGGTCCAGGTTTTCATGAAGAAGGCGACATCTGGCGAGAGGGTGTCGAGGAGGTCCCAGATCTCTACGGCGTGTCTGTGCAGGGAGCGCACGTTGAGGAGGATACAATTTAGGGCTCCGGAGGTGTTGGCGTTCGCCGTGGGGGTGGCGTCCATGGGGGTATGGTCGGAGGCGAAGATCTGGCAGCAGTGGCGGCAGGAGAACTGGCCGTGGGTGGTGTTCAGAGTGGCCAGATGGCAGTTCTTGTTCCTTCCTGGGTTGAGTGCGAGGAGTGCGGCTGAGTCGTAGCGGTGTGTGGTCGGAGATCCAGGGGGTCTGGCGCTGGTCGCGGTCAGGTCGCGGACGGGTGCAGATGGGCTTACGGGGAGACGGGGCACAACAAAACTTGAAACTTAAAACAAAACTGTACAATGCACAAACAAGGATACGGGGCACTGACCAAGCTGAGAACAGGCACCGTGCAGCAGCGGACAACAGCGGCATCGAACACCTACCAGTTGGAGGTGAACGGGGTCAGCGGCGGAGGCACACTCAGCGGAGCTGCTGGGTAGGTCGCAAGGTGCAGAGAGGTGGTGTCAGTGAACCGCGGCTCTGCCAGGCTCAGGCCCCTGACTTTGGCCGAAGACAGCAGAAAACAGCAGCAGTGGCAGAGAGGGCCAAGAGCGGGGATCAATCGTGGTCTCGGCGGCACCTCAAGCAGGTTTTACATGCTGCTGCCGCTCAATGTCATTGCAGGTGCTGAACGGGGAGAGTGATGCACGGTTGGCAGTGCTTGCCGGTTGGACTTTTGCCAGCGCTCAGGCCCCACCCGTGTGCTCAGCCTGACACTTACTCACCTGCTGCCTGAGCGCCGCCTACATGCCTATAAGCTGCTCACTCTTCCCCCTCCGGACCCCTCTATCACCTGCTGAAACCACCGAGACACCAGGGCCGGACAGAGCACAGAGCCCAGCGCTGGTGTGTGTGGCACCAAAACTCAATGCCGGGTAAACCGCCAGCAGGCCCTCAACCACTGTAAGAGTTGCACATGGAGGGAGGTGAGATAGCAGTGAGTTTAGACTCCGCTGCAAGGGTAGAGCCCCAGCTCTTGGAAGTGGGACAACTAGGTTTGGGTGTGTCTTGCGGACTGGGTGTGTTCTCCTGCCTCAGCCGGCCTGCCCGTATAGACCGTAAATCCAGAATCCACCAAGGATCACCCAGACATTGTACCTACCGCACTCCTCCTCAGGAGGGGGGTGAGAGATTGACTGCAGGTTCCCAGCTTCAGGGGCGCACAACACTATCAGTATACAGTACTCAGCAGGAAAGCCTATGCATACAACAGGAGAGTGGCATTGAGGAAAATGGAGCTGCGTGGACTCACCCGGTTCCAGGGCACAGCCCAAAGTACAGCCTAAAGCTCTAAGCGAGCAAAGTATGGAGGAAGCGTGGTATTGTAGCTGCTCCTCCATCCTCCTAACACCAGCGATACCCGACTCATTGCCGGCCACCTTCAGCACAATGCATAACACTTTCAGAGGCCCCAGAAGAGTTCCTATCACTAAACGCCAGACGAGCAGGCCCCTTAAGTTAGTTGAAAGCTACCCTATAAGCTTCCCTTTAAGGTGTACAGTTTGTACAATCTGAACAGTCTGAACTATCTGAGGCAGGTGTTGTGTGGTTACATAGGCCAGAGTACACACACGTCTATTTTACATGCTCACATTTAAAGTTGAAATCTTTTTAGATGACGACTTTTAACACACATGTGCTTGCACAGCCTCATTAGAGAAAGTACTCAGAAATGGTTTTGCTCACAGTTACACCTCTTTGTAGGCACACTATCAGGCCTTAGGACATTCTGTACAAGGACTTAGTGCACTGAGCAAAATATCGTTGTTTGTTGTCCGTTCAGCGATAGCCCTGGATGGATAGAATAAACAATGACAACAGGACCAGGACTCAGGCACGTAATGAATAGGCCCAGTTTATCATGTAAAGTGTGAAAGCCTTTGTTTAGGCAGAGGAGCATCTCGATGGATTGCCGAAGGTCGCCCTGTGCCTGAATTCCAGTCCAGCTGATTCACAACACCATCCTGAAGAAGACAGCGGCCTGTTCTACACCAAGGCTGGTTGCCAGGTGACACACGCCCACAGGTAAATGTGGAGTTAGATCACTCTAAGGTATTCTGGCAGACCCGCACACCCTATGCTTTATAGGATAGGCAGTGCTAGGTGGGAGTGCAATTATATGTATGCATATAATCTAAAACAATCAATCAGACATTTATAGAGTGCGGCAAATCACCCGTGAGGGTCTTGAGGCGCTACAAAGGCACGATGGTTGAATTATTCATTCTGTTCACCATTCTTGGAATGTTACTAACATTGTTTTGCTCCATTCTATTAATCATTGCAGTGCACGGGTTTTACACAAGAGTACAATTGCTTCAACGAATGTTTGAAATGCCAATTTGCCCACTTCTTGTGTCTCCCTTTGGGCAGGCCTGAGTTACTAATGAAAGGGTAGAATCTGTTTCTATGATTTCCTTTTGGGGGAATTAGCTTTGTCGTGTTCTGAGGTGGCAGACACTACCATGCCAGTTTAGGAGCCCAGATGGCACAATGGGGCATATTAGCAAGAACATACGAAAAATATCGCAAACCTTGCTTAGCGCGCCTTTTTTTATCGCCGGCTATCGCTGGATATTACCGCGGAAATAACATGCTATTAGCAAGGTTTATCTCCATTGCGATAAAATATCCAGTGATAGCGGCGAAACCCAGCTTTAACGCGAGAAATCCAGCGATAAAATCCTATCGCTAAATCTGGGGACTTAACCTTACAATCCACCTCCCATTGACTTTCATTGCTAAGTCATGTTTTTATCAGTTCTAAAAAACAAGCGCTAATCGGGGTTAGCGCGCGTTTTTTTATCGCTTCGCGGGTATTGCTAATAGGCGATATGTATGTAAGCGACTGTTTTCTGTCGCTTTTAGTTGGGAACGCCTCCTTTGCATGTCATTAGCGATAAATATCGCTGACATGCAAAGCGGCACCCAAACCGGTCGCTAACGCCTAAAAGCTGTCGCTAATACCTGTTAGCGACAGCTTGCTAATAGGGCGATAAAAATATCGCCGCTTTAGCGGGAAAAAGTCCCGCGCAGGGTCCCTAAGGGTGGCACAACAAGTGCTGCAGCCCTTAGGGGCCTTCCCTGGTCACAGTGCCCTGGGTACCCATGGTACCATTTACCAGGGGCTGACCTGTGGTGTTACTCTAACATCAAATGACCCTGGCACTGCCCTAGCTCCAGATCCAGCTCCCATAAGCAGATACTTCACAAGTACATCTACCTTAAACAGGGAATGCACTGTGGGAACCTTGGAGAAACAACAACAAATACCGCCCACACCGGACGAGCTGGCTGGCTTTAACACAATCTCTGGAACATCCCCCGGAACAATACCTGGTACAAAATCCTCACACCACGGAACTGCCTGAGTGGCAGGGGACATTTGTTAGCCAAAGCACCATGCCAGGTTCATTGCCCAGGCTGTTTCCCACGGACAAAGAACTGGATGAAGAACTAAACAAGAAAATTTAGATATCCTCGGTGCTCACTTCAACGCCTGCTATTAATGCCATTAATGGAGATCTCGGAGAGCACACACTGCAACATGGCAGTTGTTTCCTTGGTGATCTGTGTAACGCACACATGCCTCCTTCTTTACAGCGCCACATCCCTACTTTCAAACCAGCGCAATGCAAGGCTGAAAGCGTAGTAGGGGCACACCTTCTCCATGAAGCATCAGAAAACCAAGGCAGGGGTCCTCGAGCACTCTCACTCAAGCTACACAGAAGAGTACTGCGACTCACCCAAGGAAAGACTCCCTATCCTACTAACTACAAGTAAGCAACATCGCACATGGCAGTGGCGGATATCAACAGCCTGGAAAGAGACACAGAGCAAACAACTAACAGTATTAAATCTCAGTCTCCATCTAGCAGACCCGACAACACTCGCTTCTAGCATCAATAAATACGACCTTGGCCGCCGCTATCAACACTCTGACGTGGCAGTAACACAAGCTGGAGCTCCAGATGGATGTCATGCACACCATTGCCACAGTAATATCTGGGATGGCAGCAAAAACTGACAAACTAGATGCTAAACTAGATGCTAAATGCGGCTCACAAGGCGATAACAGTTCATGCCTCCCAATCATGGAGAAACTCAGCACACTCCCGGAAGTATTTGCGTCGTTAGTCACCAAGTTGAAACTCTGGCAGATAGCTCCAAACTCACAAGTCAACAGCCAACATATGGGGGATGCAAGAACACTCCGCAAGTCGTCCCAAATGGAACCCGCTTACTGCGGCTATACCGATACTCCCCCCCCACCTCTTCACAACTGGTCTCACTGTGGAAATGCAACCAAACTCAAAAACAACACATATCCCCCACCCAATTAAATCAAGGGGCCACAGCCCCCACGGGCAATCCAATGGACACTAAAGTTAACGACAAACGATTGTCTAGAAGAGCAAAGAAGTGCCTGTAGAAGCATTCAAAAACCTACAAAAACCCGCAGCACCACCTTTCAATAGGTCCTCACACTTACAAAGCCTCCAAGGACCAGACTCATGTAGCAAGTAAGGCAGACCCAGAGACCACTTCTCATTTGGCTACAAAATCAGTGAAGAAGCTCTTCCCAATCTTTCTGAATAAATTGTCAGACTATAACCCACGTGCCATCGAGGAAGTATGAATCTCATTCGCACACAAGCAAAGCGCAAGACCAACCACCTCAGCATGTGCGGAACTAATGGGCCCTGCTTACTCATCACCAGAGAACAGGCTTCCTGTAGCCCCATCCTCCCTAGAATACATGGCAGAAGTGACGGGCCAAGCTCACTCACCATCAACAGGCTTCCTGTAGCTTCAACTTCCCAAGAAAACATGGCCGCAAGAACCAATGCTCCGTCTTTAAGTCTGCCTGGACAACTTTCAACACTACACACTTTGGAAGCTTCAGGGGCAAATACACGGGCTACAACGGACATTCCATCATGGGGGAACATTCCCCCCTAATGCACGCACCACCTCAACTACCCTAACCAGAACAGTCTCGCCCACGAATACAGCATAAGCCCACACCAGAGATCCCACAAACTGCCACTCCGACAACACCACGGTTTTCATACCAGAGTACACCTCATGAGGAAGAATAGACATTGCAAACAGGCCAAAACATCTTGCAAGTTCTACAACATATCCCAGAGCTGGTTCATTATACATCAGAGGATCTGACAGAGGTACAATTCAGATCCCTGATTGGCAACACATCGAAAGAATTAACAATAGCCACCTGGAAAAATTGCGCTCTTGACCAAAAAATACCAGCAGAAGGAAAGTTCCAGTTTAAGGATGGCACAACAGCCAGGAAGGTGTACATTAAGAGGTATCCCCTCAGCCCCTCTTAGTAGTGCCTTTCCGATCTTGAGAATATGGTGTGCTTTCTCCCTAAAGAGTCCTACAACCACACAAAGAATCATTGTTGACTTGTAAGATTCAAAGATTCACACTGCACAAGTGACTGGGGCTGGCTAGCTACCAACCCGGCAGGGAAGCACTCAACATTTGCCTAGCATCCAGAGAACAAACTGGATGACAACTCACAATGAAGCAGCGGGAAAGCCCCTATCAATTATATCTTGGAACGTATTTGGACTCAAGTCTACCCTAAACAACAGTAAACTACTGAATCTTATGCAGAGTGGCGACCTGCTATGTCTATAAGAAACCTGGACAGTATCACCACTGCTAATCCCGGGCTTTGCAGAATTCCAGCATTCTGCCAAAAAGGCTAACTTATTCGGCAGACCATCTGGAGGTCTATCCATCTATGTTCATTTAGCGCTGGCAGCAACTGCAGTAAAAATCAACCTAACTACAGGCTTGGCACAGGCTATACGGGAAACAGCCATAACAACGCATGCCTTACATCGCATGCCTTTACAACGCTTTCATTACACCTACCTCGTTGTTACAACGCGAACCATTACATCGCAAGTCGTTTCAACAACTTGCTGTAGGGGCACACTGGTGTTGGATTTAGAATCCAACACCTTCCCTGCTGTTGCACAAACTGGAGTAGGAATAGTAAATTATACTATTCCTAAGTCCAGCGCGCCCCCTACAGCAAGTCGTAGAAATGACTTGCGATGTAATAGTTCAGGTTGTAACAACGCGGTCGCTGTAAAGACCGCGTTGTAAAGGCATGCGATGTAACGCATGCAAAGTAAAAGTATATATTCGGCTATACTACTGCTGGGTCTGAAGTTGAAGGAGCACACAACACCGATACTGTTAATAAATCAATCAATCAGGATTTATAAAGTGAGGCTAATCATCTGATAGGATATCCAGGCGCTTGCAGGCCCCGGAGACTTATTCGAACAGCCAGGTCTTGAGGGCCATTTGGAATTCCGGAAGTGAGGTGATGGTCCAGAGGTGTGTGGGGAGGTTGTTCTAGGTATTTGCTGCTATGTGGAGAAGGAGTGTCCTCCACTTCTGCTTTGGTAGATGTGGGGAGTATGGGCAAGTGAGAGGGAGGCGGAGCGTAGTCTTCTCAACGGTTGGTGGAAGTTCAGGCGGAGGTTAATGTAGCCGGGTCAATGGTTGTGTAGAGCCTTGTATGCGTGGGTCAGCAGCTTGAATTGGAATCTCTTCTGTACGGGGAGCCAGGGGAGTTTCCTGAGGTGGACTGTGATTTGTGGGAGGTAAATGTGTACTTCAACTGCAAAGACAGTCCAAGGCTTGGCAAGATAAACAAATTGGTTGGAATCCTGGAAGAGCTGATTCACACCTACCCCTCCAGCGAGATAATAATAACTGACTACTTTAATACCCGAAATATGAGGAGCAAGCAAGTGGATAAACTCCTGATCGATCCTGCAGGCAATAAGTTATGTTAGTGGAATTTATAAGAGTGCTCAATTGTCCAAAGGCTTCTTGGCACTGGCTTTGACACTATCAAGTAGAACTGAGAAGGTGGAAATGAGACTCATAGTCATAGTCATGGGATTTTAATAAGCGCACATATCACCCGTGGGTGTCAGAGCGCTGACCAAGAAAAACCCTGGAGATGGAAGGAGAGACAACGCTGGCATGAAGAAAGGGGATCAGAACAGCCAGGTTTTTAGATTTCTCCGAAACCGTCTATGGTCGGTCTCCATACGTAGGTGTGGTGGGAGTAAATTCCACAGAGTGGGGGCAAGGTAAGAAAATGATCTTCCGCCATTCCTGGCGGGGCGAATCTTGAAGGGGGTAAGGAGGTGTTTAGTTGAGGACCTAAGGGTTCTGGTTGGTTGGTACCAAATAAGCTTTTTGGCAAGATAGCATGGCCCGTTCCCATGAATAGTTTTGTGGACAAGACAGTTGATCTTAACATGGATACGTTTTCTGATGGGGAGCCAATGGAGAGCTCTCAGACTTGGAGCTGATGGAGATTGTGAAGGTAGATTTAATACAAGTCTGGCAGCAGTGTTCTGTAACACTTGCAGTTTGGTGAGGAGCTCTTCATTAATGGAAGCCATCAGGGCGTTTCCGTAGTTGAGCCGACTGATAATAAGGCCTTGGACCAGCGGCATCCTGGATGCAACTGGGATCCATTGGAAGATCTTCCGAAGACTATGCATTAGACAATAGCAGATGCCCGTCACATGATTAACATGGTCTTTTATGGACAGGTTGCTGTCGATCTGCACTCCAAGGTTACGGACCACCAGTTTGGGAGAGGGACAGGGGCCGAGATTGAGAGGCCACCAGTCACTAGACCATAGAGCCTCGTCTTTCCCAAAAAGGATGATCTCCATCTTGCTGGCATTGAGTTGCAAATGATTTGTTAGCATCCAGGCACTGATGTCGGTCATCCATTTTATGAATCAGAGTTTGGTGTCCGTTAAATCTGGGCCGAGGGTGATCAGAAGTTGTGTGTCGTCTGCATACGACACGGTATCGAAGCCGTGAGATCTAATCCCTCTGGCTAGGGGAGTCACATATAAATTGAAGAGCGTAGGACTGAGGATGGAACCCTGGGGGACGCCTTTATCAATCAGTTGGCTGCGAGAGACGAAGGCACCAATATGAACCGTCGATGAACGGTCAGTTAAGTAACTCCTGAGCAAGTTTAAGGCGGTTCCCCTGACTCCCACCTCCCACAGTCGATTCACTAGAGTCCTGTGGGAGATGGTGTCAAAAGCAGCCGACAGATCAAGCAGGACCAGCATGGCTGACTGTCCAGTGTCCAAGGTGAGTCTGATGTTATCGACTACCTCTATCAGCGAGGTTTCCGTGCTGTGGGCCGCCCAGAAACCCGATTGGGAGGGGTCCAACAATGTGTTGCTCTCTATAAAGGTTGGGAGTTGCTTATTAATTAGGGACTCAAGGACTTTCCCAAAAAAAGGGAGGAGAGAAATGAGCCGATAGTTATTGGGTTCCTTAGGGTCTGAGGTAGGTTTTTTTAAAATGGGCTTGACCATAGTTGCTTTCCATTTTGTGGGAACCGTAGCATGACTTAGGGATAGATTGAAAAGGTCAGTGAGGCTTTCCAAAAGAGCTGGTCCGATAACGGACAAAATGTGGGGTGAGACTGGGTCGGTTGGGGAGCCTGATTTGACCTTGGAGAGGGCCGTGCTAACATCCTCTTGTGTGAATATGGTGAATTCATTTAGAGAAATTGAGGTGGGTATGTGATCGCAATCGGACCGGTGGTCATGATGTTCACATATCTGTTTAGGAAAGGAGCTGTGGATAGTGTTGATCTTTTCCTCGAAGAAGGCGGACAGTGTGTCCACCCAATCCTGAGAAGCAGGGTATTCAGACTGGCATGAAGCAGGGCTAGTAAATTCTTTTAATATTTTATGAAGTTCTTTGTGTGAATTGGCGGCCTTATTTATTCTGTCACAAAAGTGATTTTTTTTTGGCTGTTTTAATATTGTCTAGGTAGTGTCTGTGTACAGATTTGTATGCCTGCTTATCCTCTGTGCTTTTCGAAATCATCCATTTCCGTTCGGCCTTTCTACTCGCCAGTTTGTCAGATTTTAAGGCTTCAGTGAACCAAGGAGATATTTTGTGCTTGTGTTTGGCTTTGGTCAGGGGGGCGATAGTATCGAGGGCCTGGGTGATTGCCTTCTCATAGGTTTCAACTGCAAGATTTATGTTGTCGGTGTTGATAGAGGACGGGGGACTGAAGTGGGAAGAAAAGGTAGCTAAGCTAACTTTCTTCTAGGGTCTGCTCCATTTCTGTTCTCCGCGGACATTACTGTGGGTGGGGACACACTGTAATGAGAATTTTAATAAATGATGGTCTGACCAGAGAACTGGGATAGGGGGCTCCACTTTGATATGAGGGGTGTTGGTGAACAGGAGGTCAAGGGTATGACCTGCTGAATGGGTGGGCCCTGTTACCAATTGACGTAGACCCAGGGTATTGAGACTGGAGATCAATAGACAGGTGTTTGTGTCCGTTAAGAGTACAGCATGAAAATTAAAATCACTGATTAGAAGAAAGTTATCGGCCGCTAAAACATGAGGTGCAATGGTCTCCATCAAATTGTTGGTGAAGTTGGTTTTAATGCCGGGTGGTCGATAGACTAAGGCGCCTCTCCAGGTTCCCTTAGTGGAGTTCTCTATTCTGAAAATACAGAGTTCGCCCCATTCCAAGAGAAAGGTTTCCAGGATACTGATCTTAGAGTGGGCCCTGAAAGCAATTGCTAGGCCACCACCTCTCTTATTGTTCCTGTCAAGTCTAATCAGTTGATAGTCAGGAGGGAAAGTTATTGATATATCGGGGAGGGCGGCCTCATGGAGCCATGTTTCGGTAACGAAAAAAAGGTCAGGCTTTACGGAGTCTAGCAGGCTCCATATTTCCAGGGAGTGTTTTGGAATTGAGCGGGCGTTACAATATAACCCCGTTAATTGTTGAGTATGGTCAGTCAAATTGCAGCCTGCGGGCTTGGTAGGGCATGGTTTAGAGTGAGAGACCGATTCAGTTAAGGCATTTACCGCCTCCTCTTTGGAAGAACATGCTGTCAGGAGAGTTATCGTGGATCTCTGAGGAGGACTGACCATGTTTGGTGCCCTGAGTTCTTCACTCACAGGGCATTGAGTTGCCATAGGTATTGGACAGAGAATGGTAAAATAGGTGAAAAAAGGAAGGAGCAAGTAGAAATGGAGACAAAGGGAGAAACGAACAGGGGGTCCGGCATCCAGCGACGGGCAGGCGCGGACGGGCGCAGATGGGCTTGCCGCTGCCCGTCCGCACTGTTCCTTGGGTTATGAAGAGAGGAAGGGTGGGAAAAGGAGCAGCAGCGTCTGCAACGCTAACAAACTAAGCACTCACTTCCGGTGGAAGTGTAATCAACATGCAAAACAGGTACCTCCGCTCAAGCGGCACAAGCCCTGGCGGAACAGGGACAGTTTGGCAGAAGTTGGTAGGTAAGAGTTAAAAATAATAAATGGCGCAAGATTAAAAGTAAAAAATGTAGGAACATAACAAATAGACACTGTTACAAGTTAATAGAAACGCTGTGTGTCTTGCCGCGCCGTATCTAACCTTCAGCGGCAGGGTTGAGGCTGCGCGTCCGCGCTGTTCCTTGGGTTATGAAGAGAGGAAGGTTTTCAAAGCCTTCCTAAACATCAATAGATTGGGCATGGCTCTAATTTGCAGGGTAAGACAGTTCCAAGCCTTTGTCGCCCCTTCTTCCACCCCAGGAAGATCTTTTAAACGTGGTAGTGTTCTATCTGGGACGTACCAGCTGAAACTATTTTAAGAAACACTGGGCCTTGGTTGGGTAATGCTGTAGATGGTACATAAAGCCTTGAAAGTAATTCTCTGTCTTACTTGCAGCCAGTGTAATTTCCTGATCGATTTCGACACTGAATGATATTTTGGGATCTTCACCAATAATCGTGGTGCAGCGTTCTGAAGAGTTTGCAGCCTGTTCCGTAAATGCTGATGTAAATTTAGACACAGTCCATTACAGTCTATCTTAGTAAGTCCTTGTGAACTGACTACCGTGTTTTGAAGATCTGAAGGGATAAAAGGTAGAATCTTTTTATGGTCCTTAAAGTATGAAATAAAGAGGATGTCATTCCATTGACTTGATCATTAAAAGTGAGTTTGTGATCGATCACTATCCCTAAATTCCGGGCCTTGGTGGCCGGTGATAGCAGAACACCTACATCCTGCGGCCACCAGTCAGGGGTCCAAGAGGATGGATTAGCACCAAGTAACAAAACCTCTGTTTCTACGGAGTTTAGTTTCAGGCAGTTCCTACTCATACCTTAAACATATCTCTTAAAATATATCAACTAAAGTCCGCACAAGACGGACTACCACTCACAACAAGGCCATGGTCGTTCAACAATACCTCAACACTGGACTATGTGTTCATGAGCATTCCCCTCTCGGAACAACTTCTGGACTTCCTATAACACAGCAGGTGTCTGGCGATCATCTCCCATTAACCTCAGTGATATCCTTGCAGTCACTCAGCCCTCACATCATAAACACTCTGGACTCCCCCAAGGGGGAAGAAATTCACACACTCTTACGAAGAGTGAAATGGAACAAAATAGACACCTCTAGTCTGGCAGACTGGAAATCAACTGGCAGTTGGAGAACGCCAATTGTTCTGGTGCGGATACATTCTTACAATGGCCACTGATATCAGTTGCCGTGCACCAACCGCTTCAGGGAAGACCAATCAGCATGCATCCGGGGATCAAGGAAAAGGAGTGCTGCCAGCGACAATACTACAGCACAAAAGTAAAAGAGGACAAAAGAACCTGGAGGCAGGCCTCCCGCATCAATAAACGAATGGGACTGAAGAGATCCGACACAAATGTGCAATAGCCAGCAAAATACACAACAGGAGTGAATTGTAGCAAAACAAAAAAAAACAAGAAGAAGACCTTCAATGGAGACACATACACAGCCTCCTGAAACAACACAGACAGGCTGAATTCTGGCGATATGTTAATAACCGCAACAGTAACTCTCATGACAGACATAACGGTGCCCCAGCTGACACATGGATCAAGCACGTCCCAACACTCTATTGGACGTCTACCTGTAGAGCCCCCCAAGCAATCCCTCTAGTGCCGCATAACAGGACTGTGCACAATCACTCACACACCAAAAACAGGGCAAGGCACACATCCATCCCTTCACAACACCCACGCACTGGGCCCGCAGCCGCGTGATTAAAATCCTCAAGAACATAAGGAGGGACGGGCCCCGGGTCCGAATGGGCTCCCTGGCCACAAATTTGAGGAGGATTATGCATTCTGGGCGCCGGTTCTTACCGCCCTTTACATGTCCTGCACTGTAAATGCCACAGTCCATGAATCTTGGAAGGATTTGATCCTACCACCTATACACAAAAAGGGTGATAACACGGATCCGACAAACTACGGAATGATTGCGCTGCTGGACATTGAAGCCAAGGCATAGGCAAGTCTCCTACTAAACGATCTAGACAACTGGGCCAGAGATGGGGGCATTCTCCTCATCTATCAATCAGGCTTCAGGGAAGAGGCTTCAACTACAGATAACATCATAGCCTTGGCTTACGTGGTTGAACAGGCTACTCAGTCAAGCAACCATCCGCTTTTTGCATGCTTTGTCAATTACTCCGCAGCTTTAGAGGACGTGGATAGAAACATCCTCTGGAAACAAATTACTATACTGGGGAACCCCTAAAAAGCTGCTGGAGGCTATAATCTCACTTTATTCCCAAACCTGGGTCCGAATCAAGACCACACAAAATACAGAGACGGCAAAAGTGTACACGGACCAAGGCCTTACACAAATATGCGTCCTTGAGCCCATGCTGGTAAACTTACCATTAATAAAGTTACTAGAAGTAAAGTTACTACTAGTACAGTTGTAGGGTAAGTAAATTTACTGTCTGATTAATAAAAATCCTCCCAAAATAGCACTTCACAATACATACAAAAAACACATTAAATACACATGCGCATAAAAAGTATACCCATACAAATTCATATAATCATAAAAATTCAACAAAATACATTATTTGGGACAAAAACATGCAAATATTGTGCTAAAATCTCTGAGTAAGAAAACATTCAGTGCATTAAATTCGAACAACCTACAAACAACTGTGTAAAACCTCAAAGTGCCAAGTGCTTAAAAACGAGTGACCTTCTATTATCTCATTCTATGAAAAACCCCTTCCGAAGAACATAGGCAAACTGGTCTAAGCCACAGATACAAGCATTTTTTGGCATTTGTTAGAAACTTTATAATCAGACAAATCAATGGAATAGAAACATCAGATAAGCATAAAATGGGAGCCTGGTGAACAGATCTCAACCCTGCTTTAAGAAATGAGGGTTGTAATAATATACGGCATACTTTAAGCAGTTTTGGACAGGCACACACCATATGCAGTAAAGTTTCACGTGTCCACCCGCACAGTCTACATTCACTGGTTGGCCAGTGTTGTATCCAATTCGATGTGCCCTCCTTAATGGGGTATCTACCAAGTCTTAATTTTAAATATGTATCCCTCATATGGGCCGGAAAATAAGTAGTCAATTAGTGCTGGATTTGCAAAGTCCGATGAGAATTAATGTTAATGGATTTATAAAGCACTCGATTACCAAACTGTGTCTTGGCGCTGCTCTGAGAGGAATTTGTTGTGCTGAAGTAATACTGTTGAATTAAAAGGCACGTTTTTAGGCTTAATCCGCAATAAATTAGTTAGTTTTAATCTTTGTATTTGAAAACTGTTTAAAACTAACCTTTGTCATTTTGACTGCAAGTCAAAACACTGGAAACATGTTAAAATGTAGGATGTCCAAGCACCAGTATAAACAGAGTGATTTATTTTGCACCAGCAGTCATTTGCTCGGAAGTCAGGATAAAAACAGGGAATGCATACATTTAAAAAATGACCCTTGCGCCACCATGGACTGTCTTCGGAGACCAAACTCCAAACAAATTTTGGCTTGGCCAATTGACCTAGGAATTCCAAAGACCAATTTACCAGCCTTAATTACTAATTAATCCAATAATTTCGCATCTTTTCCCCTGATGATAGGCGAGCCGTATGCAATAGTTGGCTGTAGCTTGGCTCCCAAGACTTTAAGATGGTGTTCATACGACTGCCATCTCAATGATTAACGTAGGGATTTTAAAAGCATAGATTAAAGATGAAGTTTTTGCCCTTACCACATTAAAAGGCTTTTTAAACAAGACTTTATTATTTTTAAAAAATGGCCAAATATTTATGTCTTTACAGCCTCAATTGGCCCGCCTCTCGCTCTCTAGGATCTAGTCTTAAATTTCCAGAATTTTAGTTTTCTGAACATTCAGCTCCAAGCCATTAGCTAAAATGTAATCATCAAATGCAGCAATTAATCTTTGTAAACCTATTGGAGTTTGGCTCAACAAAATATTATCCTTAGCATATTGAAGATATTTTAGATAGACATTAATAAGTTTCGGAGGGTGGGCATTGACAGATTCAAAGTGCGGCAGCAAATCTGACATAAAAAGATTAAAAAGGCAGGGGGCAAGTCCACAGCCTTGTTTTAGACCATTACAAGTTTTGATTTTCCACGACAAACTAAAACCACCACCTAGCTTAACCTGAACCCAAGTATTGTATACAGGAGTATTACTGCATCAAGCAACTTTTGGGAAATACCCCATCCTGCAAGTTTTTGCCATATTAATAATCGTGGCACTCAATCAAATGCAGTTTTTAAATCTATAAAACAAATAAAGAAGTTTTTTTTTTTTTAAAACAGCCCGCTCTGCCAATAAAGTAAGGGTCAGTAAATTAGTAATTGTAGATTGGCCCTTACGAAATCCCGACTGGTTAATGGGATTATTTCCTGTGATGTTGCCCAATCTACCAAATCAATCATTAATCGGGAAGCAAAAACCTTAGCTTCTACATCAGTTAAATCAATTAACCAGTAATTTGAAGGATTATCTACTGGGCAACTGTTAAAAATTGACTGTATAGTACTTCCTTGCTACGACTCTGGAACAATATTCAATGCTAATACCTCATTCAACACAGAAGTCAAAACCTCGGCCCACGTATCAACATTAGCACAGAATATAGCGTTAGGGAGCCCATTTGGGTAAAATTACTAGAAGTAACTAACCTTTGTGAATACTGAAAAGTAGTAAAGTTAGACTTTTGGTCTAAGTTAGACTTTAGTTCTAAACTTAGGGGTCTATTAGGATGTCGGGCGGTGGCACCACCGCGGTGCTGGCGGTGCGGAAAAATGCATTTTTCCACCCGCGAGCAGCGGGAATCACGTCCGCCATATTAGAATGGCCAAACATAGACCATTTCCCGTCCGCTGCCGTGCGACGCGAACCGCCATCAAAGTGCGCCCGCAAGCGCGGCGGTGGGAGCCAATGGAGACACACCACCGTGCGGAATGACGTCCGCTCCGGTCCACAAGTTAGGATGCTCCAAAAAACCAGTCGCACCTCAGCGGAGAAACCGGCCAATCCTACACGGCGGAAACTCAACAGCGGAGCGCGAAACCAGAGACCCGGCCCACAGCGCCCGGACACGACCGCCATGGACCCAGCACTCCACGTTTTCCCGGTGCTGTACCTGATACATCACCAGCAAATAATGGACCATCGCGGACGCCGCCGCAGATACGCAATAACACAACCCCACACACAACCACAAAACACAAACCATGGACTGGCACAGGGTCCCTAACCACATCAGATACCCTGGTGGGGATAGGAACACATCCCCAAGTGCACACACACATGACCCACCTGCCACCAATACACCCCTCCGCATCCAGGTCACACATTGACCGCGATCGTGCAGCAATGTCACGGCCACGTCACCGCAGCGGTGAAGACAAGGGAATACATGCGCACAATGCAGAAGGCTGGGCCAGCGCCAGGCATGGTCAGGGCACAAAGACCACAGGGCCACTACTCCACCCTCACACACTAGCCCCCCACTGAAGGGACATGCCATGTGCCACACCTGTGCACCCCCATGCACAACAACAAGCCAGGTGACACCACACCCTGCACCACACACAAAACAAATAGGGACACAGCCACAGCAGGAGTTGCTGCACAGGAACACACAGCACAGAAGCAAAGGGCCAGGGCTGCACACACACACCACAACAACACCACACCAATGGCAAGTAAACTCAGTACAAGCATCAAATGGACACACACACATACAAGGAACAAACATCTCACTGGACACACAGCCTGCCAAGTCACACACACATACCCCACACTGACACACAGACACATACACACACCACATGCCACCAGCAATGGAGCACACAAAACAGGAAAGCCAAAGTGAGGTGCACACAAATGGAAGGCCAAGGAGACAACCACCAAGCATGTGTACAGCACATGCAAGACAAGGAACATAGAACAACACCCCCAGCCCACCTAATCACACATTGCTTGCATAGTGATTGAAATCAAACCACAGACAGCACAGTGCAACAACCCAAGGAAACAGCAAGGCAACACATGTAGAGGCACAAGGATGAAATGAAGGCCCTGAAGTCAAACTGTGAACAGCCACACATATGTGTACAAATACTTCACAGGAATACTCCAGCAGCACAACACACAGGGCCCATTGACACACTCCATGACTGTCAAACACTAGTAGGAATCCACACACATACCCCCTCACATCTGCAGCACACAACACCAGTGTCAAACAAACAGAAGGGTGGCAATAATGTCCAGGCAATACACAGACAAACAGTCACACTCCCTGGGGGTAGCCACAAACATCACATACACACAGGGATGCCAGAACCAATGTCTGCACAAAAACAACAGACAAACACATAACCCAACAGACCCACACACAGAACCACAACAAGAACAGACATGCCCTGTGCAGCAAAAATGTGGAAAGGCAATGGGAGCACAGACACAACAGGAGTGCACAACCCCATATGTCAGGAACAATGCACACACAACATACCACAACACAGACAAGAAGTGTACCATCACAGATAAACACAGCCACTGCAAACAAACAACAGATGCACAGCCAAAAAAGAACACATAGCAAACACAGCAGGACATAAGTGGATGCATACCAGCCAATGACAAGGCAACATACCCCCACAGCACTGCATGCACAACAAGCAGTGTCTGCACAACAAGCATACCAGCCACACACAGAAATGAGTGACACAACATGAACCCACACAACACCAATCAGCACAGCACAAAGACAACATCACACACAGGAAGTGAAGCAGTACCACAGCAAACACACATACATGATGAGCCTGGCCAGCATGCCTGCAATCCTCTGGACAGAATCCCATTCTGAGCTGGCAGTGCACCACAACTTGACATGTGTACAACACAGCCAACATGAACAAACAATGACAACTGCATCACACCTCAAATCTAATACATTGCCCACACAAGTATCAGGGTCAGGAAAAACTGAAGTCCCTCACCCGTGCAAAAAATAGAGTGAGTAAAGAAATTTGCAAGGTTGAAGTGGCACACACAGCATGTGGCACAGTAAACCATATACACACAGCATAAGAACTTTATTCAGTAAGGACACTGACAAAACAGACAACAGGATCAACTGTCTTTATTCACAAAATGCACAGATAGGCAACAAGAGTAGATAATAGCAAGGCACAAAATGCAGGGCATGTCCATGAGAAGCTGCACAGGCAGGGGCAAAACAGCAAGGCCAGTCCAAGGTGCAGAGCATGTCCATGAGAAGCTGCACAGGCAGGGGCAAAACAGCAAGGCCAGTGGCCAGTCCAAGGTGCAGAGCATGTCCATGAGAAGCTGCACAGGCAGGGGCAAAACAGCAAGGCCAGTGGCCAGTACAAGGTGCAGAGCATGTCCATGAGAAGCTGCACAGGCAGGGGGCACACAGCAGTGAACGGCAAGGCCAGCGGGCAGGACAAAGTGCAGAGTGAGTCCATGAGAAGCTGCACAGGCAGGGGGCACACAGCAGTGAACGGCAAGGCCAGTGGGCAGGACAAAGTGCAGAGTGAGTCCATGAGAAGCTGCACAGGCAGGGGGCAGTGAACGGCAAGGCCAGTGGGCAGGACAAAGTGCAGAGTGAGTCCATGAGACGCTGCACAGGGAATGTCTGCAACTGTACCCTAACCATGGTCAGCAACACAGTCTGGGGTGTGACGATGTGCAGCACAGGCCACGCTGTGTGAGAGACAGGCGTGTGAGGTCGACCAACACTCAGACTTGGCTGTCAGTCGTACTGGGAGCTGGCTGTGTGTCAGGCACAGTTGGAGCACTTGACTGGGGAGAGGGAGGCACAGCTGAGGTATACCTATCAGTGTTTAGGCAAAACGGAGGGCTGCTTGGACCAGGTGGTGTAGTGGCACGTGGAGGTGGAGTCATGCAGACATGAGACACAGTGTGGATGGGAGATTGTGGAGGGGTGCCTTTTCACTTCTTGGGGAGTCGCAATGGCTTCACTGTCTTGGGAACAATGGAAAGTGGTGTGGATACATCAGGCTCACACAACACCAAGGCTGCAGCAGGTGCAGACGCTGGCCCTCCCTCTGGTGACGTGCTTGAACCTGCGCAACGCTTTGCATGGCCCTGGCTTTGCCCCTCCATCCCCTGCCTACCAGGTGGTCCCCCACAGTGCCCTCCATTCCCTGCTTCACTGGGCTTGCTATGGGAGTGGAGGTAGTGGGTGAATCGGACTTGCAGCCCTTCTTATGCCTACCCTTGGCACTCACCACCTTCTCAGTGGGCATGAAAATTGTATGTTTGGTTTTGGGAGACGCTTTCGGGACAGGAGAGTCCTTGGCTGGGGATGTCCCTGAGGCACGTGACCCTGACGCCTGCTTCTTGGCTCTTTGTCCCCTGGTGTTGCCTGATGGGCTCTTGTCTGTGTGCACTGGGGTGGCTTTGGTCATCTGTGGGGATGGTGTCTGCGGCCTGGACCGCTTGGGCTTCTGCTGCTGCTGTGTGCTACGTGTGCCATATCGTGACTTAGAGGTCTGTGGAGCGTGGTCACTGTCGTCCGACGTGGCCACTGGCATGGGTGTGGACAAAGGGACTTTCGCTGGACTCCCAGATTGTGCCAGTTGAAGGGCTGATGTCACTGCAGTGGACAATGACTGGACAGTCCGGTGCAGCCCACCCACGTCTGAATGTATGCCCTCAATGAATGCAACCACCTGAGCCAATTTACTGTCGTGGTCCATGAATGCATTGAGGAGAGCTGTCTGGCCTACACACAGCTGGCGCAAAGGTCCACAGACTCAGCACTGATGGCAGCAGGGGGACCGGGGCAGGGGCTGCGGTGCCGGGGGTGAAGGACACCCTTCCCCTCTTAGCGGTGCGAACACGGGCAGCACCAGAGGAAGTGGCTGGAAGGGTGGGCACTGCACGCTGTGTGGTGGAAGATGATGCAGAGTCCCCGTTCCCTGTGCCCGCCAACATGTCTGCATCACCGCTGGCATCAGATGACGTAGTACTTTGCGTCTCGGGCTGTGATTCCTCCAGCAGACTCCTGTCCCCCTCCGAGGCGCTGGTCACATCTGTCTCACAGGGCTCCTCTGCAGCTGTTGTGTGAGTTTCCCCACCACTGGTGTCCGTCCCATGTTCCTCCGTGACCATGGGAGATGCTGCATGAGAGAGAGAGATGTAGGGTCAGTGCAGTGGCAGCAACAGAACAAACATATGCATTACAGACAACCATTAAGATGTCTAGATCTACATGTTGCACGCCACCCTGTGCAATTACATCGCTCAAACCCACCTCTGTCATCACAACAGTGCGTGTGCACTATCAAACCGGGACAAAGTGAGCAATGTGATGACCACACAGCACAACATCCTGCATGTGGCTCCGTTACAACAGCAACACAGATAGCTCATACCTGTCTCACACCACCCACAATGCCATTTAAATGCCCCATACCTGTTTCCCAGTGTTAAGTACAGGTAGGACACATGCATGACATCTGCACCCAGCACCGGCACAAGCTGACACTCACAGGCCACTGCATCACACTACCAACATCACATTGCTCAGCACTGGCACATGCTGTGCACACATGCAGCCACACACAGCCATAGTCACCCTTCCCAGTACACTCACCCCTAATTGCCTGCCGATGCTCCTTCAATCGTGCATCCAGCTCAGGGTGAGTCACGGCCAAGATGCGGCACATTAGTGGTGTCATGCTGCGCCGTGCCATCCGGCCAGTGTGAGGGATCCGCCCCAGTGTCATCTCCGCAACGTTCTTTGCCAGCCGTGAGATGTCGTCCCACCTCTTGTGGCAGTGGGTGCGCCGTCGGTTTGATACTCCCAGAGCACGCACCTTGTTCGCAATGCCCCTCCACACGGCCTTACACTGGTGCACCTTGAGCTGCAGGCATGGGAGACAAGAGGGGGCAAACATCAGTGACACAGTGTCATGTGACAAAATCACCCAGGACAGTAGCATGATACAGATTAATCACAAATCTACATATCTCACATGCAGAGACAGAAATGCTTTTCACATGGTACATCTGCATGTGAGAATCACACGTAAATGCATGCATGTATAAGGGGGGACACAATACTTGCACATCTCATGTACAAGCAGGATGCCAGCACAGAAGACCATGTGTACTCTGCCCACATCTACTAACCATTTTTAGGTAGAGGCAAGACATACGTCACAAAACAACATGTGTATGTGGCGAGACCCACTGTGTCCGACAATGCGCATGCGTCAACGAACATGCACTGTAAGTAGCCCACTGTGTCATGTATATCACATTGAGGGACATGATCTCACAAACCCACCTCCTTTCTCACAGTGCCAGTCGTGTGCAATCTACAGGGTTGACCTGGCACATTGATGGGGAGTCAAATTTGAAAATGAACATGTTACACTCTGTACAGTCAGTGATGTGTTCTTGTTGGATTGGGCGGTGACTGTGCAGGCCAGGTGGGCTCACACTGAGATGGACAACAGGGAAACGCAAAGACATGCACACTAGCAATGACTGGCCTGAATCCTCCATTACCAACTTGCTGCTTCACTGTATGGCTGACAAGACAAGACATGTCCCTCAAATCTTGATGTGCAGGCAGGGAGACTTGAGGAGTAGGGTACACACCCCTTCACCCAATGGAATGCAGGTTAGTCAATGCATGACACAAACCCACACTCACATGCACATGCTGCATCAGACCGACTACATGTGTGCCCCCCCTGCACTCTCACACCCACTGTAGAAGACTTACCACGACATTTGGGGCACCATATAGCCTTGGGTACTGTGTGAGCACCTCGTCCACCAGGACCTCAAGCTCCTCGCCGGTGAAGGGACTGGCACGGATCTTCTCTGTCCTTGACATCACTGTTGGTTAGAGACAGCAGCGGCAGCAGCAGGTGAGGGTCTCAGGCAGCAGTCCCTGGAGGCAGCAGCAGGTGAGGGTCTCAGGCAGCAGTCCCTGGAGGCAGCAGCAGGTGAGGGTCTCAGGCAGCAGTCCCTGGAGGCAGCAGCAGGTGAGGGTCTCAGGCAGCAGGCTCTGTGAGCAGTGGAAATTCTGGGCACTCTCCCACACATATATAGCCCCCTGGTGTCGTTCCAGTAGTCCTGGGCTGCTGCAATTGGTCTACCAGGTCAGCCTTTTACAAATGCATCCAATGACTGGCACCGCGGTGGTGTAGCATGCCTACCGCTATTTTCAAAATTGCATCGAGCTTCCGCGATCGCGGAGCCCATTGGCTGTAATGGCATGGACCATGGCGGTGACACACCGCAGGGGCCAGGCGGTAGTTTCCGCAATTTGGGTGCCATAGACACACATGAGGCACCACCATTTGGGTGGCGGAGCATGCCAACCGCCATTTGGCCATGTCTCTGGGGCTATCAGTACCGCACCTGTGCATTGGGGTGTGTTGCACACACACCGCTGGTGCCAGGCGGTAGTTTCTGCTATTTGGGTGCCACAGACACACATGAGGCACCGCCATTTGGGTGGCGGAGCATGCCAACCACCATTTGGGCATCACTTGTCTCTCAGTACCGCACCTACACTACACTACACTACAGGACAGTGTTGTTATGGACAATACAATGTGCACACATGTCAATGTGTTGATTTGCATTGTCAATCACAGAATTTTTTTTCCACAATTGATGATATTTGTTTTAGCATGTCCTCTCATGTTAGATCATGCACACACTCGTCATTGATGCTCAGACTGTGGTCATTGTGTTGTTGTGGTGTGCCAGGTTCAATTGACGCCTGAATGTGTGTCATGTACAGCAGCTAGGTAGGATACCGTGGGGTTGCCTTGTCACACATGTGCAGGATGACAGACTCCCAGGCGTGCCCATGGGGAATGTGGCCATATCCCAATGTCCATTCACTTTGACCGAGGTATTGTTTGTGGGACTTGCTGTGTGTAATCTGACAAGTGTGTGATTTGTGTAGTTGAAGGGGTCCCTACATGTCAGCTGTTCTGTGACTCAATTCATATGACATTCTTTGTTGCCGTTGTGTCAGCCATGTGAGATGCTGTGCACATCCCATGATGTATTGCATTACAATGTGTCCACTCTCATCTCAACTAGGAGGAGACCAAATCTGCATCGTCACTTGACAGTGCTGGCAGACATGTAGGATGAGGCGATCATCCGGAAATGCCGTCTGGATAGAGCCACCCTAAAGACCCTTTGTGATTTGTTGGAGCCCCACCTGCAGCCTCGCCGAACATATCCAACAGCTTTCAACCCAACGTATAAGGTGATGGCGGCACTGCATTTTTTGCGACTGGATCATTCCAGAACACGGTGGCCGAGGCAGGTGGGATGTCACAACCCATGTTCAGCATGGTGCTGCGGGATGTTCTGTCCGCCATGATGATCTACAAGGACAGATACATCCATTTCCCCAGGGGGTAGAATTGGCAGCTGTAAAGGGAGATTTCTATCCCCTTGGACACATCCCCCATGTAGTTGGTGCCATTGATTGCACCCATGTTGGGCTAGTGCCACCACAGGTCCGTGAGCACATCTACAGGAATCGTAAACATTACCACTCCATAAATGTCCAAGTGGTATGCCTGGCAGATATGATCATCTCACACGTGTGTGCAAACTTTCCAGGCTCGGCCCATGACTCATACATCCTGCGTAGCAGCATTGTACCCCAGCTGATGGCCAATCTGCTTCCTGAGCGTGCATGGATTGTGGGTGAGTATGCCAAGTCATTTGGCGTGCTGTGTGTGTGACCTGCTGTCCTCTGCATCTGCAACATTGCAATGTTTCTTTGTGTGTCACACATAGGTGACTCTGCATATCCCAACCGTCCTTGGTTGCTGAGCCCACTGCAGAACCCCAGGACACCAGCTGATGTCCGCTACAATGATGCCCATGGGAGGGAACGTTGTGTGGTGGAGCATACCTTTGGACTGCTGAAGTCACATTTCCGCTGCCTGGACAAGACCGGAGGGGCACTGATGTACTCGCCCAGGAAGGTGTGTCAGATTGTAGTGGCATGCTGCATGCTCCACAACCTAGCCATTCGCAAGGAGATTCCCCTGCTCCTGGATGAGGATGAGCAGCCAAGGCCCCCACCTGCAAACCAACCCGTGTCCAGTGATGATGACAGTGGAGAGGAGGAAGGTGTTGACCTGCGTCAACAGCTCATCACCCGCTACTTCACTTGAAGGTGGGTGACAATGTACAACGTACCCATTGTCTGATGATGTTGCTGTTGTTGTGAGGGTGTAAGTGAGATTTGTGACAGCAGCCAGTTGTAGACTCAGTGTTTGCTGTCAATGTTGATGGGACAGTTCATTTCTGAACATCTACAGGATGTGTATGTTGGCACTTGTTGCCCATTGTTATGTGTGCATGTGGGTTGTTCTTGTTGTGAAGTGTTGTGTGATGTCTGTGATGCCACACCCAGACTAGTGAATGTTGTTCTGTTGTGTTTTCCTAGGTGCCTTTGACCTCTCCTTGCCTACATACACTCCGTCCCCTGGTACATTGTATTCCTGTTGAAAATTGTACATCCTGGAATAAAGACGCTGCAGGTACAACAACATGTGTGTAACGATTTGTTTATTTACAAAGGTGACATGTGAGGGGGTACATTGACAGTGAGGTGATTAGTGGAGCAGTGAGTTGACATTCATGGTAAATGAGATAATCGAGTGGTCACCACATAGGTGTGGTGACCCAGTCCAACAGACAGATGCCATTCACAAGGCAGTGTGGGGAAGGACAGTCCAAAAAGTCAATGCAGTGGTGCAGAGGGTTGCCATCATGGCTGGCTGCGTGACTGGCGTTTGGCAGGTGCTTTGCCAAAAGATACTCCCTGGGTTTTCTTCGGACGGCCCCTTTTCCGTTTGGCAGGGGGGGCCTCTGCTATAGGGCCAGTGGGGTCTGAGGACTCACCACTCTCTGTGGCCGCAGGGGAGGATGGTGAACTGTCATCCTGTGGACCACGAGGGGGAGGTGTTCTTTGTGGCACAGGCCTGTCCCTCAGTACCGCCACTAGTTGGCCCCAGAGGTCCACAATTTGTCCCATGCGGGTGTCCATGGACCTCATCAGCAGGAGGAGCTCACGTGAATCTTGTTCGGACCGGGCCGTTTGTCCCTGGGCCCGTTCATATGCCCCAAGGACTCTGTGGATGTGGTCCAGGGATTCGGTCCCAGGCTGTGTTCGTGTGTGGGTGACCCTGCCCCTCCCACCTGCTGTGCTGCCACGGACCGGTTGCCTCTCCACTGTCGGACCACACATCCTCTCCCTGCCCTCCTCAGTTGCTGGGGTGGGGTGGTCATCCTGTGGGACAGGGAGGGTGTTGCAGGCACCACTGGTGGTTGTGGTTGTGGTGGTGGTGGAGGACTCACCGGACGTAACAGCAGGGGCCTGCAGATTGGTTGTTGTAGCTGCAGGTGTGGTGGGGGGACGATGGGGTCCTGGGACCTGTTGCGCCCTGGAACACCAGATGGCCCGGCCTCAGTCTCCTCGTCTGAAGATTCCTGGAAGTCAACATCCGAGAGTCGATGTTCCGGGGGGTGGGAGGGGGTAGACTGGCCCTGCAGGTTGCTGGTGTCGTCCTCTGCAGTCAATTCTTGGTCACCTGTGGATCAGATGGGAAATGGTCATTGGGGTGCACCACGTAAGATTTGTGTTAGCTGTGTGTCATTCACTGTTAGTACACTGCACATTTGACTGATCATCACATTGTTTCCTATGTGCACTACTGTGCCTCCTGACATGCTGCGGTGGTACATGCATTTCTTGTCCATGGTGTGAGGTGTAAATATGTACCATGCGCCACGTGCATGATTTGTGATTACAGGGACATGTTGACATCTAGGGCCTTGAGCTAAATATGATTTTTGTGCGGACTGTATGTGGTTTTTATGACCTGTCAGCCGTCACATCTGGGCATGCCCTGGCCATTGTCATCTCCTGCATACCTTTGTCTTGTCATGTGCATATCTGGATTGGTACCACATACCATGCTTTCTTACTGTTCATATGGTCGTTGTTACTCTGGCCCCATGGCACTGAACCTGTCATTCATTGCTGTGCATGATTGTTCCCAGTCTTTCCTCTACATGTGCATTGGTGTGTCACACTTTCGTTGCTGTGACAGTTTCCTTTGCTTAGCTGTGTGCACACTGTGCGTGGCAATATGATCGGTGTACATATTTGTACATTGAGAGGACTGGTGTTGTCATATGGCACCATTCTTTTAGTGTCAAATGGCTAGGTGCACGTACTGCCTACTTGCCTGTTGTGTGTTAGCATTTGTCTTTGTTTTGTGACACATCTGTGTGTGCGTGGTGGAGGCGTGCATCCTGCTCAGTGGTGGCACAAGACAGAATGATATGTCTGGCTAGCTGTTTGTTTATTTGGAGTGATCCATTATATGCCACATGCATCTGGTTGGGGTGGGGGAGTACCCCATCCTGCTGAGGTGTGGGACAGGGGGCATGGTGGGAGTAGTAGTACAGGCCTCCCTCCCACATACAGCCCTCCATGGCAAGATGGCTACCTACCTGTAAGTTTGTTTGTTGGGGATGTAATGGCTGACACATGCTTCTGGGTGGGGTGGGGGAGTGCCCCATCCTGCTGAGGTGTGGGACAGGGGGCATGGTGGGAGTAGTAGTACAGGCCTCCCTCCCACATACAGCCCTCCATGGCAAGATGGCTACCTACCTGTAAGTTTGTTTGTTGGGGATGTAATGGTGACACATGCTTCGGGGTGGGGTGGGGGAGTGCCCCATCCTACTGAGGTGTGGGACAGGGGGCATGGTGGGAGTAGTAGTACAGGCCTCCCTCCCACATACAGCCCTCCATGGCAAGATGGCTACCTACCTGTAAGTTTGTTTGTTGGGGATGTAATGGCTGACACATGCTTCTGGGTGGGGTGGGGGAGTGCCCCATCCTGCTGAGGTGTGGGACAGGGGGCATGGTGGGAGTAGTAGTACAGGCCTCCCTCCCACATACAGCCCTCCATGGTAAGATGGCTACCTACCTGTAAGTTTATTTGTTGGGGGATGTAATGGCTGACACATGCTTCTGGGTGGGGGAGTGCCACATCCTGCTGAGGTGTGGGACAAGGGGGCATGGTGGGAGTTGCAGTGCAGGCTGCCTGTGCACATGCACCCATGGTAATGTTGCTAGGTACATTGGTGGTGTTTGGGAGGGGGTGGATGTTGGATCTGTGAGACATGTTTTAGTGAGTGTGTGGTGCAGATGAATGGAATTGGTCCTAGGAGGTGTATCTTTGTAGTTGTGCAAGGCAGTACATAGTAGTGTGGTGGTAGTCATTTGTTTGTACTTACCAGCCTCCACTCCCCGGGTACTCCTGTGAGACTCTCTGGATGCAGTATGGCAAGCACCTTCTCCTCCCATGGGGTGAATGGTTTTGGTGGTATGGGAGTGCCACCGCCAGTCTTGTCAGCCAGCTGACGGTTCTTGGTCCTCCTCTCTTTGACAATCCTCTTCAAGTCATGCCACCGCTTCATGATTTCCTTTCTGGATCTTGGGATGGTCCCTTCTGCATTGACCTTCTGGACTATCCTTGCCCACATTTGAGTCCTTGTGGCTAATGGTGTCTGTTGGACCAGGCTACCAAACAGTTGTGGTTCCACTCTGACTATCTCATCTACCATTACCTTCAACTCACTCTCTGTGAATTTGGGCATTTTATGTGTTGACATGGTGTGTGGTGTGCAGAGGTGTTGTAGGTGCAGGGGTGTAAGTGGTGGTGGTGGTGGTGATGTGTATGGTGTGTGATGTGCAAAGGGGTTAGGGGTGCAGGTGTGGAAGTGGTGCTGTGTGTGGTGTGAGTGGTGATGGTGTGTAGCTTTGCCTATCCTTTGTTCTCAGGGGTTGGGCCCTTCAGTTGTGGGTTAGAGCAGAGGATTGTGGTCAAGGAAGGGGCTGGTTTTATGCTTTGCTATGTGGGTGTGTCCACATGTGGGAGTGCTCTCAGGTGTGTTGCGTGAGTTGTCCTTGTAATTTTTTTTTGTGTGCAATGTTGTGTCATTGGGGTGTGTTTTCTGTTTTTGGGTGGCATGGCTACTTTGGTGTGGGCACTTTGTGGCCTTATTGTGTGATTTTTGATTCGTCCGCCAAATTTGTCACAGAGCGTCCGCGGCGGTGGCTTTGCTGCAGCTCTTCCGCATGCTCTCCCATTCATCACTGTTAGTGATCGCGACGGTCGGAAAGAGCGGAACGTGCCGCGGGACCAGCGGGGATATCCTAATTTGCCGTGTGGTGTCTCCGCTATCCTTGCGGCGGGTTGGTGTTTTTCCGCAGCAGATCCGTCTGCCGCGGGCGTGTTTTGGCCATCTCCGCACGCTACGGGCGGTTTTTGTTCCCCCCGTACCGCCGCGGTCGGTGTTTTTTGGCGGTTGATCCTAATTTGGCCGCCGGTTTCTCCACGGTGCCGGCGGGCGGTTGTTTTCCGCTTCCATGGCGGTCGGGGTGATTTTCCGACCGCCATCCTAATGACCCTCTTAGACTTCAGGTCTAAACTTAAACTTCAGGTCTAAACTTAAACTTCAGGTTAAAGTTAGACTTTAGGTGTAAAGTTAGATGTAAGGTGTAAAGTTAGACTTCGGATCTAAAGTTAGACTTTTGGTCTAATTATATCCTTTCTGAATCGGGCCTTTTCGTGTTTATTCAGTAACTGAAGTACTCAAATGACAAGAGAGGCACAAGTAGAGGCAGATGCCTTTGTTTGTTTTTTTAAACTTTATTTACCATTTTCCATGTTTACATAAAACAAACATACATGACAAATACTCATTGTGGTTATGCAAATGCGTCAATCTTAACATACTGACAGTGTAAGATCTGTAGTGTCCATTGAGTCTTGATCCCAGATCATTTCAGGCTGTCCCACCCCATTACAGCGTGTCCTTTCACCTAGTAATGTTATATTCATTTATCTGAACAATATTCATATATGTCATCTTGAGGCTCATCCCACCCTAGTGGGAACAATCCCTGCAGGGGACTGATGTGTGGGCGCTGCTTCTATTGTCATTAGATAGTTCTTCAGTGGTGCCCAGATATCCTTGGGCCTCGATGTCGGGGGCAATGTTGTTGCGAATATATCACTATTTGTATTGCAATAGATCAGACTATTAAGCCATGCTTTAGTTGTAGGGATACTCTTATTGCCCCAGCGTAGCGCAATTTCTCTTTTAGCTAATAAAAGGCCAATGGCGACAAATCTGCGCACCTGTTTCGGAAAATTACGTACATATCCCATCAGGGCAACTTCTGGTAAGGGATTTATATCTAATGTTATCATTCGTGACAGTATAGTGTAAACTTTCCTCCAGTAGTCACCTATCTTTGCACAATTCCAAGTCATGTGGGCAAAGTCTGCTCGCTGTGTGCCGCACTTCGGGCCCATGTGGGGCCTCGAGGGATCTATGGTATTAAGCTTGGCCGGGGACATGTAAGCTCTCCTTAAAAATTTTAAATGTAATAGTTTGTGTTAGAAATGGGGGTCTCTAGTTGGCAATGGCTGGCCACTGTCCAAGTAGGGACCCTTCTTCCTAAGTCAGAGTGAGAGGGCTACCCTCTTTAATACCCCTGCTCAACCCTGTGGTAACGTAGCACGAGCAGGTAGGCTTATCTCAGAGGCAGGGTGTGAAGCATTTATGACCATACACAGTAACACAGTGAGGAACACTACAAAGGGACACCACACAAGTAGTTATTATAAAAAATAAGTATCTTTATATAAAGGCAGATTTATCACAAGACCAATAACTGTAAAAACCACAATACTGTCAAAAATAGGATAGCTGTTGAAGGGCTGTCAAAAATAGTTCAAAGGTTGCAAAAATAAGGTTCAAGTTCAAAGCAGTGGTCTCTGCGACCCTTTCTTTCACAAAGTACCTGGGTTTAGTAGCAAAACCAACAAAATGTCGCAAATAAGCTGTAGCGATGATTCTCGGCACGCGAGGCCGGCGATGCAATGAAATCCTTGCCGCAAGGGAGGATGATGCGCCGATCTGCGGGATGCGTGCGGAGACGATGCGACAAACTTCTGCACGCTGGACCGCCGATGCGATGACTTTCTTGCCGTGTGGGAGAAGTCGATGCGGCGATCCTGTTGCGCTGTGTGATCGTGTTGCGATGCGAAGACAAGACGCTCCGCGAGGGAGCGATGAAATTCGGTGCGATGCGATCAAAGTGGCGGACGCACGGCGTCCGCAATGCGATGTCTCGAAGCGATGATTTCTTTAGGGGTTGCGAGTGCACGGCGACAGCAGCGCGATGATTTTCCCAGCGTGTCCCGGCTGCAGCGGCTCGCAAAGGGGCGTCAGCGATGGTCTCGTGTTGCGAGCCCTCGGCGGCAGCAGCGCGATGATTTTCCCAGCGCTCTCGACTGCAGCGGCTCGCAAAGATGCGTTAGCGTCGATTTCCAACACTTTCTTCTCTGATGCAAACTAGAGGCCCTGGAACTCACAGGAGCCTCATTAGCAGATAGCAATCCTCGCAGGGAGGAAGCAGGAGGTTAGTGGTGGAGTCTGATGTGCCTGAGACTCCAGCAGGAGGCTAGCTCTTTTCCTAGCCCTTGGGTGATTGCTGTAACAAAAATAAAAGTTCTCTCAAAAGTTCCTTTTCCTCTTCTTCAAGGTCCAGTGGTCACTGCTGCAGGCCAGTGCAAGAAACAACACACCAGCACAGGGACAGTCACTTCCTGCAGATTCCTCCAGTGGCACGGACAGAGTTTCCTCTCCAGATCCAAAAGCAATACAAATTGTAGGGGTTTGAGCACAGATATTTATACCCCAAAAGTCTTTGTTCTCAGAAGCTACAAGTCACTGAACCTAGCCAGAACCAGTTCTGCTCAGGCCTGGAGCACTTTGTTTACCAGGCTGCATCCTTCCTTTCAGAAAGAGGGGTCTGCTAGCAGACACACAGTAGGAGGTGGAGCCAGCATTCACCTTGCCAGGCACAGCCCTATTCAGGTCAAGGAGCCACCCCTCCCCACACTCTAAATGCAGATCTCTCTATTCAACCCAGGTCTGACTCAGCCTGCCCTGCCCCTCTAAAACCAGACAGCCAATACACATAACGGCAGAGCACACTGGAAGGCTTAGGCAAGAAAATACCTACTTTCTAAAAGTGGTATTTTCAAACACAGAATATAAAAATAAACTTCACTAAAAGATGTATTTTAATATTCTGAGCTCAGGCATACTAAATTCGTTTTTCTACCATGTCCCTGGGGTCAGTTAGGACTATAGAATGTAATAGTCAAACTGCCCATTCTAGCCTATGAGGAACAGGTAGCCTTACAGTAGTGAAAAGCGAAATGGGGTGTAATTCACTACCAGGACATGCTACATACACCAAGGCATGTCCTACCTTACACATACAATGCACCCTACCATAGGGGTGACTTACAGGCTGCCAAGGGAAGGTTCAGGGGCTGGGAAGTGAGTGCACTTCACAGCCAAGATGGCAGTTCTGGACTGCACACAGACACTGCAGTGGCAAGTCTGAGACACACTTTACAAGCTGCTTCTGTGGGTGGCACACATCAGTGCTGCAGGCCCACCAGCAGCATTTGGTTTACCAGCCCTGGGCACACATAGGCCACACTACTAGGGACTAACAGGTAAACCAAATAAGCCAATCAGGGATATACCAATTCACATAGACATATTTACACAGGGAGCATTCGAGCTGTGACACTGAATGGCAGTGGCACAGCGCCCAGAGCATCTAACACCAGTAAAACAGAGGAGACAACAGCGAAAAATGGAAGGGAGACCCACGCCAATGGTGCCAGGTCTAACACACGTCCCCTCCAGCTGAAATGTGGGGAGAACTACCCATCCCCTTGGAAGTTCTCATCGCTTAGGCGGAAAAATCTGGACAGACCATCAGGATTGGCGTGTTCTGTACCAGGGCGGTGTTCCACCGTGAAGTCCATACCCTGTAGGGAAATGGACCACCTCAACAACTTGGGATTCTCACCCCTCATCTGCATCAACCATCTGAGGGCCTGTGGTCTGTCTGAACCCGGAAGTGAGTCCCAAACAGGTATGGTCTCAGCTTCTTCAGTGCCCAGACCACAGCAAATGCCTCACGCTCAATTGCACTCCACCTCTGTTCCTGTGGAAGTAACCTCCTACTGATGAAGGCTACAGGTTGGTCTAGTCCCTCCTCATTTATCTGTGACAGAACGGCCCCCACCCCATGCTCTGAAGCGTCTGTCTGGACAACAAATTCCTTAGCAAAATTGGGCGCCTGGAGTACGGGTGCTGTACACATAGCAGTTTTGAGGGCATCAAAGGCTTTCTGACAGGTGTCAGTCCAGTTCACAATCTTTGGCCGCTTCTTGGAAGTCAGCTCAGTCAAGGGTGCAACAATGTTGCCATACCCCTTGACAAACCTCCTGTAATAACCCGTGAGTCCTAAGAAGGCCCTCACCTGGGTCTGGGTCCTTGGGGGCTCCCAAGCCAGGATGGTTTCAATCTTGGGCTGCAGGGCGCCACCTGGCCGCTCCCCACCTGGTGTCCCAAGTACACCACAGAACCCTGCCCAATCTGGCACTTACTGGCCTTGATTGTGAGGCCTGCTCTGCGCAGCGCTATCAACACTTCCCAGAGGTGGCGCAAGTGGTCCTCCCAGGAGGAACTAAACACTGCAATGTCATCCAGGTAGGCGGCACTGAAAGCCTCCAGCCCAACCAACACCTGGTTGACCAATCTCTGAAAGGTGGCAGGGGCATTCTTCATCCCAAAGGGCATCACACGGAACTGGTAGTGCCCATCTGGTGTGGAGAATGCTGACCTCTCCTTTGCCCCATCAGTTAAGGCGATCTGCCAGTACCCAGACGTCAGATCAAAAGTGCTGAGGTACCGGGCAGCCCCTAACCGGTCTATGAGCTCATCAGCTCTGGGGATGGGGTGCGCATCGGTCTTGGTGACCGAATTGAGACCTCGGTAGTCCACACAGAACCTAAGTTCAGGAGTGGCACCAGGCGTCGCAGCTTTTGGTACCAAGACCACGGGGCTGGACCAGGGGCTGCTAGAGGACTCAACCACCCCTAGGGCGAACATTTTGGAGACCTCCTCCTTAATGCAAGACCTGACCCTGTCAATCACCCTGTAAGCCTTGTGCTTGACAGGAGAACTGTCCCCGGTATCCACCTCATGGACACACCAATCAGTGACACCAGGTACCAGGGAGAACAAATCAGAAAATTGCCCCAACAGGTGGTGACAATCTCTCTGCTGCTCAGGGGTCAGTGTGGTGGAGAGGATCACACCCTCCACTGACCCATCCTTCTCTTCTGCACACAGGAGGTCAGGGAGAGGCTCACTCTCCTCCTCAACCCCATCATCTGTGGCAAGAAGCATGCCCACTTCAGACCTCTCAAAGTGGGGCTTTAGGCGGTTCACATGCAGGACCCGCAAGGGGTTCCCGGGAGACTGAAAGTCCACCAAGTAGGTAACTGGACTTTTGCGCTCCACCACCTCAAATGGACCGGTCCACTTATCTTGGAGCGCACAAGGCTCCACTGGGGTCAGTACCCAAACCTTCTGACCAGGTTGAAATTCGACCAGAGTGGCATTCTGGTCGTGCCAACGTTTCATTTCTTCCTGGCTGGCTTCCAGATTTGCCTCAGCAATCTTTCTGAAACGCCGAGTCTGGTTCCTGAAGGCCAACATGTAGCTAAATACATCTTGGGGAGGTTTCCTGGGAGATTGCTCCCAGCCTTCCTTGACCAGACTCAGAGGTCCTCTAACCGGGTGGCCATAGAGGAGTTCAAAGGGACTGAACCCTAAGGACTTCTGTGGCACCTCACGGTAGGCAAACAACAGGCATGGCAAGAGGACGTCCCACTTACGCCTCAGGGGCTCTTCTAGGCCCATGATCATGCCCTTCAAGGTCCGGTTGAACCTTTCAACCAGACCATTACCTTGGGAGTGGTAAGGAGTGGTGAACTTATACGTTACCCCACACTCCTTCCACAGAGACTTCATGTACTGGGAGATGAAGTTGGTCCCCCTGTCAGACACCACCTCTCTGGGGAATCCCACACGGGAGAAAATCCCCATCAGTGCACGTCCCACCACGGGGGCCGTCACTGTCCTGAGCGGGATGGCTTCAGGGTACCGGGTGGCATGGTCCACCAAGACCAGGATGAACCTGTTGCCCATGGCTGTCTTGGGGTCCAGAGGCCCCACAATGTCAATGCCCACTCGCTCGAATGGGGTATTCACAACTGGAAAGGGCTGGAGTGGGGCCTTGATCTTCCCCCACTCTTCCCACTTGCCTGGCAAGTCTCACAGGTCCTGCAATTAGTGTCTGAACTCTTGTGCATCTGGGGCCAATAAAAGTGGGCGGCCAGCCTCTCAAAGGTCTTGGTCTGCCCCAGATGTCCTGCCAATGGAATGTCATGAGCCAACCCCAGTAGGAAGGTTCTGAAGCACTCGGGTACCACCAGCACACGGGCTGACCCTGGCTCAGCAACCTTAGGCTCGCTATACAGGAGACTGTTCTCCCAATAAATCAGATGTGAACCAGACATGTCACCTTCTGCCTGGGCTGCAGCCTGTCGCCGCATACCCTCAAGAGAGGGGCAAACTCTCTGCTGCTCACAAAATTCCTCCCTGGGTCAGCTCAGGCAGGTCCCCCAGTTCGGTGATCTGCTCCCCGGTAGGCTCCAGGGCATCCCCTTCAGGGTCTGCTCCTTCCTGGGCCGTGGGAACCAAGGGGGCCGGCTTCCCGTGCCCCCTGCCCCTTCTCTCTAAGGCAGGGATCTGGGCCATACTCTCAGGCTCCAGATCCTTCTCAACACCCTCCTTGGCTGCCATGGACCGAGTGGTAGCACACGCCCACTCAGGCAGACCCAACATCTCTAAGTGAGCCTTCCTCTCCATCGTAGCCCACGGGGAGTCCTCTAAATCATTGCCCAGCAGACAGTCTACAGGCATGGCGGGCCTCACAGCTACCTGAAGAGTTCCTGAGACCCCCCACTCCAAAGGGAACCTGAGCCACCTCACATTGGCTCTCTGAGTTGTCTGCGGACACTACTGGGTAGAATGCATGGGGACAACCTGCTCTTTGGACACCAACCGGGAGCTGACAGCAGTTACACTGGCCCCTGTGTCTCTTAGAGCCTCCACCCTATGGCCATTGATGGTCACCCACTAATGAGACAGGGGTCAACTCTACGGGATCCCACCCCTCTTGGGCGCCCATCTCCTCCTCTCCCAGGGCTACACTAGCAATTTGGCGGGGTGGTGCACGGGGTGGTGCACTGGCCCCCCTTTGGGGGCACTGGGGATCAAAATATCTGTGGCCCACTTGACCACAGTTGTAACAAGTGGGGGCCCCCTGGGAACAGGCCTACCTGTTGGGGGCCCTGTCCTCCTTTCTTGGGGGGCTGGGACACCACTGCTTGGTTCCCTGGGGGATTACTTTGGGGCCCTCGGTGGAACTCCCTCTGTTGACCCTTGTCCCCCCACTCCTCTGCTGGGGACCCTGCCCACCTTTGGCGAAGTCTCCCACTGGACCCTTGCGGACCCGGGTGCTCACCCAGCGGTCCGCCTCCTCAGCAAGCTTTCTAGGGTTAGTCAGCTTGCAATCAATTAGGTGCTGGCGTAGCTCAGGAAAACAATTACTAGATAAATGCTTCCATGCAATCAAATCATAAAACTGCGCAAAAGTTTCTACTTTGCTACCTTTTACCCAGCGTTCCATGGCTCTGCAAAAAAAAAGACACATATTCAACCCACGTGGTACCCTCTAGCTTCTTGCAGACCCTAAACCTCTGCCTATACATCTCAGGGGTCAAACCATAGCGGGTCATCCACGCTTCCTTCATGTGGGCATAAACCATCCTACTTTCTGGGGGCAGGTCCAACAAGGTATCCCTCCCCTCACTCACAAAGCGTCCCCACAACCCCGCTCCCCAATCCTTCTCAGGGACCCGGTGGGACACCATGGCTAATTCATAAGCGGCAAACCATTGCCCAATATCTTCACTTTTGTGGAAATCCTTAATAACCTCCTTGGTTATATACACCCTACTCTCAGGGTGCACTACAGGTACGCTGCCATCAGAGGGGGAGATTTCCATACTCTTAGCTTTAATCTCCAACTCCCTCAATACTCTCTCATGCTCAAGCTTCATTCTCATAATCTCAATTTCTAACTTCTTGTTCTCTAGGTCCCGGTGACCATCCATTTTAAGCTTAGCCATCTCCATATTATGCCGCCTATCTCTCTCTCTGTCCTCCAGCTCTTCTGGGGACAGACCCTTAGCGGACACACTAGAGCCCGGGTTGGAAAGGGATTGATCTCCTACTAAGTCTACTACATCGCCCTGCTGCTCTCCTGCATTCTCTCCCACCTCCACAAGCTCTCCTATATCCTAAGGGGCATCCCTGGCTTCTAGCCAGGCCTTCAGCGCCTTGTAATACTCCTCCCTTCTAGTGAGACCTGTGATAGGGACTGTGAATTGCTTGCAAAAATATTTGAGCTGCTTGGCATTGTAGGTTTCTATTTTCTCTTCTTCCCAGGAGAGATCCTCTGAGGCATTGGATCTGGGCTTGCCCATTGTAGAAATAACTGGCAATATCAATAAAGGACAGAAGAAAACTTCTCAAAAAAATGTAAGCGGGTGAAAAATCACCGGCAATATCAATCACAATATAGGATCCAAAAACTCTCAGAAATGTGTGCGGGTGAAAAATCACCGGCAATATCAATTACAATATGGGATCCAAAAACTCTCAAAAAATGTGTGCGGGTGAAAAATCACCGGCAATATCAATTACACAATATAGGATCCAAAAAAACTCTCAAAAATGTATGCGGTACGTTATGGTCTGCACTCACTAGTAGTGTACACTATAATTACTGTATGCGATCATAAATGCAAGTCCAGATCCTCACCGCTGACCACCAATGTTAGAAATGGGGGTCTCTAGTTGGCAATGGCTGGCCACTGTCCAAGTAGGGACCCTTCTTCCTAAGTCAGAGTGAGAGGGCTACCCTCTTTAATACCCCTGCTCAACCCTGTGGTAACGTAGCACGAGCAGGTAGGCTTATCTCAGAGGCAGGGTGTGAAGCATTTATGACCATACACAGTAACACAGTGAGGAACACTACAAAGGGACACCACACAAGTAGTTATTATAAAAAATAAGTATCTTTATATAAAGGCAGATTTATCACAAGACCAATAACTGTAAAAACCACAATACTGTCAAAAATAGGATAGCTGTTGAAGGGCTGTCAAAAATAGTTCAAAGGTTGCAAAAATAAGGTTCAAGTTCAAAGCAGTGGTCTCTGCGACCCTTTCTTTCACAAAGTACCTGGGTTTAGTAGCAAAACCAACAAAATGTCCCAAATAAGCTGTAGCGATGATTCTCGGCACGCGAGGCCGGCGATGCGATGAAATCCTTGCCGCAAGGGAGGATGATGCGCCGATCTGCGGGATGCGTGCGGAGACGATGCGACAAACATCTGCACGCTGGACCACCGATGCGATGACTTTCTTGCCGTGTGGGAGAAGTCGATGCGGCGATCCTGTTGCGCTGTGCGATCGTGTTGCGATGTGAAGACAAGACGCTCCGCGAGGGAGCGACGAAATTCGGTGCGATGCGATCAAAGTGGCGGACGCACGGCGTCCGCAATGCGATGTCTCGAAGCGATGATTTCTTTAGGGGTTGCGAGTGCGCGGCGACAGCAGCGCGATGATTTTCCCAGCGCGTCTCGGCTGCAGCGGCTCGCAAAGGGGCGTCAGCGATGGTCTCGTGTTGCGAGCCCTCGGCGGCAGCAGCGCGATGATTTTCCCAGCGCTCTCGACTGCAGCGGCTCGCAAAGATGCGTTAGCGTCGATTTCCAACACTTTCTTCTCTGATGCAAACTAGAGGCCCTGGAACTCACAAGAGCCTCATCAGCAGATAGCAATCCTCGCAGGGAGGAAGCAGGAGGTTGGTGGTGGAGTCTGATGTGCCTGAGACTCCAGCAGGAGGCTAGCTCTTTTCCTAGCCCTTGGGTGATTGCTGTAACAAAAATAAAAGTTCTCTCAAAAGTTCCTTTTCCTCTTCTTCAAGGTCCAGTGGTCACTGCTGCAGGCCAGTGCAAGAAACAACACACCAGCACAGGGACAGTCACTTCCTGCAGATTCCTCCAGTGGAACGGACAGAGTTTCCTCTCCAGATCCAAAAGCAATACAAATTGTAGGGGTTTGAGCACAGATATTTATACCCCAAAAGTCTTTGTTCTCAGAAGCTACAAGTCATTTAACCTAGCCAGAAACAGTTCTGCTCAGGCCTGGAGCACTTTGTTTACCAGGCTGCATCCTTCCTTTCAGAAAGAGGGGTCTGCTAGCAGACACACAGTAGGAGGTGGAGCCAGCATTCACCTTGCCAGGCACAGCCCTATTCAGGTCAAGGAGCCACCCCTCCCCACACTCTAAATGCAGATCTCTCTATTCAACCCAAGTCTGACTCAGCCTGCCCTGCCCCTCTAAAACCAGACAGCCAATACACATAACGGCAGAGCACACTGGAAGGCTTAGGCAAGAAAATACCTACTTTCTAAAAGTGGTATTTTCAAACACAGAATATAAAAATAAACTTCACTAAAAGATGTATTTTAATATTCTGAGCTCAGGCATACTAAATTCGTTTTTCTACCATGTCCCTGGGGTCAGTTAGGACTATAGAATGTAATAGTCAAACTGCCCATTCTAGCCTATGAGGAACAGGTAGCCTTACAGTAGTAAAAAGCAAAATGGGGTGTAATTCACTACCAGGACATGCTACATACACCAAGGCATGTCCTACCTTACACATACAATGCACCCTACCATAGGGGTGACTTACAGGCTGCCAAGGGAAGGTTCAGGGGCTGGGAAGTGATTGCACTTCACAGCCAAGATGGCAGTTCTGGACTGCACACAGACACTGCAGTGGCAGGTCTGAGACACACTTTACAAGCTGCTTCTGTGGGTGGCACACATCAGTGCTGCAGGCCCACCAGCAGCATTTGGTTTACCAGCCCTGGGCACACATAGGCCACACTACTAGGGACTAACAGGTAAACCAAATAAGCCAATCAGGGATATACCAATTCACATAGACATATTTACACAGGGAGCATTCGCGCTGTGACACTGAATGGCAGTGGCACAGCGCCCAGAGCATCTAACACCAGTAAAACAGAGGAGACAACAGCGAAAAATGGAAGGGAGACCCACGCCAATGGTGCCAGGTCTAACAGTTTGTGTTTACTGTTTAGGGAGACTTCCTTAATTTGGGTACAACAATAAACCCAGTGTTCATCCTCCATAGGGTGGCCTAGATCTCGTTCCCATGCCTCGCGTAATTTGGTGTCTTTGCTTGGGACTAGCGTCATCGAGGCTCTGTATAATTTAGAAATGAGGTGACCTCCCTCTTCCTGAGTGATTAACAGGGTCAACGGTGCAAATGACTCTGTTTCTAGAGGGAATTCCGTTATCCTAGCTCTTGATGCACTACGGAGTCTACTGAGCACGAATTAATCCATGAAGGGTGCCCCACTAAACCTGTCCTCTTCCGTGCTGGAAAATGTATGGCCCCCTGGGAATAGATCTCCCATCGTTTCTAGTGAGGATTTGCTAAGTGTGCGTCTCACCAGCTTTTCCTTGGTGATGGGCAACCATGGATTGTTATCTATTGGTATGGCCGAGGAGTATAACTTGTGGTCTCCGGTTACACGTGCCAGTTTCATCCATGCCCAGCTTGTGGTTGATACCGTTTGTATGTCATGGGGGTCTCTCGGAAATCCCTTTGGCAACACAGTCCTAAGTGTGGAAGGAAGGACCAGATCTGCCTCCGGCTTAGAGAAAGGTAGTCTCGCATCAGGGTGATACCAGGAGTGAGCAAAGCTACACTGCGCTACTAAATAATACATTTGGAAATTTGGGACTCCCAGCCCACCCCTCTCGTAGGGCAGGGTCAGTGTATCCCAACTGACCCTAATTACCACCACCGCCCCACACCAGTCGAATCAAAAGGGATTTAATTTTACGAAAAAAACTGTTCGGGAGCGGAATGGGGATATTCTGAAACAAATACAAATTTTTAGGGAGCACTTCCATCTTTATGATGGCCACCCTGCCAGCTTGGGAAAGAGGGAGTTTGATCCAGCGCTCCACCTGTTGTTCCAGGGAATGGAGAGCTGGGACATAGTTATGCAAAATAATTTGATCTGTTTCTTTGTGGATTTGTATTCCCAGATACCTGGTGGCTTCATCACAACATGCAAGAGGGAATTCGCACTCCCACCGAACTGTACCTGACATCAGCGAGAGAATTTCCGATTTCCCCCAATTTATATTTAGTCCTGAGAACCCCCCAAAACGAATCACCTCTCTGATAAGAGGTTCCAGGTTTTCCTGCGGGTGCCGGACATACAGTACAATGTCGTCCGCGTAGAGTGAAATGAGTAGAGGGCCCGTATTAAATTGTAGTCCTCTGTGCAGGTGTCTTTCCTGAAAATGCCTGACCATGGGGTCAAGTGCTATAATGAAAAGCAAAGGTGACAGCGGGCAACCTTGCCTGGTGCCCCGGGAGAGTCGGAACTGGGAGGAGATTGTGCCATTAATCCTGAGTCTTGCTGTTGGTGAGGTGTACAGTAATGCGACGAGATCCAAAAATCCCCTCGGTATGCCCATCCGGCGCATCACAGTGAGAGAGAAGAGCCATTCTAAGGAATCAAAGGCCTTTTCCGCATCAAGCAGCACGGCCGCTGCTGGGGCTTCAGGGGCAATCCTATGTATGACTGCGAATAGCGTCCGGAGATTTAAGGCTGTTGATCTGTGAGGGACAAACCCGACTGCGTGGGTGATATAATTTTGTCCAGAAGCAGCACCAGCTGCAATGCCAGCATTTTGGCCAGGATCTTGTAGTCAAGATTTAACAAGGATAATGGTCTATACGATTCACAAAGGTGCGGGTCTTTCCCAGGTTTAGGGAGTAAGACTATCACAGCCTCTCTCAGCATAGGGGGGAGCATTCGTTGCTCCAAGGCTTCGTTGTAAACCTCTAGAAGGTATGGAGCTAGGGTCTCCTTATAAGCCTTGTAAAAGTTTCCTGTGAAACCATCGAGTCCCGGGGCTGTGGACCCGTTAACGGCTTCGATTGCGCTGATTACTTCTTCCTTGGAGAAGGGCTCAGCTAAAAACTGTTGCATTGCTTTCTCCAACCATACCAGCGCGATTTCCTCCAAATATGCTGTGCGGTCTTCGTCACTGTGAGTTGCGCGCGCCTTGTACAAGTTTGTATAATAACCTAGGAGTTCGTCGCCAATTTCTGGGGTGCCAGTTAGTACTTTCCCCTGTTTGGAATGAAGGCATGCAATGTATGGGCAGCCCGTGGGGGGTTTCAAGAGCCTTGCTAACGTGCGCCCTGGCCTTTCCCCTTCCATGTATCTGCGTGCAGTCATGTATTTGCTTAAAAAGCGGGCCTCTCTCTCCGCTGCGTCTCTAAACTCAGTCAGTAATGTCAGTCGTCTACCCTGCTATCCCTGAACACGACCTGCAACCTAATCTTGATCGAGCTGTATTAACTGTTGTTCAATGTTCGCTAATGTGCGCCTGAGATCTCTCAAAACTCCGGCATGTTTGGAAATGCATACCCCCCTTATGTAGGCTTTAAACGCCTCCCACAGCGTGGACCAGGATTGTACCGATCCCTCATTTAGTTCAAAATATTCTACAATGGCATCATTTATCTCAGAACGAAAGACTTCGTCTAGCAAAGCCTGGTGAGGGAACCTCCACTGTCGTTCGCTACCCTCCGGGCGTGGGAGTTTAAGTGCAAGTATAACTGGGGAGTGATCGGACAGCGTCCGAGGTAGGTGTTGTATGTTTTTATACCATGCGGCCACGTTCGGAGTTACAAACCAGTAATCCAAACGCGTCCAGGTGTCATGTTGTGCCGAGTAGTGAGTGTATGCCTTGTCTTCTGGTTGGCAACGTCGCAGAACATCTATTAGTCCGAACGTGTCGCATAGGTCCAACAGGGCACGTCGAGCATAGGGCTTGGTATCTGGGGATACCGCTGTGCTGTCACGTGTTGGTTCTAATAGTAGATTGAAGTCTCCTCCCATGCAGACATAGTCTGCCTCCAATTGTATGAGTCTTGTATGTAAGTCCTGGAAGAAGAGTGGGTCATCCACGATAGGCGCATATACGCTTATCAGCGCTATGTGTCTCCCAATTAAATACCCCTCTACTATGATGTATCTGCCCTCTGGATCAGAGTAGGAATTGGACAGCTGGATGGGCAACCGCTTATGTATTAATATTGCCAATCCTCTGGCATAGGAGCTGTAATTTGCGAAAAACCTGTGGGGCCCCATGCAGTCCCAAACGGTGACATGGTCGCTTTGGGTAAATGTGTTTCTTGCAGGAAGGCAATGTCTTCCTTATGTCTCTGTAAGTAAGCTAAAACCTGCTTGCCCTTTCTGGAGTTGTTTAAACCCCTAACATTCCAGGTGCACAGTATTAAATCAGAGAAGGCTGACAGTCTACCTCCGGCAGCCATATCTTGGCCGTGAATAGGGGACTACTACAATAATTGCATGATCCATGTAATTGCCACATTGAGTATCAGTTTGGTAAATCGTAACAAACAATGCAATCAAACATAACCCCTCCCCGCCCCCACCCATCCCTGCTCCCCAACTTGCAGGGAAACCCCCCGTTGCTTAATTGTTGTTGGAGTGCAATATAGATATCCCCATATATACAAAATGGAGTGAACACACATCATACACTCCAGGTCCTAAAGTCCAAACTAGTGTGATACACGCTGGGGGCGGGCAACGCCGCGCCGTCCCTCCCACTGGAGTGGGAATAGTAATTTTTACCCCTCCGCTATCCAACATTTTCCCTACTGGTGCACTCACTGGAGTGGGAATTGTAATTTTTTCCCCTCCGCTATCCAACACTTTCCCTACTGTTGCTCTCACTGGAGTGGGAATAGTAATTTTTACCCCTCCACTAGCCAACACTTTCCCTACTGTTGCACTCTTTGGAGTGGGAATAGTAATTTTTACCCCTCCGCTATCCAACACTTTCCCTACTGTTGCACTCTTTGGAGTGGGAATAGTAATTTTTACCCCTCCGCTATCCAACACTTTCCCTACTGTTGCATTCACTGGAGTGGGAAAAGTAATTTTTTCCCCTCCGCTATCCAACACTTTCCCTACTGTTGCTCTCACTGGACTGGGAATAGTAATTTTTACCTCTCCGCTATCCAACACTTTCCCTACTGTTGCATTCACTGGAGTGGGAAAAGTAATTTTTTCCCCTCCGCTATCCAACACTTTCCCTACTGTTGCTCTCACTGGACTGGGAATAGTAATTTTTACCCCTCTGCTATCCAGCACTTTCCCTACTGTTGCACTCTTTGGAGTGGGAATAGTAATTTTTACCCCTCCGCTATCCAACACTTTCCCTACTGTTGCACTCTTTGGAGTGGGAATAGTAATTTTTACCCCTCCGCTATCCAACACTTTCCCTACTGTTGCACTCTTTGGAGTGGGAATAGTAATTTTTTCCCCTACGCTATCCAACACGTTCCCTACTGTTGTTCTCACTGGCGTGGGAATAGTAATTTTTACCCCACCGCTATCCAACACTTTCCCTACTGTTGTTCTCACTGGCGTGGGAATAGTAATTTTTACCCCACCGCTATCCAACACTTTCCCTACTGTTGCTCTCACTGGACCGGGAATAGTAATTTTTACCCCTCCGCTATCCAACACTTTCCCTACTGTTGCACTCTTTGGAGTGGGAATAGTAATTTTTACCCCTCCGCTATCCAACACTTTCCCTACTGTTGCATTCTTTGGAGTGGGAATAGTAATTTTTTCCCCTCCGCTGTCCAACACTTTCCCTACTGTTGCTCTCACTGGAGTGGGAATAGTAATTTTTACCCCTCCGGTATCGAACACTTTCCCTACTGTTGCACTCACTGGAGTTGGAATATTACATTTAATTATTTTGCTATCCAACACTTGCCCTAATGTTGCACTGATTGTATTGGGAAATTTTATTTTAAATATTTTCTACTAGTTTAATATTTTAAATTATAGTAGAATGTTTTTTTTATTTTAAATTATTGACATATATATATTTTATTTTTATGTAATTTTACAGTTTTAAAATAAATTAAAGATAATAGTTTATTAATTATTTTAAAGTAAATATATATATGTATAAATTATGTTTGTGTGTTTATTTTATTTTTATTAAGTTTATTTGTTATATTTTGTTAAAATATATATTAAATTTAATTTATTTTGTTAAAATTAATATTAATATTTAATATATATGATTTTATTTTATATATATTTAAATCGATATTTTTTACATCTATATTTTTACATCGATATTTTTGATTCAATATTTTTGTACTTACCTGTGTAGGTATGGGAGTCGATATTTTTGTATTCTATATTTTTTTCGATATTTTTAACATCAATGTTTTTGTCATCGATATTCTATCAGTGAACACTCCCCACCTACCCTCTACCCCAGAGGACTTCCCACCAGGGACACTGGTAATATCAGAAGCAGAAGGTAACCATATGGTTTCAAGACTATACCGTGCATGCTTAGCCATATAGCTGGACACGACTGCCAGGGTGCAGTAAGTATGGGCGCGGGACCTTGACGCCCCCATCACTGATACGATTTGGTCCTACTGTGCTCCCAGATACAAAAGGTGTCACTCAACCATATACACAAACTGTTACAATTTAAATTCTTACACCGTACATACCTCACCCCCATGGACATAGTTAAATTCAACCCCGATAGATCGGACCGCTGCCTCAAATGCCATGCCCAAAGGGCAGACGTTGTACACCTCACATGGACATACCCCATCATCTCCGCCTACTGGGTGACGGTTTACACACATGTCATGAAAATGTTAGAAGTCACGCTACAATACTAAATAGTAGCTTTACTGGGTTACAGAGTGAACATCCCCCGGTCAACGCGCAGACTCACCTCCATGGCCTTTCTATTGGCAAAACGCGAAATTGCAATTCAATGGGGCTCCGAAACGGCTCCCACTCCTGCTGCCTGGCTCAGGAGCATGACAAATTGTGATAGCCTCAGAGAGGACTATGCCACTCTTCACCCCCCGACGTCCTGCCCCATAGATATTTGGCAAGTCCTGCGGGACTACCTCCGAACCCTAGACCACAATGCATCAGCTCAATAGAGTGCCTCCCCATATACAACACGCTACACGTTGACCGGTACCCATGATCTAACCATGCACCTTCCCATACCCTATACTTTATCGAAGAACCTCCAACACAACTGTCACTATGCTACTCTATGTTGATGCCATATATGTTATGTTATGTTAGCGGGTATTTATTAAGCGCACGGCTACTCCCAAGAGTGTCCCGGCGTAACAAAAAGCGACCCGCGATGCTGAGCTCAAGTACCTCGGCCTAAGGCTGCTGTTGAAAAAGCCAAGTTTTAAGTTTCCTTCTGAATGTGAGGAGATCCTGGGATTGCCTCAGCACGAGTGGCAGGCTGTTCCAGAGGCGAGACGCCACCACTTGAAAGGATCTACCTCCTCTCCGAGAAAGCCGAATTCTGGGTGTAATAATCAATGACTTGGCGGATGACCTCAGAGTACGGCACGGGCTATAGTGCTGCATTCTGTCCCCAAGATATGGGGCGCCTATTTTATGGAAGGCCTTAAAAACCAATACCAATGATTTAAAGGCGATCCGTTTCCTAATGGGTAGCCAATGCAGGGAAGCCAGGAGGGAGTAGAGTGAGTTCTCGGTCCAGCCAAAAGAGTAACTCTGGCCGCCACATCCTGGACCACCTGAAGGCGGCTGAGTAAAAATTCAGGGAGGCCGAGATACAAGGCATTAGCGTAGTCCAATCTCGACACCACCAGAGCTTGGACTATCGTCTTCCTGTGAGAAACCGGAAGTAGCGGGAGAAAGTTTCTCAACATCCTCAGTATCCCAAAACAGGTCCCGGCCACTGATTGGATCTGGGCCTTCATTGAGAGAGAGTCGTCAAATTTGACGCCAAGGTTTTTACAGTCTGGACAACTGAGGTGGGAGGGGACATGTCTTGCGGCCACCAGTGATGCCATAAATCACAGGACCGAGAGCCAAAGAACATCACCTCAGATTTTTCAGTATTGCACTTCAATTGGTGTTTCCGGAGCCAGTGGAAGACCTCTGATAGGCAAATATTGATCGCCTTACTGTTAAATTCCAAGCTCTTCTCACAGGTAAACAGTAATTGCGTGTCATCAGCATATGACACTATCTTTGCCCCGTAGCTCTCAGCGAGCCGAGCCAAAGGTGCCAGATAAACATTGAATAATGTGGGGCTGAGAATTGAGCCCTGAGGGACTCCCACATTCATAGGGGGAATGAGTGCCGAGAAAGGCGGAGACCAGATGGTTTGCTGGCGGTCATTCAGAAAAGAGTTAAACCATCTTAGCACTGTGCCTCCAATCCCCCCTCTTGAAGCCTGCATACAAGTCCACTACGGGGCACAGTATCGAAGGCTGCGGAGAGATCCAGCAGCACCAGAGCCGCTCTGCCCCCCATATCCAAAGTGATTTTAATGGTTTCTGCAACTTCAAGAAGGGCAGTCTCCGTGCTGAAATTGGCTCTGAAGCCAGATTGACTAGGGTGGAGAAGATGGTTAGCCTCCACGTAGTCCGTGGTCACCGCATTAACATAGCTTTCCAGGACTTTGGAGAGGCATGGTAATAGGGATATCGGCCTATAGTTACCGGCCACCGAGGGGTCGGCCGTCGGTTTTTAAGGAGAGGAAGGATTTTTGCAGATTTCCAATTTTTCGGCATTTCCCCGTCTGGAGGGCAGTATTCAAAACTGCGTTAACTGCCGGATTAATTACCTCCGCAATAGCTGCCATGGTTTTGGCCGGGCAAGGATCTGTGGGTGAGCCAGATTTCAACGCCTTCAAAAGCGCCATGGATTTATCCAGTGATATAGGAGGAAACTCAGTAAGAGAGGGGCCAGCCCTGCAGCTACTAGGGCAGGGCAGATCTTTCTCCCCTCTACCCACAGGGTCTTGGACTCCGAAAGAGTCTTGGATAGTCTTAATTTTATCATAGAAAAAACAGGCCATCTGATTGGACCACTCCTCACTGGGGACGAACAGGCTACTAATAGTCATGTACTGGCTTAAATATGATGGTTTTGGGTCTTTTTCATTTCGAAATGATATGCTGGCGGCCTGCTGTTGTTGCATTTTATGTTATACGTTAAAATCAATAAATATTTAATAAAAAATACCCATAAATTGGCATGATTTTTCCTGCCCTTGGTGTTAATGATAACTGGGTAACAGTTAAGTCTGGGAATGAGGAAAATCTAGTCCATTACAAGATAGATTCTGGGGGGCATATCCTCAAGGACTTATCGCCGATTTATCGGCACTTTAGCGCCGCAAAAGTGGCGATAGATTTTTCGCCCTATTCCCAAGCTGGTGCAAACTGCCGAAATCACCAGTTTTCCAGCGATAGCTGCTGCAAAAAACATCGCCATGGATGACAGCGACAACTAACGCTAATGATATGCAGAGTAGGCGTACCCGTGCAAAAACACACGAAAACACCACTTCGCGATATTCTCAACGACCAGCCAGATCGGCGAAGCGACCCAAAAACAGGCGATAAGGCGCGTTAGCAGCAGGGATCTAACACCTGCCTATTACTGGTGCTAAGCAGGACGACAACCTGCAGCAGAAAGGGAGCCCAGCCCAGAGCGACATCTGAACACCAACAGATGCCATGGAGCCAATGATCTGCTGCTTGGAGACCCAAGAGGGCCACAACACCCACCGCCACCACCTCCAGGACCCCCCCCCCAGACTCCCCCGGACTACCACCCAGGCAGCGCAGAAGAAGACAGTGGACGTTCCTAAAAGGCACCAGCCGCAGACACTCAACGCCAGAGGATGCCATTGCCCACCACAGGCTCAAAAGGACAACCATCCCCCGCATCCTGACCCACATTGCCCACAGGCTGACAGTACCAACACAGCGGAGAACCAACATCCCTCCGCAGACAAAGCTGCTGGCTGTGCTGCACCTGTTGGCCCCTGGTAACTTCCAACCGACAACTGCCAGAGTCGGAGGAGTCTCACAGCCAGCCCTATCAAAGTTCCTCACACCTGTCTTGGATGCATGTCCACAAAAGCAACGGCGGGCCCCTGTATCCGCACCACACGCAAGTTCCAATTCGTAGTGTACCTGCGCAACCAACCCCAACGCCAGCCGTTGCCTGACGCCTCTGTGCTCCAGATCCAAGATTGTAGTCACTGAAATGGGGTTGCGCCAGGTCATGAAGTCCAGTAGTCAACAGTAGTGTAAAAACAGTTCTTTATTACAAATACATAAATCAACAATACGAAAAGCTCAGCCAACGCGTTACATTCCCAACGGGAAACTTCATCAGGGCAACGTGTGGATTCAATAAACTGCAAAAGCTGCGGGAACTCCCCAATACAATTCCATATTCCGAAAGTCAGCATTCAGAAACCTGTTGGATAAATGGTGACAATGGTCAAGCGTCCGCATAGACACAAACGTAATCTGGCACAGTGTATTGCACTTGGACAAACCGGAATGCTGACAGGCATGATAAATCCTGCACAAAAAGACCGTAACAGAAGTCTGTGTGGTCGTAACCTTCATAGGAAAGAAAAGGAAGGTTACGACCACACGAACTTCTATCACGGTCTTATCATGCAGGAGTAATCGTACCTGTAAGCATCACGGTTTGAAACAGCTTGATACCCCTGCACCTTCACTTCCCCCACACTGCGCAGGAATAGCTGGAGACCAAGCAAGGAAACTACGCCATAGCTGGCTTCCCGTACGTGTTGGGGGCAATTGACTGCACACATGTACTACTTGTGCCCCCTGCTGACACTGCAGACAACAACCGCAACAGAAACCACACGCATTCCATCAATGTGCAGGCAAAAGTGGACCACTGGGGCCTGTTCACGAATGTCGTTGCAAACTTCCCAGGTAGTGTGGAAGACCTTGGACATGTAGCTTTGTCCCCCCCCCCTGTAAGCGTGAGCGGAGTGGCCTTGGCCGGCGTATGTCATGAATAAATAGCCCGGGGCTCTGGGCGTGGTTCAGTTCCGGGATGGCCACCAAAGTAACTACTGCGTGTGTCTCTGTGTCCGCCATATCCTGTCCATAGGCCTACACACACGTGGCCGACCACCTCCAATGGCCAGATTAACACTGGAGACGAGGTGGCTACGTCCCAAGCCAACCTGCGCACATCTCGTCATCGCAAGCAGGGCCGTGTCTGCCAGGGCGGCGACCCCCACCCAACCACGAGGCCGCTGCCGTGACCGGTGGTGCCTGCGCGATCCTGTATGCCTGCTGCACCCCAGCCCTGGTCCCCAGACCTGTCCGCCGCCCAGCGATGACTGTCCGCCCCTGCGTACCCAGGCCTCAATGCTCACCTGCCGCCACCGGCGTGTCTCCAAGAGGGCCCACCACGTCCCGGTGCAACCTCCTCAGCCGGTCGCTGCTTTCCGCACCACAGGCCCCCAGCGCACCCTGCGGCACCGCACCGCGAAGTCATGTGTGTGCTGCCAGCTGCCTTCGGCGTACACTGCGGTCCAGCAGGGCTCCCAATCCAAATCGAATCTTGATTGGCAGGACGGCGTATCGAGGTTTAGGCATCATCGCAGGCTGCACACTCGCACAGCTCTTCGGGTGCCCCTACCTCAGTGCACCGCAAGTCATCGTCCCATGGCGGTAGGCCTCGTGCCGGCCGCAGTGCCTCGGGTGCCACCGACTCTGTGCAACGCAAGTCATCGTCCCGTGGCAGTAGGCCTCGTGCCGGCCGCAGTGCCTCGGGTGCCACCAACTCTGTGCAACGCAAGTCATCGTCCCGTGGCGGTAGGCCTCGTGCCGGCCGCAGTGCCTCGGGTGCCACCAACTCTGTCCAACGCAAGTCATGGCCCCTTCATGATTGAGTCCCGTGGTGCAGACGCCATCATGTCACCTCCGGCAGTGGGGAATGTGATGTGGTAGGCCCCTTTTATTGGCAGGGTCACATGTCCTGTGACGCCTGTGCTGGATGGGTGTGGTGTGGGTGTAAACCAGCCCTCAGGGAGTGGCTGTGGCATGCTGACAACTAGACCAGTGATCAGCAGATCACTACAGGGAAGACCTGGGAATTGTAGCTTTGCCGTCCCCCCACTGTAAGCGTAAGCGGAGTGGGCTGGGCTGGCGTATGCCGGTCCAGCGTAAGGGTGTGAACGATGAGCCCAGGGCTCTGGGCGTGGTTCAGTTCTGGGCTGGACAAGAAAGTAACCAATGCGTGTGTCTCTGTCGTGGTGTCGGCGCCACCCGGACTGCAATCGGCAATGTTGCACCCTGTGACTCGAGTCCCACGACATGAGCAACATGGACGTAAGGGGGAATCACTGACCCTACATTCATCCATACTTTCATACTTGAATGATCATGGACATGACACATCTGTGTGAATTTGAATGTTTTATTCACATTCAGTGGAGTGTCGAAGCTGGAGCAGTACAGGGCCATGCAAACCCCACTTTACATTGTTGCCCCGTGGAGGGCCAGCCAGAGTCCTTCAGGCAATGACAAGTTCATCGGAAGAGGAAGAGTTCAGTCCGCAGTCTGACTGCTGTGTCATTGGTAACCAAACAGAATATGGCAGTCCATGTCGAGGTCCAAGGTGAGTGTCGCAGAGTGTATCGGGGGACAGTGGAAGGTGATGATGCAGAGGGCAGACCCTAGCAGAAACAGGCCATATGGAGGAGATGAATGCTACCGCTTCCTCCTTACCACTATGGCAGAATCATCCGCATCTTCGTCCTCTGATGTTTCATGTGCCTCACATGTGGGTGGTGGTGTTTTGCCTGCATCGCTGTGTGGCACTGACACATCAGGGGCCGGAGGTGGAATCTCTGCCACACTGTGTGGCAGTGACACATCAGGGGCCGGAGGTGGATTGTCTCCCGCACTGTGAGGCACTGACACATCAGGGGGCGGAGATGTGGATGTAGAGGCAGCAGCAGCATTCATCGGCACCAGGCCTTGTGGCAGCAATGCCATGATGAGGGTCTGCAGGGCATGGCAGATCCCAGCTACATCTCGCTGGTGTGCAGCCGTGGCAGCCATTCTTTCCGCCTGCATCCGCTCCCTGTTCTCCATGATCCTCCGCATGTATTCCAACTCCCGGCTGACATCGCTGGAGCCACTCTGACTAGACAGTTGTTCTTGTCTCTGAGTCAGGACTCCAGCGATGTCAGCCATGGATCATTGGAGAGCATGGAGCGGACTGTGGGTGTCCGTTAGGGACTATAAGTGGGCCTGATGGGACTTAGACACCCACGTATGGCATCTAGTTTGGCTGCCATGAGGTCGAACCCCACCCGCACCTGTTCAGCCATCTTCTCCTGGCCCGCTAACACACGGCGTTGGAAGGCCATGTGTTGTTCGTGGGGGTCCTGGGAGACAGCCGGGATGGTGGGTGCTTCCTGCTGTGTGGTCTGTGCAGTGGGCTGCCCTGCTCCTGGGGGTGGGGTGCCAAAGCTGTCCATGAGCTCTTGGAGGGCGTCGGTGTCGAAGGTGGGGAGGTCCTCTTCATCATCAGTGTAGAGATGTTCAGTCTGCTCTGCAGGAGGTGTTGATTCTCCCTCTGCAATGTGAAGGGGAGATGCAGTTTAACATTGTGTTCACATGTATGTTGACGCATTGTACAAGTTTACATACAGACTGCATGACAATGTACATTGTGACTGTTTGGGAGGAGCGGCCTATTTGATGTGGGACAGTGGACATATCGACAACATCACGGATGTGTGTTTGTACTTGTACATTATCATCTCACATTTCCCTGCTATGCCAAATGTGATTGGTCAGTTTCTACACACAAGCGGCACCAGTTGTGTCCTCTGTTCTGTTGTGAACGTGTTGCAGTTTGTACCACATTGTTGTCACAGTTGATGTGCTCTGATTGTTATGTGTGTGTGCTGCATTTTGGGTGAGTCGCCCCTGCAGCTCTGATTTTGCTGCCCCTTATCCCTTCCAGGTGGTGTGCCTTTGACTTCTGTGCTTATACAGTGCTGAGATGTTGCATACTTGGGTAAATTGGGCTCTTGGTGGGATTTGGGACTCTGGGGCATGGTTTGTCCGCAGATGTGTTGTTGACGTCAGGGGTTGTTTGTGCACGTGGATGTGTCACAGTGTGACCTGCTCCTTTACGGATGTGGTCCACACTCAGCCTCCTCAGTGTCGTGGCGTGCAACATGTCATGATATACTGACTGCAGCCATGCTATCCGTCATGCAGTGTCACTTGCATTGTCAGTGTGGCTCACAGACACGCCGCTTTGCTGGGTTTGGCACATGTGCATGGGTTGGTTGTGAGATTGGTGATGTGTGGGAAGGGCCCCCTCTGGGCACATAGTCGACGGAGGCCTACTTGCTGTTTCTAGGTGTGCTGCAGTGTGCCAGGGGGATCAGGGACATGATCCAGAGTCATTGTGGGTGTGCACTGTGCTATACAAATTGTGCATGTGTGCCATTGTGCCCATCTCCCCCTGTCCCCCCAGTCCCTGTTCGTTACTCACCCTGCTGCTGTTGTGTCAGGTCATGTTGAACAGTGTCCGGTCCCCCAACTCCTGCCACCGTCTCCACACTGATGACTGTGGACACCATTTCCTCCATCTCATCCAGCTCCTCCTGTGGCGCTGGACTCCCACCTCCAGTCTGCATTGCGGCCTTCTGGTTTTTGCTGAGTTTCTGCTTGGTTTTGCGCTTCACATCATTCCAGCGCCTCTTGACCTCTTCCATTGTCCTCCTCAGCACTCCGACTGCATTCACCTTGTCCACGATGGACTGCCATATTCCATTTTTTGTTGCCAATGACACAGTGGAGGTGACGAACAGTTGTTGATGGTGTTCTATCACCTCCGTTATCAGGATCCTGTTTTCCTTCGGACTAAACCGCGTCTACCTCTTCTTCTTCTCCTTGCCCTTCCCTGACCCTGAGGTCCCAGGCTGGTCCTCCGTGGGGCTTGTGGGGTTCTGGTTGTCCTCTGTACTTGCTCCGGCTCCCTCCATTGTGTTTCGCAGTTTTTTTGGTTTTGTTTGTGGGTTTTTTTTCCGGCTTTTATAGTGATTTTTCCCGCCTGACATGTGTGAATTGCAGGCCTGGCGCAGCTTATCGCTGATTTTTTTATCGCGGTTGGCCCATCGCAACTTTTTTCACGTTCGGCTTTGGATTTTTCTCGCCGTTCCGGTGATTTTATCGCGGACATTTGACGCGTTATCGGGAAACTATCGCATGTTAACGCCGTGCTGGGAATACGACGTTAACACAGCGTTATTTTCCCGCGATAGACGGCGATGTGTAAAAATGCGTTAACCTATTTTGGCAATGATTATCGCACGTTCTTGAGAATATCCCCCTGAGGGTCCAAAACGAGCAACTACTGGGAGAACCGGTAAATGTTGGTCCTATTGCCCAGGTAATTCCTAATTTTTCCCTGTACTTTCACACAGAGATTTTGGCTGTTTTCAGCAGTTGAAATCTCTTTGTGAAAGAAAAGCGATCTGCGTTGTTCGAATGGATCTCATAATTCTGATAGGGATGGTGACTGATGTTACCAGCCTCATCAGAATAAAGAGGGCACTTGTAATGAGGGGCTTAGAAGCAGCAAAAGTCTGCTACGTAGCGCTACCCTAAAAGCAAGTAATCGTCTTTCATATAGGCACCACAATGTTGAAATAACCGTCTTTTTATATTTTGTATCTGTCTCTGACAGGCGTCAGTTGACATCTACAACTGTAAAGAACTCTTGCCTCTAATAGTGATTACACGTTTAACTTCCAAAACATCCTTCATACATAAGCCAACTGGTAGTACTGAACAATGGTCAAAATCTTTCTGTATCTGACAATTAATGTGGCTTTGGACACTTGTGAACATTAAGATCCACTTCTACGTCACCCTCTTGTGTTTCATGTATGATTGGTGTGTAACACACCAAAGAATGACAACAAACTGTGCCATTACATGAGGCTTTGAGAATAGACTCACATTTATACAATTAACAGTTTTGTAAGTGCAAATTGCATAATTATATGACATTTTTAAAAGCAATTTTGAGAGTTTGGTTCAAAACGTCCCTGCATATTACCGTTTGTGTATAGTGTCCAAATTTGTTGTGATGTTCCCCCGCAATGCCGCTAGTCTAAATTGTGGGTACTATAAATATTTTTAACTGTGGGTAGTGCAGCATCTTAATTATTCTATATTCTATGTATTATGTTTTTAGGTGTTTTTATTTCATGCTTTTTACAGTTTAAATTATTGCTTGCTTTTATGGCAATTGCCGAAATAAAGATTATTATTATATATATATATATATATATATATATATATATATATATATATATATATATATATATATATAGTATGCAGACAGAATATCGAGTTGGAAATGTCGACAGAAATATCGACAGCAAGAATATTGTGGTCAAGGATATCGACTTTAATGTAAGAAATATTGTTATTAAAAATATCGAAGTCATTAATATCGTTTGCAAAAATATAGTTTAAAATATTGATTTTTTAATTAGTGTTATGTATTTTAGTATGTATTTTAAATGTATGTGAACTATTTTTTTTGTATAAGTATTGTTTTTGTTTTTAATATGTGTGTTACATTTTTAGTAGTTATTAATTTTATTTTAATTAAATTTTTCGTTTTTTAGCGGGTTGTGGGTTTATAGGGGAATAGGGTGGATAGTAAATTTATTATAATACATTAATGATTGTTTTATATTTATTAATAATTATTTAATTTAGATTTTATAGTGTTAATTGTGGGAAGTAATTTATTTTTAATTAATTAATAACTCTTTGTTAATTAATGCTAATTAATTAATTAAGATTTAAATATGGCAATTGTGTAATTAATTTTAGATGCGAGTTGTGGGGTTTATAGTGGTAAAGGGTGGGAAGTAATTTATTTTTAATTAATTAATAAGTAGTTGTTAATTGATATTAATTTATTATTTTTAAAATTAATTATGGAAATTGTGTAATGATTTTTAGGTGTGGGTTGTGTGGTTTATAGGGGTAGAGGGTGGAAAGTAATTTATATGTAATTAATTAATAATTAGTTGATCATTAATATTAGTTCCTCAATTGATAATTATTGTAATTGTTTATTTTTTTGTGTGTGGGTTTTGGTTTTATAGGAGTAACATTTGAGGAGTAAATTAATTTTTATCTGTTTTAATTTGTTTTTTAATGAATATTTCTTTAATTGGTAGTTAATTATGTTAATTATGAAGGTACATTTTTTTAAATTTAGAAGTGTGTTGTGAATTGTGTGGTGTTATAGGGTAGAAAATAAAAAAAGATTACATTTTTGTAATAATGAATGTTTTTGTTTATAAATAATTTCTAATTAAAAATAGTTATTTGTTTGTAAATTATTTTTTAATTTAATATAATATTTCTAGGTATTTGTTATATCTATTTGACATTATAATATGTTTATATCTTTTTAATATTTTTATATATGTTTTTCTTTGTTTTTTTAATTGTTTTGTGTTGTTGATATTTTGATTGTTTTTAATTTTGAACTGACTCCAGTGGGAATATTAATTTTTACCCCTCCGCTATCCAACACTTTCCCTATTGTTGCACTAACTGGAGTGGGAATAGTATTTTTTACCCCTCAGCTATCCAACACTTTCCCCATTGTTGCACTAACTGGAGTGGGAATAGTATTTTTACCCCTCCGCTATCCAACACTTTCCCTACTGTTGCACTCACTGGAGTGGGAATAGTAATTTTTACCCCTCCGCTATCCAACATTTTCCCTACTGGTGCACTCACTGGAGTGGGAATAGTCAATTTATTCCTCCGCTATCCAACACTTTCCCTACTGTTGCACTTACTGGAGTGGAAATAGTCATTTTTACCCCTTCGCTATCCAACACTTTTCCCTACTGTTGCACTCACTGGATTGGGAATAGTAATTATTACCCCTCTGCTGTCCAACACTTTCCCTACTGTTGCGCTCACTGGAGTGGGAATAGTATTTATTACCCCTCCGCTATCCAACACTTTCCCTTCTGTTTCACTCACTGGAGTGAGAATAGTAATTTTTACCCCTCCGCTATCCAACACTTTCCCTACTGTTGCACTCACTGGAGCGGGAATAGTAATTTTTACCCCTCCGCTATCCAACACTTTCCCTACTGTTGAACTCACTGGAGTGGAAAATGTAAGTTTAAAGACTTTTAAATAGTTTAATATTTTCATTTATAATATAATGGTCTCTATTACATTTTATGTTAATGGTGTATGTATGTATATATATATATATATAAAACACAGACGCGCTCCTTCTGGACTGCATGGGACCCATGGAGAGTGGCGCGCACGCCGGCGGAGCACACCGGCTATTCCAATCCTTCCGTAAATGCCACTAGTCCGCGCGCTCTCAGTAAAGGAAGACTCTGGGGTCGATTCCGATTCGGGCCGGAAATCTCTCCGACCGAGCCGGACCCGGAGAGATTTCCGACCGAATCGGACCCGTGCAGTCCGACCGAACGAGTACGATGCGTCCGTATGTTATCGGACACGAGTCGGTCGGACTCCCATTGAACTCAATGGGAGCCGGTCGTACAACGCGTACGCGGGCTCCCATTGCCTCAATGGGTGCGAGGCGGACAAGGGCGCCCCTACAGCGAGTGCGCCGCGAGGCGCTCGCGGCGTACACGCACAGGTAGGGGGACCCATGGGTCCCCCTGTGTGCGCCTCGCACGGGTGCGCGTACAGGGGGTCCGACACGGACCCCCAAAGTGCACGGCTCCGACAGCGAGTTCGAGTCGGACGGCGCGAGTCGGTCGGAGCGGTCGAGGTGCGCATCGTACTTACCCGGCCGGAAAACGTCTCCATTGCGCGGTGCGAATCGGGTCCGAGCGAGTCGGTCGGAGCGGTACGATCCGGGTGCGAGTCGGTCGGAGCGGTCGGGTCGCCCGGACGAGTCGGTCGGCGAATTCGCATCGTACTCGCTCGGCCGGACCCGCGTACGGTTCGGTCGGGAAACAGGCTTTCGCATGGCTTTTTTCCCGACCGAATGGTATTGGGTGCGCCTCCGACCGAGATCGGAATCGGCCCCTCTGTGTCCATAAATATCCACTGCTGTGTTTATTCACAACGCGTTTCGCTTTCCCTGATATATATATGTAAATTTTTATATATTTATAAAATTATAAAATAAATTAAAATTAATAGTTTAATTGTTTTAAAGTAAATGTATATATATATTACATTTTATATACGTATGTTTACATTTTTAAAATTAAATTTATTTGTTAAAATGTATATTAAATCTAATTGATTTTTTAAAAGTTACTTTTATTATTTAATATATTTAATATTATTTTTTATATATATTAAAATCGATATTTTGTACAACTATATTTTTTACATCAATATTTTTGTACTTACCATTCAAAATATAGGATGTCAATATTTTTGACAGTGATATTTATAACACGATATTTTTGTATGGGGATATTTTGGGGGTCGATATTCTATCAGTGAACATATATATATATATTTTAACCACAAAGTCCCCGTATCCATGGATTGACGTACTCTCAAGGCACAATAAAGATAGATGCTCAGGAAATGTTTATTCTGCTTCTCCGCTACGCGTTTCGGCTGTAAATAGCCTTGCTCACAGGTGAGAAGCTGCATACACCAAGGGCCCGATTCCGATGTCGGTCAGAAAGCCCAACGGCCGACTCGGTCCCGTAGAGCTTTCCGAGCAACTCGCGCTCCGTGGCTCCGAGCGACTGAGTACGATGCCTTTGAGCGCTGACGGAGTCGTGTCACTCAGAGTCCCATTGAAGTCAATGGGAGCCTGTTGTACATCGCGTGCATAGGCTCCCATAGCGAGAAAAGGTGAGTCACGGAAAAGGGCGCCCCCTGTCGTGGAGACGCCTCAGCGGCGCCGTGCATGCATGTGTAGGGGGGACCCTTGGGCCCCCCGTAACCGAGTCGTTGGGCTCCGGGTTAAGGGGGGCCCGCTATGGCCCCCCAAAGTCCGCTTCCCAACGCCGTCACGAGTCGGAAGCTCCGACTCGCTCAGGCCGCTCGATGCGCGCCTCGTACTTGGTCGTTCGGAAATCGGCCCCATTGCGTGGTGCGTGTCGGAGAATTCGGAGTCGTCCGGACGGCGTCGCTTCGCATCGTACTTGCTTGCTCGTACAGCAGTACGATTCGTCCGGAAAACGCGCGTACGAAACGGAGTCGCTCCTGACGGATGCCGTCAGGAGCCCCTCCGACCGACATCGGAATCGGTTCCTAAGTGTACATATACCATGAAATAAACAGTGAGAACGGACACAACAACCAAGCGAAATGCTCGTAAATCGCGGCCATATTGCAGTGTTACAATCGTGACGAACATAAGTGTAAAAGTAAATAACAGCAAATGCTAGATGGTTATAATGCACAGATCACAATGCAACAAGGCAGACATGTCTTGAATAAAAAAACACAAATAGTAAAACCCGAAAGCAAATGTATCTGACATAGTCGTGGTACAATTCCACAGTTCATATAGAAACACCAATCCCGATATATATCTCAAATTAAATAGTTCATAGTGTCCACTCTTGAGTACTTATGTAATGAGACACAGTGTGAAAAATAACGTGGGAAAAGTGACGTGTGTCTCAAGTGCGGGAGACAAAAGAGTGGCGGCCATCTTGGAGTGGCTTATCCTCCAGCACCTGCCAGAAAGTGTCAAGCCCTGAGAGAGTAGAAAATCAATGGACGGAGGTTAACAGGGTTGGCATAGAGGGTGCCATGAGTAAGAAGGAACCGACAGTGTGTGGGTTCCCCCAGTGGCCGAGTTGTAGGAAAGGCTGGCTCGAGGTTTGGCAGCAGGGTTGTTGGTCCAAACAAACAGTGAAATAGTTCACCACCCAAAATACTCATCCTCCCAATCTGAGTAAAATTCCAAGGTGCCCGGTCTGGGAAAATGACCCTAGAGACGCAACCCGGGATGCAAAATGTAGGGCCAGTGCCTGGTGATGGCAGAATGCCTGCACAAGTGTAGACCGGTCTGGGATTAGGCAGTGTTATACGCTCACAGAGAGCAATATGATACAAGTGTAACAGTGTGTATGCTAAAAAGGAAAGGAAGATAAGGGGCAAGTGCCCATGTTTGCACACTCAAATAGAACACTGCTAACAACAGGTTATAGTAGGACACAATGGTAAACTGAAAGTCACCGTCACGTAACGGGCAAGTGCCCATTTCCTCAAATCAGAAAGAGGTAACTCCGGAGGAGAGTCTAAGGATAGAACACAAAATAAGAAAAACAAACCACTGGTGTACAGTCTTAGCTGGAGTGACTAGTCATTGCCACGTGCCTCTGAAGAAAAGGGTAGGGTGCCCGTGAGTGTGAACTAACAAGGAAAACAAAAGAAAATATTAGAACCGCAAAATGAAACAGTGTATGCATGTGATTAAAAACAAGGTACAAAAGTACTATATGCCCTAGAAGCAAAGAGAGGTTACATGAGGACACGTACAGATACATTTCAATTTTCATACAAATGTATTCCTAATTCCTCATCAAAATTGAGGCCACAAGGGCTCTTAGTCTGGCACTCAATGATAAATTTGGATTCGCATTGCCTCAATGTGAGTGTTCGATCCCCTCCCCAGTGAGGTCTCGGAATATGTTCAATGCAGAAGAAACTGAGCAGCGCGCTGTTGGAATAGTGGAATGCTTGGAAATGTCGAGCAACTGGATATTGTTGGTCATTGTTCGTGATTGCTCTCATGTGTTCTAATACACGTTTCTTGGCTGGTTGGATGGTGCTCCCAATGTATTTGAGTTTACACGGGCACTCCAGCACGTATACCACATACGGGGTGCTACATGTCAGGAATTGTGTGATCTTTTTATTAAACCCTTTGTTGGTACTGAATTCCTTCTTCATGTAACTATTTTTACAAGCTTTACAATGTCCACAGGGAAAAAAGCCAGACAGGCCCTGGTCCCTGTTGGCATTGTAAAGCGTAACGTCACTGTGGACCAGTTTGTCTCTGAGACTATGGCCCCTTCTATATGTGATACTGGGTCGTTCTTTGATCATGTGACCTATAGTTGGATCGCTGGTCAATATGTCGCAGTGTCTGGTCAGGATTTGTTTGATGCCCTTGGCATTCATTTTGTGTGTGAGAATGATCCTGGTGTTGTGTTCAGTATCAGTAGTATCCTTATCCCTGTCTGTATGAACATAAAGGGTATCTTTCCTTTGTACCTGCTCCACTTTTCTGATGGCCTTGTTGAGAACCCACTGGGGAAACCCTCTCTCCTTGAACCTAGCAGTCATTATTTGCATTTCCTCCAAGAATGCTGAGTTGGAACTACAATTGCGTTTTGCTCTTAGCAGTTCTCCATATGGTATGCTCCACTTCAAGGGATCCGGGTGGCTGCTGAGCATGGAGCAAGGTGTTCCCCACTGTTTCCTTGCGGAACAGTTTGGTGTGGATGGTGTCATCCTTGATTTCAATTTTGATATCAAGAAATTCCACAGAGTACTTGTTGACTGTTCTGGTAAGTATGATGTTGCGGGTATTTTTATTCAATTTGTCGATGAATTTGTTGACCTCATCTTCACTGCCTTTCCATACCATAAAGATATCGTCGATGTAGCGAAGCCATAATATGGCCTGCTGCACTTCAGGCAAGATAAGATTGTCCAAAAAGATTTCTTCCTCCCACTGGCCTAGGAAGAGATTCGCCAAACTAGGGGCAAAGCACATGCCCATCGCGGTCCCCAGGACTTGTTTGTATAGTGTCCCGTTAAACAGGAAAATGTTGTTAGTGAGACAGAACTCAATCATCTCAAGGATCATGGTAGTGTGGGCTTTAAATCTTATGTGTCTGGATTTGAGGTAATGAAGGCAAGCCTGGATGCCCTGTTTGTGATCTATGATGGTATAAAGTGAGTTCACGTCCAGGGTAACTAGCAAGAAGTCACTTTCCCAGTGTGTGCCCTCCAACTTGCCCAGGAAAACTTTTGTGTCCTTGACATAGGACGGAAGGTTGCTGACAAAATCCCTAAGGAAGTGATCCACGTATTTAGAAATGTTTTTGGTGGTGCTGCCCTTGGATGATACGATGGGCCTGCCCGGGGGGTTGCTCTTGTCCTTGTGGACCTTGGGTAGGGGGTATAAAACAGGGATAATGGGATGATCTTTCTTAAGGTAACAGTATTCCTCCCACTCTAGTATACCTTTTTGCCTCCAGTTCTAAAGTTTATCCCAGATTACCTCTACACCCTGTGAATACGTCTCTCTGTTCACCACAGTGTATAATCTTTCCTCTGTAAGTTGTTGTTCAGCCTCCCTGATGTACATGTCTCTACTGAGAATCACTAAGTTGCCCCCCCTTATCGGCAGGGCGTATGATGATATTACTGTCAACTGCCAGAGTGCTGAGTGTTTGTCTTTGTGCAGGTGTGAGGTTATGTGGGGCCTGTTCTTTGAACCACTTTTTGCGGCGACATTTTATGAGGTTGCTCGTGACAACCTTGTGAAAGGTGTCGATATTGTCATGAGCAAGAGAAGGGAAAATCGATATTTTGTACAACTATATTTCTTACATCAATATTTTTTCTTTCGATATTTTTGTACTTACCATTATAAATATAGGATGTTGATATTTTTGACATTGATATTTATAACTCGATATTTTTGTATGGGGATATTTTGGGGGTCAATATTATATCAGTGAACATATATATATATTGTCTGATTCTTTTTGTGCCCGGTTCTGAAGCTGACCAATACAGTGCGGGAATTGCTTGGAAAAACAGGTGTTGCTACCATTTTTATACCTGTTACTGCACTGATTTCCTGTGCAAATTCCTCCATGACGTACTTAAAGGAAATTGCGCATGTAAACACTCTGGCACTGAGCAAAATTAATGCTTAGCTTCTGATTTTGGGTGCAAACACGCTTTGCCTGAGATTGTATCTATTTTAAACCCAGATAGAGCATCACATTGTTTTTTTTTTTAAGTTTCATATTCATTGCATAAATGTTAGGCTTGTTAGGCCTGTGTGAAATTTAGTTTGTAAAACTAACATTACATAAAATGTGTAAAGTTTTCATTTTGCATAAAAAAATTGCGTATTTTTAGCATGAGAATTGTTTATTCGTAACAGGAAATTTTTCCTTAGGTCTCCTCCGGTTGGCATCCCATGTGATTCTTTTTGTTGCGTGGTATACCGTGTGGAAATAAAGTATTTGAGATACAGTGATATATATTTCACTCACAATACCATAATCTACATTGTACACAGCGAACAGCGTTAATTTGCTGTCTCCATAAACGCTGATGTGGTTTACTCATTCTTAGTCACCAGCGATGAATACTTAGCAAGCCATCATACAATAATTTCAAAGAACACACAATAAAGCATGTAAATAAGCAAATTGCTACATAGGAGAGCATCCACTTTTGCCAAAATAACATCCAGATGTGAAGGTACTCATATTTACTTTCTGCTTAACTGTGAGCACACATGAGAAAAGAAGTTATATTGCCCACTAAAGTACAGGCCTAGTTGATATGCTTTACCAATGATCAATGACTGAACTGTAAGGTAACGTGAGATCTTAAATAGTGAATCGGTCATGTGCTTGAAATGTAAAACAATAGCATTCAATTAATTGTGCATTACTAAGGCTTTTCAAAGAAAAAAACCACCACATAAAAAACAGCATCAGTAGCTTCATTTGGCGAAAAAATGTTACAAGCAATAAAAAAGGTCACTGTACTCAAGGAATTATGTTTTCTGATGGGTATTTCCCTTCAAAATCACTATCCTCTTTGTTGCAGATGGGATCCAAATACTGAAGTGTGTTTAATATGCTACGTGTGATTGAGGCTGCAATACCACCTCCAGTCTACAGGGGCAGAGCTGGGCAAAAAAATAAGCACACATGCTGAAACACAGGTCCGCACAAGGCAATTAAAAAAAAATTGGCACAGATATTTCTGAAGTCACTTCCAATCATTTAGAAGACTTTACTTTTGGGGACTTAGTTTCAGGTCCCCACAATGCAATCAAGTCCCCACAGTGTGAATGTGTTATCATATTCAAGTCCCCACAAGGATATCAACACACACACACACACACACACACACACATGCTCTCTCTCTCTCGCTCTCTCTCTCACACACACACACGCACACTCTCTCAAAACGCAGTGAAAATCTGAGTTATGGTTGTGGCTCAAGCACATAAAACCAATAAAAGTAAATATTTATGGTTGCCATAATGTCATCCACTCTGTTTTACTCTTGCTAGACTATCTTTTTCCAGTCCTATTGGCAAATGGTTGTTATAAGCATGGCGGAAGACGCTAGTAATGGTGTGCGCTGTGTGAACCACCAACCATAACTGTTGAATTTCGGCGGTTTTACTCATTGGAGCCAGACCATAAGTTTGTAAAAAACTTTGGCCATGTGTAGTGGAGGTCAGTGGCAGAGCTACTCTACGTCAAACTAGCCATGCACATCCTGGCCCCACTGCTCACCCCCTACTCTGTGCACGGCCTTTGGCTCTCACCCCTGACTATTTTTTCTGCCTCTCTCTTTCTATCTCTTTTTCTCGCACCCTCCAGTCTTTTTTTTTTTTTTTTTAAACCTTTGTGACAGTCAAGAATGAATCTGATTTTCGATCTTTTGCAAACTGGCGGACCAATCCACGGCTTAAAATGGCAGCTTGCACAATCACGTTTTGATTAGTGAATCATGCGCTATGTTCTGTGTTTTTCCTGGAAAGGTAATCAAGGTTTCCATGCCTGATTGCCTTCCCCCCAGTTCCAGCACTCCCCTTGGGTACACCTCTCATGGTGCCCTTCCCCACCCCCAATTTCTGTAGAATTTTAAATTCAAAGCATGAAAGATGTGATTCCAAACTGAATAACATAATTTCAGATTTTCCAAATGGTGGAAAACATTCTGAAGAGACGTTCACCAGCTAATCACATTTGCCCAAAAATTCAGATGTGAGTGAAAACAGTGGCGAATCGCGACATTAAAAGGCACTGATATACAAAAGTGTTAATCATTACAAGCTGATTTGGGACTTTTTTTTTTTTAATGCTTTTAAGTTAAAAAACTATGGATGTACACCAAACCAACAAACGCATCCTTTCTGAGTAAAGTTGTACTTTCATACTCTTGTATAAATACATTCAGTGGTTTGGCTGTAGGGGTAGCAAAATGTTCTTATGGGAGCTAAAATGGGAAAACACATCTTTTTACCCTCCGTACCTCATTATAAAATGTTTCCCCTACACGTATCCTCATGAAAATTGGCATGTCGTACCTTAGTTGACTACGACAAGCTACTGTCAAAATTTGGAGCAGATCCATCCATGTGGTCAAATGTTATATGAAAAAAAACCTTTTCAATTGTAAGTGTCCTGAACCATAAGCATACATAAAAAAACTCAAAAAGTCATCAGTTATAGTTTACTGAGCTAACTAAAACTTGTGACTCTGCCATGCACTGCTTATAACCTCTCATATTACATACATCACTCATGGTATGTTAAAAGACATAATTGATGACATCATCCAAGCTACTGCCCTTCAAATAGCTCTATAAACCACTTGATCATTTAAAAAAAATAAAGAAAAATTTAGGTAGTAAAGAGCCCTTAAACATATACGGCAGAGATTGCCTTTATTACATGTGTACATGTATGAAATAGAAAAACGAATAGTACTGGAAACAATTCTGATTCAGTCTGGTAAGCGCTTAATGGTGCACAATTTAACTACCAGTAAAGCGGTACTTCATTTAAACAAGGCAGAGACTGAGCGCAACTAGTGTGAGTTGCAAATGTACATTTCAAATAGAGTATGGGTTAATTCAAATGCATATTGCCAAAACATGCGAAAATCTAAAGCTTCTCCTTACATTATTCACCTGTGGATTTCTGTGTACATACTAACTTAAAACTTTAAAGAGTTCTCATGTAGTGCCATCAACAATTTCAATAAAAATTAAAGATTTATAAAGTGCAGATATTTAATCCCCTTATATTCAGTTTAAATTCTCAGACGTTATACACTGTTGTAAAATGTACAAGCTACGGGTGACTCACAGATGGTTCAAGTCGCAGAATGATAGTAAGCGTTGTTAAAATAGTGTACACCATTCTGCAGGGTTGTCCATAGGGTCTGGTTGTGCATGCCTTATTAGTGGGTAATGTAAAGATGTGAAGGCCTTCAATAAAAATGCTGTGTCAGGTGAGTTATTTAACAGAAACATTGTATTAGGGTAAATAACAACCAAACACTATTTTGAACGGTATTCAAGGTTTAACAAGCATTTACAATGCAATAGGTCTCGCTTTGCGAAAGTTTGAGCTATTGGCATTTGTAAATGACACTGCCTTTTATTTATGTGTTGTTTTTTAAAACTGACAAATAAAAGGCATTGTCATTTACAATGCCAATAGCTTAAACTGTTGCAAATGCAAGACCTATTGCATTGTAAATGCTTGTTAATATATGGGAGCATTTTTACAAAACCATCCACGCAGCCCTTTATAAATAAATTCCTGAGAACCTTGTCAATCCTCCATGGTGGGATTTAACTGCGTTACACCCGTGCACTGCAAGTGGTGCACTGTAGAACCAAGCACAAGCCCACCCCGGCATTCCACCTTTAGGCTGCGCAGTTTTACGTAATTCACCAAACACGCACTGTGGTTTAGCACATACTTTACAAACGCCGGCGCTCCCCCCCATCCGCAGTGCATGCCTGCTCTTTTAATGCTAGGCTTGTGTCTAACTGTAATGCAATTGGTGCTGATTTAAAGAGCTCTGATACCTTCGTGTAAAGTTTGCGCTATATAAAAGTGCAAACAAATAAATTTAAAAAAAAGCCTACCTGTACCACGTTCCTTCTTATTCTGCGATGCCGCATGCCTTTGGGTCCCTGTACTGATTAACTGCACCCGGCTGTGGGAAACCTCCACGGCAGGAACAACGTGTTGCGGTCCCCAGTTCCGGACTTGCTCCCCTGTTTTGTCATTGTTCCAAGTTCCCTTTCGCGGGTTGTGGGACATGCTCCCCAGTTCTGGACATGTTTCCGAGTTTCATGCAGGGGTCAGTGGACATGCTCCCTAATTCTGCACATTATCCTCTGTTGTGAACATGGGACCCCGAATTGAGGACATATTGCTCACTTCTGGACATGCTCCCAGTTCCAGACATGCACCCCCTGGACTCCCCTGTGCTTTAAGGGACACCCTGCCCACACAAGCTCTTCCGCGGCCCTCCCCACATACCATCCTTCCCTGCTCCCCCCCCATCCATTTGCCCCCTGTCCCAAAATGCGTTTAATTAACTCCCAGCTCTTATCCTCTCACTATCTGAGCTCGTAAAAACGTCCTTTAAACACAAATGTTGTGGCTGACATCTGACAATTAATTAACCCCCTCCCAAGGAAGAGAAGCCCCTAATTTATGAGCAGATAAAAAATCGGTTTCATGTGACAGAGGCGAAATAAATTCCTCCAAAGAGGCATGAAAAGCTGTCGGTCAGAGGGACGATCACCCATCCGTCAGCGCTGCAATGAAAGCGCCAGGGGGCGGGCAGACACTCATGTGCGCCGTTCAGAGGACGCCTCAATTAGCTGCTAATTAATGCTCATTGAGGTGCCTGGGATCGGATGGTCACCAAACACGGGCCTTATAAACAATTTCAAACCCCCTTTGTGTTCCCTCATCTCTACACTCCATTTTGTAGTGCATGTGGGTCTCGAGTTGTTTTTTTTGTGGGAAATTCACAAAGATAACCCCGAAATGTTATTTCACGACCATTAGACCATTGTGTTCAGAAATATTTTGTACATATTTTCTGTAAATCAGCGAATTACAACTTGGAACAGCTGAAATACACACACAGCCTGAGGCACTATGAAATACAGCAATTTGACCAAAACTACACAATTATGTTGGTCACAGTAAAAGCCAGGATTTGAACCAAAGACTCTGTTTAAACCGAATGTATGATGGTACAACGCGTACCATCACAACGCGGTATGTTACATCGCGGTATTGACAATGCAAGTCGTTACATCGACTTGCGTTGGAGGGCGCTGGACTTAGGAATAGTGTGAATTACTATTCCAACTCCAGTCTACGTAAAGTAGGGAAGGTGTTGGAATAGTAATTCACACTATTCCTTAGTCTAGAGTGCCCTCCAGTGCAAGTCGATGTAACGACTTGCGTTGTCAAAACCACGATGTAACCATACCGCGTTGTAATGGTTGTGTGGTAAAGGATGTTTCCCGTTTAAACCCTGGATCACACACCTCTTTTCTTAAAGCGCTTTGTTACTTCTAGAGACAATTACATTTACTACAAACTCATTGGCACGATCTATGTAAATCCTTGATAAAAATAATCACTGATCCCGTGTCATTTCCAAACACTATTTAAAAGGGGAGCAGTCTGGGCTGGCGGGTGCTGAGTGACCCTAGGCCATAGGGCACGATCTGGGTTATTTTTCAGTTGTCGCACCATACAGCAACCTGAAGTGCTGCCCTGACCGAAGAAGAGTATTGTAGCCGGACCTAAAGGCAGACCACTGTGTGAGATCCGAAAATAACCGTTTGAGTGGTAACGCTGGAAGCTCTTCAATCGTGTTTTTATATACGTTTTTTGTTTATTATTTAGGTGCTACCTATTGTGAAGTATGAAGTAGCTAAAACAATAAAAACAATATAACCGTGTCCGTGTATATTTAACAAGCGCGCACGGCGCCCCATTTCATGAACTTATCACTTATGGCTTTTCTTTTATATTCTTCACCCCTATGAATTGAGCTCTCTCCGCCTCTGTATGGATTCACCTGTCTCTTTATTCAGCCTCGACATCCACTTCCCACTTTTACAAAAAGCAATATAAATTTTCCCAGAGTACGGGTCATTATTCCTGGGCTCACGGTCCGCTGGCCCCTTTGCAGCTGGGGGTCAGTGGGGCTAACGGATGACTGTGTGTGTTTCCGTGCAGAGCTGTCACCGCCACCAACCCGCCTGCCTACAGCTCGGGCCTACTGTCACCCTCTCACTCACTCTCACTCAGGGAATTGTGAAGCGCGCTACTCACCCGTGAGGGTCTCAAGGCGCTGACATTTGAATATGGCATGTGGCAATTGAGACTGCTGGTTATGTAAGGTTCACAGCACTGGTAAAGCACTCTCTATCTTTACCCCTTCATTTAGCTTTCTCTTCCCTGTTGCTACTAATTCGAGCATTAGCATAGAGTTTACTGACTCTGGGCACACGTAACCTGCCCATAAACACGTTTCAGCACAGATGCAGCAAACCAAAACACCCATTTAGCGAGTGTCCTCTTTTTGTGTTTAAATTGCATTTATATAGCGCCTACTACCCCAGACGAGGCGTCGTTGTGTGCATGCGCACTCCTGTCTTTCTGCAGAGCCCGGTGTAAATAAACATCAGTGTGTGCTCTTCTAAGCAGAACACACTCGGTGTGACCCCTGTGACCCAAAATGCCCCGCTGCACCTTGGTGGTAGATTTGCACCATAGATACCCCCAGTAATACGAAGTGTCTCTGTAAGCACGGACATCCTAAACACGGGCGGTAGTCATGTTTGCACGCGCACGGTGTGAAGCAGACGGAGTGAATCAAGGTTGCATCAAACGAGGTACAGGGGGAACTTTTCCATTACTTTGTAACAAAAACAAGGCCGGGGAGAGTGGGTGTACTGAGAAATACAGGAGATGAAAGCAATGCTGGTGGGTAACAGAATAAAAATGGGGTCTGAAACACTGTCCACTTAAATGTTCAGCCTGTTAAATTGTTAACATAAACACCCTTGTCACAATTAAGTTTCAGAGCAATGTGTGCGGTTAGTTTGAATGACATAAAACGAAACATCGGAACCCAAAAAAATACACCCTAAAGGCGCTGATGCTTTTAGTAATCAGCGCAGCATGCCGCGCTGCTTACTAAAAGCATCAAATATTGAAAAATACAGTTTGCCGAGTAGGCGAGACCTAACAAGCATCGATCTCTTGTCTAATTAGAAACACATGGCCCCCTAAAGTTAAGAAAGTGCTTTGCAACAGCAGCAAAGCAGGCCACCGAGTCCGGATCGGAGGCCAAAGGGCGTGAACAAAAACCCCTCATTTCCAATGGCAGGCCACCGTTTAGCATAAACGGTGACGCCAGCCAATGGAAATGAGGGGCGGGGCTTCAATCCCTCTTCTGAAAGTCCTCCTTAACAATAAATCTCGCCGAGCGAGCAGCGCATGCGCTGCCACGCTAGGCGAGACGGGGCTTCAATCCCTCTTCTGAAAGTCCTCCTTAACAATAAATCTCGCCGAGCGAGCAGCGCATGCGCTGCCACGCTAGGCGAGACCTAAAAAGTTGCTGATCTCATTAATATCTACAGGGCCATCGCTTTTCTTGTGCACCTCAATACCAGTAAAAGTAGAGCATCATATCTACTTAATGTGGGTGATTTTAAAGATGTGCTTCATATTTTTCTTGTTGCGAAAAATTACGCCCATTAGTACTACAGAAGTTATGGAAAATTGGGTCTACATGGACCTTGTTGGATACCTTCCAGTATGAAAAGCTGACAGCAAACCGCTGCATCCGTTGGATGAGCTCATCTTTGATATCATCAGTAATGTCATCAATTATGTCATTTCATGAGTGATGTAATATGTGAGGTCATAAACAGTGATGCCAGTTATAATCAGCTCAGTGAACTATATCTGTTGAATTTCTGTGATTGTTTTTTAAATGTTAGTGTTTGTATTATTACAACATCTAAATATAACATCTCTTTAATCGTTGTTTTTTTTCAGTGAATTTCTGAGGTTTTTTAACGTAAGGTATGATCTTATTCCCATATCAAACTGTAACGTTACTTTAATGCTTGTTTTTTCCCAGTGAATTTCTGTTTCTTTTTATCAAATATACCCAACTCCCCTGCTGAGCACAGTTTTTTGGCTGTGCACAGCTGTGGGTTGGCTGCAGGGCTTGACCTCTGGCCAGGCTCTGCGCCCCACGCCCCTTGCGGGCGCTCAACCCCTGTGAGCACCCAATCCCTGTGGGAGCCCACTCCCTCTCCGTGCACGGCCTTCGGCCATGTGCATCGTGGGACTGGCCTCAAGGCCTGGCCTGCGCCCATGTAGGCAGTAAAAAGACACGCCTCCTGCAGCTCATCTTCAAGCCTCAAGGCAACTGCAAGATAAACACAGCTGCACTATTTTGTGAAATCTGCAGGTGAGGGGCTGCAAGCAGAGCCAATGGGAATCTGTGAGACGATCGAGCAGCACAGGAACAGGACAAACAAGCGGTACTGCGTCTGTTTGAATCTCAGCGCTGCTCAAGTTACGGAGTCAGGTTGTCGACCACGCCAAATTAGCAGCTGCACTAGCAACTATGACATGCTCCAGAAGGTGGTGCACTACACCTGCTTGCACCAAGGACCTGCATACCTGAGCAGCCGCATCACCTTCCACACCCCTACCAGACATCATTCCGCCAGCCTGCTTCTTGCCTGTGCCTCCAGCATCTAAAGAACAGGGGTCGGCCTCCGCGCCATCTCGTACCTAGCTCCTAACACCTGGAATGAGCGCCCCCCTTCACATTAGAGCCGCCAGCTCAGTCCTAGAATTCTGAAAAAAACTGAGAATCTGGCTCTTTGAATAGGTCCCAGCCAGGACAGCAACCCTGTCTCTACATGCCAGGATACACCCCAGGTGATATGCACATGTTACAAATACACATACATACCTTGACCTTCATGACCACCCAGTCTAGACTAGGTTGCGATCTTTTCTCAGAAAAATGTACCAGCCATTTGTTTGCGTTTTGCTATTCTGCAACAGCTAAGAGATGGAAAGTGAAAAAAAGCAGTGTAAAATTATCAGGATTGTTTAGTAATGTGCCAACTATCCCTCTGTTTGCTTTAATATTCTTTCGGAAATGATTTAGACAGCTCTCAAATACTTTTTAATTGATTTCAATATGTGTTTGTTATTTAAGGTTTATGTTTCATAATGGAAACAATACCGGAGCTTGTGAAATTTCCCACTATTTTTGCCAGTCTAGACTAAAAATACAGGCCAGGCTAGTAAATAAAAGACAGCAGGTGACAACCCTATCCTAGACTGGACAGTTTTACAGTTTACTGGTGCTAACTGTGATGCGATGAGCACAGAGGTCATCCTGGTTTCAGCTTTCTGATCAGCATTTGGAGGATCTTGTAGGGTAGGTGGGGGAAGTCTTAGGAATCTATGCGAGTGGTCAAGTTGGCCAGGTACACCCCAGCACTTAAGTAAGTAGCTTAGAGTTTGTCTGCAGCGTAGGTGAAACCTGGGACATTTATGTCTCTGAAAGACGTTCTTGGGACAAAAGGAACAATAAACAAGCACACCTAGTCCAAGGCTTTCAAGTTTTCGAACTTCTTATGTGTGACATTTCCATGTTTGCAATGTGTCTACAAGTGACATTTTCATATTTTATGTGTGATACCTTGAGTCATATTAGCAACAAGCATCACCTTTACTAGTATGTTCAGCACTGGAATTGCTCTATGCAGTAACAGCAACACGCCCAGCGGTAAAATGATGGAAAGAGGTTGACATGAATGAAGCTGACTCCCCCAAAACCCTCAGGTCTTCCAATCCCATGTGTGAGCAGCTCATCCACTACGTGCTATTTCTTTGCACTCTCGTGCCGGTAGTCCTGGATTTATAATGAAATACAAATGATTGCAGGTACCAGAACGCAAATAAAAACCTGGACTGGATATACTACTCCTACCAGTGCTTAATTTGAGCCAAGGGTTTCTGGTGCTCGACAACGGCACTTAATTGTAAACACCGGAAATTATGGCAGTCTGCCACAAGGTGGCGTTGTCTGTCTAATTTAAAGGTGAGCACAACAACAGTAGTATATTAATTAAATATCCATTAAAAATTACTAATGTACCTGCTGCCTACGCCGTTTTTATAGCTTATGGGGCACAGAATAGTCTGAAATTGTGAGTGTGATGGTCAGTAGTTGTGTTGGACAGGCATTGGCAGCACTGGCAGTGGCAATGGGTGGTACAAACTGCAGTGGCCTCCTGACAAGGGTCCTTGCACTTCTGTTTTTTCCAAATTAAGCACTGACTCCTACACGGAACTGGGAGACTTGGGAGCGCTGCGGCTCTGGCACTATCCAGCTGTAACTGACTACAGGCAGCATTTCCTGGCACACACACTTCTGTGCCAGCATACCAACTGTCTTCCCCTCAACTTAATGCAACAGTTTCTCCTCTAGCCTGTTCAGAATGCCCTTCCTCTAGTCTCCAGCAGCAACCCATGCCTCTAAGCAACTGCACCACTCAGTCTCTCTATGTAACTGGTTTACTGACGCTTCCCTCACTCCAGGTTCCAGCAGCACTCACTCAGTTCATGATACTACAGTGCTCCCTCCATCCAGATTCCTGCAGGAGCACCGGTCTAGTTGCAGGAGGCCCCTGCAGCCATGCTCCCTCCCAACACTCCCACTACTGTAGAATGCCATCCTTTCACCCCCTCCCTCCATGCTCATGCAGCACTCACTTCCCTCTGTGCTGCTGCTGCACTGCCACCCTTCATTCACTGTACTCCGGCATTTTCATGCTTTATGCAGCTGCAGGACTTACTAACTCCCTTTGGGGGTTTGCAGCACTCCCTGCTGCACCAGTAATCATACAGAGCCAGACCCCTGTCTCTGGGCTCCAGCAGCAGCACTGCTCTGTTAACCAGTATTATTCAGCATGCTGTCACTTTTAAAGTCCCAGGATGCCTTGTGCTGTTGGCTAAAACAGTACATGCAAGTTACCCTTGAGTGTTAGCTGACAGCTATTTTTCAACCCCTTGTAGCACACACCCTTCTTTCAATCTACTCTGATACTCCACTCGCTCTGGAAGCTACAGTACTCACTCCCTTTGGGTGCTCCCAGTGTTTCCTAAATTAGCAGTCGTACAGGTCTCCTGCTCCTTGGGCCGCTGCTGCACTCCCTTCCCTCATTGTAGCCGGAAACGGATCCCATTTTATAAGGGTAAATTTCAGCCAGTGCTTTTTTTTTTTAAACAAACAACATTAAGCATGCTGTGGCTCACACATGGAACATACAAGTCCCAGGATGCATAGTTGTAAGAAATTGGGCTACTGGTTGAGAGGGGTAAAACAAACCCTAACCAAGCAGCAACCACAATCTTTGTCAGGGTGAAGCACAAGCAAACTCCAAATTAACTTGTGCTAAACACTCTGGTAGCTCGGCACAAAGCAGTCAGGCTTAACGTCGAGGCAATGTGTAAAGTATTTATGCAGCACTTCAAAGGGTAATAAAGTGAAAAAAATACAAGAAAAATTCCACACCAATTTAGAAAAATAGAGCAAACTTTAATAAATAATTCAAGACCAAAATGAGAAAAATTCGAATCTGTAGAACCCAAGATGTGCAGTTTTAAAGATTTAAATGAAAATAGCATCAAAAAGCCCAAAGTGCCACTCACGGCTATCTGCTCATGCCAGACCAGGATAAAGTCACAAATTCAGGTCGACCGCGATAGAGCGTGGGTCGGATACAGGGACCAGGTTAGTCCTGCTGAAAAGCTACCTTTTCAGTTCAGGGCAAGGTGTCCCATTCGCGGTGGAGTGGGGCCGTGAAGAGCAGGGAGATATGGTACGGACGGTCATGGACGTAGCGTGAAGAGCAGGCCTGGCATCCGGGCCGGAGCTTTGCAGTGGCATTCCACATAAACAGTCGATGCTGTAGTGCAAAAGGTCGGGTTGCTGGAACTTTGCATTGGCGGGCTGTGCGAGCGACAAGAGTTTGGCACCAACGGGCCAGTTCGCGGTCATGAAGAGCCCAAAAACTTAAATTTAACTCCACTGAGGCCAAACCAAGGGTCCAGGACCCGAGGGACATCACTTTGGGATCAGGGGCTTGCTCCAGATGGATCTAGGTGCTGGTTCAGATGGTTGGGAGCCTGTTATGTCCTGGCCGCTCTGAACACAAGGCCAGCAGACTAGCCCTTGTGGTCACTCTGAGAGTCTTGGGTTTAGGTGCAGGTCCAATCCCTCTGACTCAGGCAGGAGGGCATCAGGGCAGCAATCCAGCAAGGCAGTAGTCAAGAAGAACAGCAGTCCAGCAGAGTGGAAGTCCATCAAGCAGCACAGCAGTCCTTCTTCCTGCCAGAGTCTCCACAGGTCCAGAAGTGTACTGAAGTGTTGGTGTCTGAGGTCCACAATTTATACCAGGTGCCTCGTTTCGAGCGGAAGAAGCTTCTAGAGGTTTCCCTTTGAAGTACACAGATTTCCTACCTCCCCTGCCCTGGCTGGAGACTAAGGGGGTATGCATCTATTTGTGTGGAGGCAGGACACAGCCTATTTAAGTGCAAGTAGGGCCTGCCCCCCACCCTGCCAGTGATAGCCTATTCAGGCACACCTAACCCCTCTCTTGTGTGTGGCTCTCTAGGAGGAATACACAAAGCCTAACTGTCAGCTACACCCACTCATATGACCCAGAGACGGGCTGCAGGCACTAAATGGCTAAGGCAGGAAAATGCCAATTTTCAAAAAGTGGCATTTTCAAAATTGTAATCAAAAATTCGACTTCACCATAAAAGGGGATTCTTCATTACATTTCCACAGACACTAAACATGAACTGTTTACCTTGCCCCATGTGGAAGTTACAGCTTATTAAATGTAGTAAGGTAACTCCAATGTCATCCAATGGGAGAGGTAGGCCTTGCAATAGTGAAAAACAAATGTAAGAATATTTCACTATCAGGACGTGTAAAACTTAATACCAGATGTCCTACTTTAAAAAATACATTGCACCCTGCCCTGTGGGATGTTAAGGGCATACCATAGGGGTGCTTATATGGATTAATAAGGAAGGTGTGGCCTGGTAAATGCTTTATTTTGCCAGGTTGAAAAGGCAGTTTAAAAACTGCACACACAGGCTGCAATGGCAGACGTCTGGCATGTTTTACAGGGCTACTTAATTGGGTGGCACAATCAGTGCTGCAGGCGCACCAGTAGACTTTTATTTAGAGGCCCAGGGTATATGGGATACCACTTTACAACGGATTTACAAGCAAATTAAATGTGCCTATTGGGTATAAGCCAATTTTACCATGTTTAGAGGAGAGAGTACAGGCACTTTAGCACTGAATAGCAGTAGTAAAATGTGTGGAGTCCTAAAGCCAACAAAAAAACTGGTTCAGAGAGCAGGGTGGTGAAGGCAAAAAGTTTGGGATGATCTTGCAGAAAGAGCCAAGTCCAACACTAGTGCTATTGGCTAAACCAATACTTGCTGAAAGTTACTCTTGTGAGGTTAGCTGACAGCTAGTTTCAGTTTCTTATGACACACCCACCCTTCTTTCAATCTACTCCGACACTCCACTGTCTCCGGATCCTATAGTACTCACTCTCTTCGGGTGCTTACCGTGCCTCGTACACCAGCGCTAGTACAGGTCCCCCTCTCCATGGTCCGCTGCTGTACTCCTTCCTTTCATCATAGCCATGTTATCAGTCAATCAATCAGGGTTTTGTAGAGCGCGCTACTCACCCGTTAGGGTCTCAAGGCCCTTGGGGGTGGGTATGAGCAGCTCCTTGAGGTCATGTTATGAGGGTCAATTTCAGCCAGTACTCTCTTTTTTTCTTTTTTAGCAAATAACAGTAAGCCTGCCATGCGTTACAGAGTAAAACTACCCCCAGGATGCCTAGTGCTGTTGTACAGTGGTACTTACTGACCCTTATGAGTTCGCCGACAGTTGTGCTTCATGCTCTTGTAGCACACCCCAAATTCTAGCTTCTTCAAACCCTGCTGCGTAAGACTTGGCAGGGCTGGGTAGCCTTGTTCAAATTTTTAACATTCCCTTTTGTGCCCAATGCTCACTTTAGTGTTGAAACAACACTCACAAGGAGGAGACAGGGCTGAGATGTGTCCATGTTCAACAGACAGGGCTGAGACATCACTGTCAGCCCTGCCAAGTTTCCCAGGCCCTTGTGTGATGTGCAGCTCCAGTCCATGTTTTTTCTTTGAATTCTGGAACTTGTAATCTTGTTTATTCCATTATAAAACAGGACTACAAGTCCCAGAACTCAGAGGAAAAAAAACTGGACAGGAGAGGCACATCATGCATGGACTTGGGAAATCTTGGCAGCTGAGCACTGTTGGTCAAAACATGACCGAGAGGCCAATCTTTGTCATGAGGAGTCAAGACACTGTTCACTGCCAAGAGACAGAGCTGGACTTTTTCTGCAGAGAGGCAGGGTGATGAGACACAGTAGCCGTCAAGAGTCATTGCTCTGTGTGATGGAGTGGCTGAGACTATGCTCTGTCTTGGGAAACAAGGCTAATTCTTTGCTAAGCAAAGCAAGAGATACGGTTCTCTGAGGGCAGCGACATTGCTTTGCTTAAGGAAGGCTTGCAACACTGTTCTCTGTCAAGATACACAGCTGAAAAGCTGTTCACTGTCGAGAGCAGGTGACGAGACACCGCTTTCTATTAAAAGGCAGAGAGCTGCTACTATTGTAAAGAGCTGATACTTAAACAATCGTCTGTCAATAGCTAATGCTGAGACTGCTCTCTGTAAAGAGCTAAATACTGAGACACTACTCTCTCTCAATCCCCAATATTGAGACACTGCTCTCTGTAAAGAGCTGATACTGAGACACTGCTCACTGACAATAGCTAAAACTGAGACACTGCTCTCTGTAAAGAGGAGATACTGAAACACTGCTCGCTTTCAATAGCTAAAACTGAGACACTGCTCTCTGGAAAGAGCTGATACTGAGACACTGCTCGCTTTCAATAGCTAAAACTGAGACACTGCTCTCTGTAAAGAGCTGATACTGAGACACTGCCCGCTTTCAATAGCTAAAACTGAGACACTGCTCTCTGTAAAGAGCTAATAGTGAGACACTGATCACTGACAATAGCTAAAACTGATACACTCCTCTCTGTAAAAAGCTGATATTGAGATACTGCTCTCTGTAAAGAGGAGATACTGAGACACTGCTTCCTGCAAAGAACAGATACTGAGACACTGCTCCCCATAAAGAGCAGATACTGAGACACTGCTCGCTTTCAATAGCTAAAACTGAGACACTGCTCTCTGTAAAAAGCTGATACTGAGACACTGCTCTCTGTAAGGAGCTGATACTGAGACACATCTCTTTTAAGAGCTGATACTGAGATACTGCTCTCTGTAAAGAGCAGATACTGAGACACTGCTCTGTCAATAGCTAATACTGAGACACACCTCTCTGTAAAGAGCCGATACTGAGAGACTGCTCTCTGTCAATAGCTAATACTGAGACACTGCACTCTGTAAAGAGCTGATACTGAGACACGCCTCTCTGTGATGAGGTGATATTGAGACACCCTTCTCTTTAAAGAGCTGATCCTGAGACACGGCTCTCTGTAAGCACAGATACTGAGACACTGCTCTCCGTAAAGAGCAGATACTGAGACACTGCTCACCTTCAATAGCTAAAACTGAGACAATGCTCTTTGTAAAGTGCTGATACTGAGACACTGCTCTCTGTAAAGAGCTGATACTGAGACACTCGTCTCTGTAAAGAGCTGATACTGAGACACGGATCTCTGTAAAGAGCTGATATTGAGACACTCCTCTCTCTAAAGAGCTGATACTGAGACACTCTTCTCTGTAAAGAGTTGATACTGATACACGGCTCTCTGTAAAGAGATGATACTGACACAATGCTCTCCGTAAAGACCCAATACTGAGAGACTCCTCTCCATAAAGACCTGATACTGAGACACTGCTCTCCATAATGAGCCGATACTGAGACACTTCTCTCCGTAAAGAGCTGATACTGAGACACTGAAAGCTGTCAAAAGCTAATACTGAGACACTCTTCTCTGTAAGAAGCTGATACTGAGACACGGCTCTCTGTAAAGAGCTGATACTGAGACACGGCTCTATGTAAATAGCTGATACTGAGACACCGCTCTCTGTAAAGAGCTGATACTGACACACTGCTCTATGTAAATAGCTGATACTGAGACACTGCTCTCCGTAAAGAGCAGATACTGAGACACTGCTCTCGGTAAAGTGCTGATACTCAGACACGGCTCTCTGTAAAGAGCCGGTACTTCTCTCTGTAAAGAGGTAATACTGAGACGCTGCTCTCTGTAAAGAGCTGATACTGAGACACTGCTCTGTCAATAGCTAATACTGAGACACTGCTCTGTCAATGGCTGATACTAAGACACTGCTCTGTCAATGGCTGATACTAAGACACTGCTCTGTCAATGGCTGACACTGAGACACTCCTCTCTGTAAAGAGCCGATACTGAGACACTGCTCTCCATAAAGAGCTGATACTGAGACACTGCTCTGTCAATAGCTAATACTGAGACACTGCTCTGTCAATGGCTGATACTGAGACACTCCTCTCTGTAAAGAGCTGATACTGAGTCACTGCTTGCTGTCAATAGCTAATACTGAGACATTGCTCTCTGTAAAGACCTGATACTTAGACCCTCCTCTCTGTAAAGAGCTGATACTGTGTCACACCTCTCGGTAAAGAGGTGATAACGAGACACTGCTCTCTGTCAATAGCTAACAGTGAGACACTGCTCTGTCGATATCTAATACTGAGACACTGCTTTCTGTTAAGAGCTGATACTGAGACACTGATCTCTGTAAATTGCTGATACTTAGACACTCGTCTCTGTAAAGAGCCGATACTGCGACACTGCTCTGTCAATAGCTGATACTGAGACACTGCTCTCTGCAAAGAGTTGATACTGATGTTAGAATTAAATTAAAAGTCTGATCTGTGCTACCATATGTAATGATTGTTAAGTTAGCCTTTGCGGCGCCATTTTATACTTAGTCGCTAATTCTAGGCCATGTTTGCAATTAATTGTACCCTGGCTCTGCAAGTAGCAGCTGTGTAGAATTCCCTGTATCTCTGTAAGTTGGGCCTCGCTGTATAAATTAATACACTGTTTGTACTTCTGCATACCTTTCCCATGAGATGGAGCCTGCCCCCACTGGCTCAGCTGCAGGCACGAACAGAATGACCTTGCCAGAGAGATAGTGTGTGCCCGGTCTCAGACTCTTAGCTCATCTTTGTATGCCCCCTCTGTTTCTGCTGCCTTCTGTGGAAAGTTACTTTGTGGGTGTTTCTTGTGCTCAGGCTGAAAATGTATATATGTCACCTATATGCTTGTGAAAGGCAGTCCCTCGGCGGTCTTTTCATGAGGCTGGTCAGACCGGGCTCCACAGCTGTGCAAAATTAATAAATATCTTTGGTTTGTATTCTCTACTGTCTGACTGACTCTTCATTATTTAGGAAGGCATAGAGGTGGTTCTTATGACCCGAATGACCATTTTTTTGGGCCATTTCCTTCAGTTGGCGCCCGAACGTGGGGCCCCTCCATCGGGTGTCCCATCCTCACCCGTAATCGGGTGTAAGGAGGACAGGGTTGTGTCTGGTCGGATCAGGGTACCCTACATGATAGCGTTTTGCACTCGCAGCTGCCCGCCTGTCTGATCGGGCGGCTCCTCGTCTAGCGGACACCCGGGCTGGGGTCCTGAGAAGGCGGAACACTTGGATCTGACCGTTTGGTCTGAAGAGTCAACAGTGGAGAATAATCTTGTTTGACCTGTGTGCACCGGGTGAGTTCATCTTGAATTCTTGGTAAGTGCGGTGCCGTCTTGTCTTGATCTTGGTGGGTTTGCGGACCCTTAAAAGACACAGAGTGTTTGTGAGCAGTCTACCAGGCCAACTGGAAATGTAGAAATAAAAACCTTCTTAGGGGTTCACTGATACATCTGGTCCTTAAGACCAACAAAGAAGAGATTGGCACAGAAGCTGTAATATCAAAAAACATGTTTTATTAACCTCAGATGAGGGAGATTGCATCTTACGGTACCCGCAGGCCACTGTAGGAGGCATTCTAATGAGTGCAGAGAACAGGGTCCTTATATATGTATTTGTTACATAGTCAGCATAAAATCAAGGGGAGGTCCTAGCACATACAAGCATGCTTATTGACTAATATGGGTATACAAAATTTGCTTGCTCCACAAAGTGGGAGGGGAGACTAAACTGCTTACATGAGTAAGAATAGCCTGACAGTTCTATACTAGGAGCAGGTGCATTCTACCAGCTAGGCCTCTCTGAGCATGTGCAAGACTCTGGAAGAGGGAGAAAGCACATGGCGAGCACATGGCTAACTAAAATGGCTGCCAAGTACAAAATGGCTTTCAGCTCATGCTAACAGCGATTCCTGCAATCTTTAACAGATGATCCTTTTAGCATGAGCTAAAGACATTCCCATGATCTAGTAGAGACATAGAAAATATTTTGCACATTTTCTTCTCATAAATTCATCAATATCCTATGCTAGGTGGGCATTTACATTCTAAACATTTCATTAAGCAGGTATATACAAGGTATAAGCAGAAGTACAAAGTGAACAGAGCATTGGGTCATACAGGTAGCAAGAGAGAATAATGACTATTATCTCAAACAGAAATCTCAATATTTTTCAATCCTAAGCAGAAAGCAAATACCAAAACCATCTAGTCTAATTTTCAGTTTCAGGGCTCTGATGTATTTCAGTGACTTTTATGTCAATTTCAAAATAGCCAACAGCACATACCTAATAAAAACATTTTCAATAGACTTTCTCAGTATTTTTTATGAGGGCTAAATTATCAATTAATATACTTAAGGAAAGAGTAAAGTAACATGCTCAGATGAACTTTTCTCGTGCAGAATAAACATTACTCTTAAAAAATATTAAAGCAATCAGACATATTATTATAAAAACAATCCTGGCTCCGGGGGACCAGGAGGACCACACAGGGCCATAGGAATTAGGACAAGGAGCCGCAAAGGGCTGCTCCTCCCAAAAAAATGGTGCGACCAAAGGGGTACATTACTAACAAAAAAAAGAGTCCTTGGGAATTTCTAGAACCACCAGCCAGAGGGGAGTCTTCTCCCTGTGTCCGTTTGAGCCTCACAGGCAGGCTCTTGTTGTTCCCACGGTGGAGCTGCACAACTCGCAACTCAAGAATCACGGAGAAGGAAAAGTCTTTCTTTCAGGATAGGGCAATCACCCCCCCCAGGGCAAATACCCTCAATGATCCTGTCCAGTGTCTCAGGCAGTGCACCAGTTTTCTTCACTTTAATCTAACAGGCACCAAGGGAACAGCACCTGTACCCTAAACTCAAGTCCTTCCCTAACTCCTGTATTGCACCTCTGGCGCACTGCTCTTTTGTTAGGGCCACAAATTGTACCCAGTGTGCTCGGGCATCTCTTGATCAACAAACAAAGGCGTAGACTTGCATTCACTTGGGACCAGGACTCAAAGGCCTGAAGCAACCCTTGTTTCAAAGGGGGTCACCTCAAGCAAAAGCCTCCTTGCCGTTCTGTGACTCTCTCAGCTGGGCATCAAAAACTGGATCCACACAAAGATTTCTCCATCCTGATTTGTAACCCCGTCTTTCGCCCAAGACAGTGGCAGGGGTACACACTTCACGTCCCAGTGCTTCCGCCTTCACTGAGGTCCTAGTTGCCAGCAACGCCTATGCTGGTTCCTTTCACTTTGGCTGTAGGCTGGACTGGTGCTGACTCCCAGGCTGGATCTGATGTCCGGGCCCCTCTGGCAATGGTTGTAAGGCAGCAAATATCTATTGGTGGACAGAACAAGAGGTCTTTAGACAAGGCACAGAAATAATCTAACAACAGAGAGGATAGTCTCAGAATACTCTCTTAGTCCTGGGGCGCCCCATACATTAGCAAGGCACCCAAGAGCCACTTCATCTATCTGAGAGTAGAAAACCCTGGACCTATTGGCAAGTATAAAAGGAACGTTTTGGTGAACTGACAAGAGTAATACATCACCCAATCCCAAACAGCCAAGGAAGTCTGTGTTCATTTACTAAATTCTGAGGAAAAGAAAAAAACAATACAGACATACTCCAAATACTTACATTGGTGTATTCCTATATTACCAATCTGAAGAACCCTCAAGAAAAAGGAAATGTTCTACACTTTTACTCATAGATTTTACATTACTTGTACAGGACTGCAGACACTTGTAAAATAATTTCTCTTACATGTTATGCTTAGGACCATGCTCTCATGTTATAGGTGCAGCAGGAAAATCTAAAACTGCTAATTTAACAGGGATTCTTATTGCAAAAAGAACTAAACTTCAACATAGTGAGTACATTTTCTCCAGCAGAACATGTTATGACAAACAAATTCCTATAAAACAATATTTTCCTTCAAAATGTTTGCTAAGGATCACATGAGCGTCTTTCCTGCATTGTACTTTTCACGATCTGGACTATGCAACATCATTTTCAAAAGGAAAAAAACCCTATCTCCAGCGCTAATAAGGGCTGTCAGCTTATTGACAGAGACTAGCTAATAAAAGACTAGCAATGCCCTTGCAAAACTGTATAGAACATGAGAATAACATAAACAATAATAGTGTTGCCACCTGAGATTTTTGAACAGAAACCGCCACTATACAGTTCTCCTTAAAGATCAAATAAGGGAACATCAATCTGTTCTACTCATTCTTTCATACAGGATGGGCAGTAACATAGCTTATGTGTTTCATCTGTTTATTAATTCTAACAATTTTAAAACAGTATTACAGAATAGCCAATAACTATCTCATGGCTATTTCCTAGACAGCTTAGACAGACTCAAAAAAAGTGAGAAAAAGAAGAGAGAAAACATAATTTTGCCTACCCTTAATTTGTAGAGGAGCTAGCCTCCTTCCCCATTTTGACAGTAGGAAAACCTGAAACAGGTTTTACTTCTGTCAACACTTTCAACCCCTATTTGTAGCAACTGGGCACAAACAAACTTGTAGGAGATATCTTAGAAAGTGGCTATTCTCTGATTCAAGCACATCGAGTACTGTAGAAAGCGTCAGCAACAAATGTATCAATTCCTTGAGCAATTGTACTAGATTAACATGAGGGCGCATGAATGCAAACTAAAATCCATTTCCTCCTTATCGTAGCCCCTACACAGTATTCTTTAAACTAAAACCATTATTTTGATATACATGGCAGATCAATGCTCAACTGAGGGTTGTTTTTCTTCGTTTCATATGACTGTGCAAAACGTGTGTTTGCCAAAAATAGGAAGCAAAGCTTCTCTTCCTCTCTTTACGCTATCATCTCGTCTTTCAAAAACTTTTCGAAGGTCGAAGTGTCCCAGCAAACATTACCCTTCACCCGGCTAAGTTGCTAAATGCAGAACTCCGACCTTTGACCCGTTCAGCAGCTGCTCATTTTGTTTGTGCAAGGCTTGCCATGCGGTTTTCGTAATGCAAAGCAACTCTGGAGAATCACAGCTAAAAGGCAGTCCTGTCCGGTGTGTTTGCCAGCAATTTAAAGGTAGGATAATAACGTCTGCTGGTTTCTGTATACTTATTTTCATTTATGTACAGTGTGTTGGGTGCAGTAGGTCAGCTGTTTATTCTATACTTGCATATACTTTATGGAAGCCTGAGAGCACGTTAAAACTGCCTTGAGTGGTAGAACTGCTTGTAAAATTGTGAATTTAGCTCAATTTCGACTTTGGTGGTAGGGGCACTTAAAAATGAATATCCTACAATATTTTTGCATAATAGGAACCCCCAGAGTGTTCTCTAGATAGCCCAGGAATGGGAAATCAGAAATGTATAAGATATACCCTTATAAAAATGAGTTTTGTATGGCTGGGTAAAGTGACATTTCACATTTAAGTTCCCTTCTTATTGCGGTACAGCACTGCTTAAATTCAACTTTGATACTAGGAATTCACAGTATGATGATTAGGCTTTATAAAGATGAAAAAACGAATTTAAAGCATTTATGTTTAACAATATATTTTTTTCATATAATTATTATTATTTTTTTTTTAATCAAAACCAACCATTTTGATGATTCCACATTGGAAAAGCAAGCTTCATTCGTAGCCTATCATATTTAAACACATTCATTCATAACCCTAAGCACAGAAGCCTTACTTGAAACATGAAAAGTCTGCGCCACTTTTTAAAAGGACAGTTATCATTTAACATCAGAACCACAGATGTACTTATGTAAAAAAGGCATTAAGAAAGGAAATCCCTACTTTCAATTTTGTTCTCTGTTATCCAAAATAATGAAACTGGTTTTTTTGAAACTTTTAAAATAATGCAGGCCCTTATACCAGTTTTACACTGACTTAAAATTTCGCTGACTCAGCATTCCTGTCTGTGGCCGTGATCAGGAATAGCCATATGCTATTTATGCAGCTGTTGTTTGTCAGCAGGCGTCGAATTTTCACGCCTTTCTCAGGAAAAAACCCCTTTATTATTTGAAATACCCTGACAGAGTTAAATCCCCATTTGCTGTGTCAAACAGTTTCTTTTCAGTTAGTCAGTTTAAACACAGCTGTTGGAAAGCTTTTTTCTCGGGTGCTGAAAGAAAAGCATGTCACAGTCTATTTAAAAACTGAGGCATTTCAATGCAGTCAAATCTATCTTTCTATAATGTGTATTTAGTTCAGCAACGACCAAATTCACTCATATGATGTGCATGCCTTTTAATGTCTAATACAATGTATTTAAGGAAAATGCTGTAACATGTATTTTAGTCTATTGATTACAAAACACACAATTTCGTTTTTATTCCTCTGTATGAGGCCTATTTTAATCCTTTTGAATACGAATTCTAATTTTATCTTTAGCATTGTGGCAATTTGCACACATGTATAGTATCTTACTCTGTCAATTTAATAGTAACATGCAGCTGTTTAGCATATGTCATATAATTCATTTCTGGATTTTTATTTAATATGTAAGTAACTAAATGACATTTTGCATAACAGAATGATGACAGCAAAAAAAAAAATAAACTCATTGAGCTCATTCAGACAGTTACAGAAGGGGGTCATACACGCAGAGTACACAACACAGCGCGCTTAAAGCTAGACATTCTTTCACAAAGAGTACTCACACAAGTATTACCAATGTCAAACCACAAACCCCACATAGACATTGAAACACATATTTAACCCACAAATCAACACTTAGGACTGCTTACAAAGTGTACGCAAGACCAACCTATTTGTAAATACTAATTGTAAGTCATATTTACAAGAAGAGCTCTCAAAAGTAGCCCAAAAAACTGTTCCATGGTCAAGAAGCCAAAATACACCAAATTCGCCAGTTTTGGCTGGTAGAACACTCAAAAAGCGCTCTGCATATCACCACTTATGAATGTTACTAAGTGCGCAGATCCGGATCCGTTTTATGTACATATTTAGTTCCATGGGGTACTTAGTCACCAAGGAAGAAATATCTTTTTACTATACGTAAACCTATTTAGGTATCCCCTCTGAGGGAGTCAACTAAGTACTTACTAAATCGATATCGGTACCTCCAAAACAGCAACACTTTCAACAAAAGTGTGCTAGAAGCAGGCATGCCAAAAATATTATAGCATATATAATATTATACTCCAAGTGACACTTAACACAATGTGTGCCGTTCAAGTTTTCAAAGTTAGAGAAAAATCTCCTCATTACCTGCCTATATGAATTGCAATGCATATATAACTTACAAAACAAATTCCAAAATTGGCCAATCATACAAACAAAGCCACAGTAAGTGTTACTAAAACTACCTTACCAATCAAAGGCATCAAACCAACAGCAAGTGCCGCAAAACGGCTCTTACCAATCAAATGGTGTCCAGGTTCCAACTGCCAAGTTCTGAGTGACCTAACGGTCGTTTTAAAATACTCACGCCAAAGAAGTTCTCAGTCGGGAGCGGCAAACACTTGGAGGATCAGATCAGGAAGACCAGAAATATACTGGGCTGGAAGACAAACAATCTCCGTGCGCAGGGTACCTCCTCAGTAGATTCCTGTCCTGTACTCCTCAGTAGATTCCTGTCTCCCTTCAAGACCACTCCCTTGGATAGCCGCTGAACCGATGAGGTCCACTTTCGGGCGCCATTTGTAGAAATAAAAACCTTCTTAGGGGTTCACTGATACATCTGGTCCTTAAGACCAACAAAGAAGAGATTGGCACAGAAGCTGTAATATCAAAAAACATGTTTTATTAACCTCAGATGAGGGAGATTGCATCTTACGGTACCCGCAGGCCACTGTAGGAGGCATTCTAATGAGTGCAGAGAACAGGGTCCTTATATATGTATTTGTTACATAGTCAGCATAAAATCAAGGGGAGGTCCTAGCACATACAAGCATGCTTATTGACTAATATGGGTATACAAAATTTGCTTGCTCCACAAAGTGGGAGGGGAGACTAAACTGCTTACATGAGTAAGAATAGCCTGACAGTTCTATACTAGGAGCAGGTGCATTCTACCAGCTAGGCCTCTCTGAGCATGTGCAAGACTCTGGAAGAGGGAGAAAGCACATGGCGAGCACATGGCTAACTAAAATGGCTGCCAAGTACAAAATGGCTTTCAGCTCATGCTAACAGCGATTCCTGCAATCTTTAACAGAAATCTGGCCCATTCTTAAAAAAGGTCTGGGACTGTTTGCAAACAATCTGCCAGGCCAACTGGAAATTCGGCTTATTCTTGAAAAGGTCTGGGGCTGAAGCCTGTCTTCTTGTCTTGATGCAGTCTTTGGACTGTCTTGTCTTGGTACAGCCTCTGGACTGTCTTGTCTTGGTGCAGTCTGAGGACTGACTTGTTTTGGTTCAGGCTAGAGCCTGACTTGTTTTGGTTCAGTCTGAGGACTGACTTGCCAAGGCGCAGTCTGAGGACTGCTCTTGAGAGCTCTTTTTGTTTGTGAGTGTGTTTTGTGAATATGGTGCACCATCAGTTTGTTTTTGGTACGGTCTGAGGACTGTCTTTCTTAAAAAAAAAAAAAAGCACCTGCAATTGCTTTGCCAGGCAAAATAATGAATTTGGCTCCTTTTTGAAAATGCCTGGAATGAGTTTTTTGTTGTCATGGTTGTTCTGCAGATGCATGATTGGAAGAAGATCAGCCGGCGCAAATAATAGTAATAATATATATGTTTGTTTTTTGCATAGGATGAGTGGTGTGAGAGAGGATGAAGGCATGTGTAATGGGAGAGAATGTGAAGTGAGACAGTTAGAGAGCTTGACAGTTAGAGAGCATGATGTAAAAAAAAAAAGAGAAAAGAAGGGGCGCGCTGATGGCGCCCAGATCTCACATTTAGCTTTGGACATTGCAAAATGACAAAATCTGTTTTGAGCTACAGAAATGAAGTTGTATTTTTAAAGTTTGGTACATGAAAGTAAAAAATGAATGGGCCTTGCACAGATGCTGATGTGTTTACTTTGGAATTGACCTCGCAATATAACGTGTATTTAATTTGGAAAAAGGTGTTTTAAGCATTTCAGGCAGCACATATTCATGCTGAATAAAAGGGATTTTCAAAGTTGAAATACACAGCTTGTGTTCAGCTTAGTTTGGCAGGCTTACTGCAGCCTTTTTGGCCATGAGATAGGAGTGGAATTTCTCTCGCTGGTACTGTTCGTTTGTTTGGGGGTTTTTTTCTTCATGAAAAGGACGCATGCAGACATACACGGCCTTATCTGTAGAAGGAAAAAAAGGAGGCAGTCTATGTTAGATTTCTTTTGAGCATGGCTGAAGGAGGTTAATAGAGGCGAAAAAGGATGGAAAGGAGAGTGGGGCTTGCTTGGATGTTTCAGCCTGATGATGCTCAATTACTTAATTAATTCATGATCGAATTGAGTGTGTTGAATTTAGATTTGACCTCATTATAAAATGTGCATTTAATTAAAAAATGTGTTGTGAACATTCAAGGTGGTGTATATTTGTGCTGAACAAACACGCATTTTCAAAGTGCAGTGGGAGAGATGAAATACACGCTTGTGATTCACGTTGGAAGGGTTGCTGTTTAGCCTTGAGATAAGAAAGGAATTCCCAAGGAGGGGGCTCATCGGGCAGAGAGACGCAGAGCAGCAGACAGAGACATGAGAAACGAAGGAAATGAGTTTGAAAGGCAGACGGATTTAGAAGAGAAAAAACAAAATGATGGTATAGAGAGGGTTTGCTTAGAAAAGGTGTTTGCAGGGAGTGAAAGTGAGTTACAATGTGTTGTTTCACAAGCAGAAATACAAGGTGCTATATCAAAGTTGTTGGAGTTTTAAAAGGAGAAATTACAAAATAAGTTTTAGAGAGGGTTGCAGCAACAATAGGTTAATTTGAGAAAGGTTACCAATTTGTTGTTTGTGACTCAGGCCTGACAGGAAAAGATTTGTTTTGCGAATTAAAAAGCATAGATTGCCTATTTCTGTTACGTATTCAACATAGCACAGTGTTATGAGTGTTTTGGTGGGTGTTTCAAACACATTAGTTGTAGCATATGTTTTGCGCTCTCTTGCTCTGATTATTGGTCCTTTTTACAGTGGATTTTCTGTTTTAGTTAATGTCAATTGTGGTGAGCATGTGATGGGTTTGGCATCCTACTATTACTGCTCTCAGGCAGGTGAATGTCTGATGATGGGCCTTAATGTAAGTAGTGAATAGTGTTTGTCCCCCCCCCAGAGTTTTGTGGATGTGCCATCCACTTTGTGGGCAACAGGCGATGTAGAGCTGGGATTCCTACAGATTTCACGAGCCTTGTTGTGTATGATACAGGATTTGGTTGAGAAAGGTGTTGGTGAGGAGACGACTGGTACACGGTAATAGTCCCATTATTTTGATTGTGTTTACAATTTTGAGGCTGACTGGTGTGAGGTTCATGAAAAAGTGGTTTCCCAACATCCTGCTGTTCTAGCCATTGCTATGCTTCTGCTACTGGTTCTTTCTGCTGCTCAATATCTTTTCTATCACTGATGTAAAATACCTTTTTTTTGGCTGAACTATTTATTTCAATGATAGGTCTTTGTTCGGATTCACATAGACTGGTAGGAGTCATAGGTTCTGCTGCGCTTCTTAAGACTATGAAGAAGGACAGAGTATCCATAAACAGGTTTAAAAAGGAGGTAGTTACTTGTTCATCGTTTCAGACACACAGCAGAGTTGTAGGGACAGTGCAGTTAAATAGTGTGCGACATGGCATCCATGGCGTGGTTTTCCTTGACTTTTTGCCTCTACCCCCTATGTTTTTGATGCTGTACTGGATTTCGTTTTTGCTGCCTTAGATGCTTTGGGCACATTGCCACTGCTGATCAGTGTCACAGTGCAAGTGTTTTCTGTGAAAATTGCTATTGTGCTTGGTTCTCCCTGATTGGCATATTGGTTTTACTAGTAGATCCCTAGTGAAGTGCACTGATTGTGCCAGGGCTGGTACATAAATAGCTACTAGTAGGCTTGCAGCGCTGATTGTGCCACCCACATGAGTAGCCCGGAAAAGATGCCTCAGACCTACCACCGCAGTGCCTGCGCGCAGTTTGTACATAGGACACACCTATGGTAGGCCCACGGTGCCACCCTAGGCAGGGTGCAGTGTGTGAAAGGTAGGATATGTACTGGTGTGTGTAACATGCCCTGATAGTGACATACTGCCCATTTCGTTTTTCACTATTGAAAGGCTATATTGCCCATAGGACAGAATGAGGAATGCGTTGTAAAATTTTACAAGCATATCCTCCCATAGGGATAAGGTAGAAAATTGGAGTCTGGTAACCCTGGACTCAGAATTTGATAACACACCTTTTAGTAAGGATGGGTTTTAAAGTCTGTGTTTGCAACTGGCACTTTTAGAAAGTGGCTATTTTCTTGTCCAACTTTTCTGTGCGTTTCTGCCTGATTGAGGATTGCCTGTTTGGTTTCAGTGTGACAGAGACTGAGGATGTGCATTTGGTGTGGTGTCTTCTTGTGGTGTTTTCACTGTGTTACTGTGAGTGTTGATACAAATACTTTACACATTGCCTTTGGGATAAGACTGTCTGCTCGTGCCAAGCTCCCAAGGGGGTGAAGAGGGGTTATCTAAAGTGTGTATTCCCCTTACGCTGACTGGAGGGAAAGGTCCCTATTTGAACAAAGGTACCTACCTCTGCCAACTAGAGACACCCATTTCTAACAAATTGTTTTTATCTTTAGTTTTGACTGCCAGGGAGTTTGTTTTTAAAAAGGGTAAGTATTTTCGACAGGAGGTTTCCTTCTCGGGTCACCTACTGTCGAAGGGGGGTAGGAGATTAGCTCCTTGCCGAACTAACACATTAAATGTGGTGCATGGGGTGCATGAGCCTTAACTCTGAATGCCTAACACTTGAAACTGCGTTTTTTTTCTTTGGCTTCTGTGCTTGGTACATATATTGTTGTATGCTGTTTTGTGTTGTAAGTACACAAGACGGCTTGTTGTGCGCTTTCTGTCTTTGACGCTACCACAAGAGCCCTCCTGAGCTGTCTAGAAACGGTCATGACGGTGGCCATTTCCAAAAGACAATCGGTTGGACTCGCTTTAGCCACTAATTTCACAGATATCGTACTCCATGCTGTGAACATGCCCTTGAATAAACAGAGACACAGCACCTCACCAGTGCACGTCTAATTGGGTATAAAATAACACTGTTCGCAAAAATTGTCATGATTAGAAAAATGTGTCACCTTGAAGCAAGCCATGTTACTGCCCCTCCTTTCTGTAAAATTGATGGAATTGGAATTGAAATGGAGATGAAAGAACGGGTAGACTAGACTGATGTTCCCTTATCTGATCCTTAAGGGGAACTATATGTCGGTGGCTCTTGTTTAAATTCCCAGGTGGCACCACCACTAATACTCATGTTACTGCAACACTACATACAGTCGCAGAGACATCACGAGTCCCTTATTAGTTAGCCTGATGTGGGAAGGGATGTTTGCAGATCAGACAAATAAGGAAAATGATCAAAATGAAATGAAAGAATGTTTGTAGCAGGCCCTGCTGGGTGGGCACTGGAAGTCACGATGTCTAAGTTGAAAGTAAGGCACATTTGCAGGGACGAGGGATTGTGAATTAATAGGCCAGGGGAGAAAGAAGAATGTTGCCAGATACTTATGTATTTCCTGTGGTCAGGATGAGACATTGCTCAGCCTGTGTACTGTATGGTGCACATGATGCACATTACTAGGAAGGGTACCTGTATGCCCCCCAATAATTTCGCACCACACATTTTCATCTTTGAGGTTCTTCAGATGAATAATATAGCAATGGACAGATGCAATGATCCAAAGTATGTCCGAATTGTTCTTTCAGAGCTTAGTAAATGAATTAAGGCTTACCCCATTACTTGGTGTTGGGAGAGAAAAATAAATGATATAAAGTTGTATCCTTGCCAGTTAACTAAAAGTTTGTATTATATTCACTGATAGGTCCGGGACGCCCTGCAGTCACATTAAGGAGGGGCCCGGACGTGATGCACAGCCTGGCTGCTTGTTATGGAACATCCATGAATACGACTGAGGCAAAGCTACAGAAAAGAAAAAACAAAGGGGTGCTGGACGAGGCAGTACCACCGAACAAGTAAAGAAAGAGGGGCTATCCAGGAGCCCTGCCTGCTGGTCCACCTTTGCTTGAGTCCCAGCCCATGGAGCCTAGCCTGTGGGCTCACCTGTGTTTGAGTCTCTGCCCCTTGGTCCCCCTTGAGTTTTACCCCCTTTTTCCCTTGACCCCTCTGTGCCTGGAGTGACAAGGTACAATATACAGCCGACGGAGGAACAGTGCACCAAGGGAAAGTTGGATTAGTAGGGATGGACTTCATGGATGAAGAATAGGGTGCAGGTACCCTGTCTAAGGTGCCAGCGACAGAGCAGGGTAAGGAAGATTGGTGCACTGGCCTGGGCACTGGACAGGATTAGTTGAGGGTGTCCTCCCAGGAGGGAGGGTGCCCTATCCTGAGTAAAGAGGATTTCTCCAGAAAGAGCTAGACGAGTAGCTCCACCGCCGGTGCTCAATAGCGCCTACGCCAGATGAACAATAGGAGCCTACCAGTGATGGCTCTCTGAAAGACACTGGAAAGAAGAGTTTTGCCCATCCTCCTGTTCCCTGGTCACCAATTCCATTGTGTTACATTTCTCTCCCAATCACCATGTATCTATTTGGTCACCCAATTTATGAGGAAAACAGCCCTTTGCACCTCCCTGTCCAGAGCGGGGTCGGTACATAGAAAGTACAAGTTGCATCCATAGTTGTTATTGTGCTAATAATAGTGTTAGGGACATCCTACTCCTTGAATGAGAAGTATCCTGTGCACTCTCAAGTTCATACAGCACCTGTTTCTCTTGTGAACATGTTTGTTACTTTGGCTCCTCGCACAGGGGAGCACAGGAGGACATAGAATGTTGATACAAGTGCCTAGATTGGTGTGTCCTTCGATTCTGTTCTCCAGTCCCAGATATGACATTTATTGATTTCCGCACTGCAAATGAATGTGTACATTATGCACCTGTCATGATAGTTAATATGACAGTTCGTTTTTGTATCCAGGGGCGGGGGAGATTAAGGTGGGTGAGAACATATGACTTCATTTACAGACTGAACATGACAATAGGCCCGTCTTAGATCCTGCATCATAATGTTCACTTCGCCCGTAGATCACAAGTTCATACTTAGCATCCGAGGGGATGGTTTGCAAATGTTGCCTCTCTTTTCTTTTTCCCCACTGTATTTGTTGCCCCATTTACGTATTGCACATTTCATCAGGTACAATGTAAAAGTATGTTACACGAAAAATAGGCCCATGTATGCACTGTCTCCCAGTTTGTTTGGCGTCTGCTGCGTAAGTACATTAACTGCTAAGGAAAGGACATCCATGCAACACAAATGCTAAGATCATGCTTCAGAAGGAGATAGAAGGGTTGATGAGCGTTGATGTAGATACTTTTTAGGTCAACATGTCTCTTATGGTTTCCCTGCTTAATAACGAACATTTGAACAGTTCTGAGTATTGATATTGTTCATGTGAATAGAGATGTTTCACTCCAGAGTATAAAATGACTTAGCTAAGGCTAAAACGGGGGTCTGTTAGAATTAAATTAAAAGTCTGATCTGTGCTACCATATGTAATGATTGTTAAGTTAGCCTTTGCGGCACCATTTTATACTTAGCCGCTAATTCTAGGCCATGTTTGCAATTAATTGTTCCCTGGCTCTGCAAGTAGCAGCTGTGTAGAATTCCCTGTGTCTCTGTAAGTTGGGCCTCGCTGTATAAATTAATACACTGTTTGTACTTCTGCATACCTTTCCCATGAGATGGAGCTTGCCCCCACTGGCTCAGCTGCAGGCACGGACAGAATGACCTTGCCAGAGAGATAGTGTGTGCCCGGTCTCAGACTCTTAGCTCATCTTTGTGTGCCCTTTCTGCTGCCTTCTGTGGAAAGTTACTGGGTGGGTGTGTCTTGTGCTCAGGCTGAAAATGTATAATTGTCACCTTTATGCTTGTGAAAGGGAGTCCCTCGGCGGTCTTTTCATGAGGCTGGTCAGACCGGGCTCCACAGCTGTGCAAAATTAATAAATATCTTTGGTTTGTATTCTCTACTGTCTGACTGACTCTTCATTATTTGGGAAGGCATAGAGGTGGTCCTTATGACCCATTTTTTGGGCCATTTCCTTCACTGAGACACTGCACTCTGAAAACAGGTGATACTGAGACACTGCTGTCCTGTTCTGGATTGGTTTCTCTTCACAGCACTGGCAAGCACAACACTCTGCATAAAAGACAGGACCTTGCATAAGGCTATTAACTCATCTTTATTAATTCCTCAGCTTTTATACATGGCCTACTAATGAGGAGCTACTCTCCACACATCCTCCTCTCTCTGCTTCCCTCAATGTAGTGAGAGGGAAATCTAGTGATTCCCGTCTCCACGCAAGAAGTTCCTGGCATCTCACTTCTGTCTGGACCAGCTAGACCGCTGACCTACTTATATAACAATGTCCTTTCCTAAAGGAGTTGACAACTGATCTGTCAATAGCTGATACTGAGACACTGCTCTCTGTAAAGAGTTGATAGACACTGCCCTCTGTAGAAAACCGATACTGGGGCACTGCTCTCTGTAAGGAGCTGATACTGAGACACTGCTCTCTGTAAGGAGCTGATACTGAGACACTTTTCTCTATAAAGAGCTGATACTGAGACACTGCTCTGTCACTAGCCGATACTGATATACTGCTCTCTGTAAAGAGGTGTTACTGAGACACTGTCCTCTGCAAAGAGCTGATACTGAGACACTGCTCTCCGCAAAAAGTTGATACTGAGACACTGCTCTCTGTAGAGGTGTTACTGAGACACTGTTCTCTGTAAACAGCTGATACTGAGACAATCCTCTCTGTAAAGAGCAGATACTGAGACACTGCTCTCTGTAAAGAGCTGATACTGAGACTCTGCTCTCTGTAAAGAGCTGATACTGAGACACTGCTCTCTGTAAGGAGCTGATACTGAGACACTGCTCTCTGTAAATAGCCGATACTGAGACACTGCTCTCCATAAAGAGCTGATACTGAGACACTGCTCTGTCAATAGCTAATACTGAGACACTGCTTTCGCTAAAGAGCTGATACATAGACACTGCTCTCTGTAAAGAGCTGATACTGAGACACTGCTCCCTGTAAAAAAGCTGATACTGAGACACTCCTCTCTGTAAAGAGCTGATACTAAGACACTGCTCTCTGTAAAGACAGCCCTGCCAAGTACCATGCATCAGGCGTTAGACTAACGCATTTTAATGTGGTGATCCGCATCACCACATTAAAATGCGAAGTCACGCATTTATAGCGCCTCCTTGACACCACTGCCGGCGCTGAGGCAGATAGACATTAGCGGGACAAGAGCACCGCCTAAGCACTCATATTGGCAGTGCATATGATATCGCCCGCTCCTCTGGCGTGTGTGACTTAACAACATTTTCATCATGAATACCAGGTCAGGACAGGAGTGCCAATTGGGCCGTCCTGAGGGCTCAGCTGTAGCATTCATTATCACAGCCCTGCTGAAGAGACTCAGCCCGGGTCAGCCACGGCGGCATGTATCACACTTGGGGGGTCGAGTAGGTCAGGATTTTTCAGGCTATGTTTGAGGGATATAGCCACCCCCCCCCGGAGGTTTTTTGAGGATTTGGTTGCAGAGGCATGAAGATTGTCCTGGCGTCATAAGTGAATCACGTTGCTGTCCAGCACTTTCGTTTCACTTTAGTCCCTTGGGAGACTCCTGAACCTGACTACTAATGGGCACCTCCCAGGAACTAGCTGCGTGCTACAGCATTGTGCACCCTCCTGCGACAGCACTGGACTTTTTAAGATCCCCGTCTAGAGTTGGCAGGTAGGACCCGAGTTCAGCAGCAACACGTAAGCATCCAAGGCAGGCTTTGCAAGTTTGTGTTACTCTGTTGTCTCATAGGGGCCGTCCCTAGTTTTGACAATCTGGGGCTGCTAGATTGAGTTTTAGAATTACACAGATTGACTAGCATATTTTAGAGACTTACAAGAATGTGAATTTACTTGTCAATATGTGCTGGATGCAGTGTGCAAAGATTTCGTTCTGTTCTCTGAAGAACGTTCTAGTAATGCCCTCATAATGATCTTTCCATTGATTAAGAAGTTGGATAGCTAAGTCGTTTAGGCACCTGCTAATAAGACCTGTGTGCGAACTGCAAGTCAGGCTGAAATAGGGATGGGCTCACTCGACCGTTCATTCTTCCCTAGTCAGTAAGATGAATAGCACCGTAGCGAGGAGGTATCAGGCCAGGGCTGACTGCTGAGATACTGCCCCATCCTTAAGTGACAGTAAATCAATTTCTAAAAATAAACAAAACAATTGGCAATAATTAGATTCCTTTGGACCACGCGAGGTTTGCTTCCGTTAATGATTCTTGGCCCATGGCAGAACCGAAGGATTGCACGTGCGCAACTTGTTTGCTGCTGTGTATCTTCATTCTGCTGAAGGCCCAGAGCTGCGTGCTCAGCGATGCTGCATGTGACTCCTCGCCATGGCCGAGTCCGTTATACATTACTGTAGCCTCCAGCACCGTCACTGAGACCACCTCAGCAGCAGCAGTGACTCGGTGAGATGGAAAGGATGGGATGTAAGTTAGAGCCTGAGGGTGGGAAAGCGGTGTCAGTCTGCAACCACACTGGCCGTGGGTGTTTTTTTCTCATTACAAATGTGGGTTCGTCTTGTCCCACCTATGCTCCCAGCCCTGCCTCAGAGTGTCAATTTTGAATGGACTTGCAAAGTCTGTCCTTGAAGTGCCTTGAAAACTGGAACTCGAGTAGATCATATGTAATATTTATTTCCTTTCAGTTTGTTGTTAAATAGCCCGCTTTTTCATTTTCAGTGGAGTTTTTAGTGTTTTTGTGTGTCAAGGTAGAAACTCTGTAGCCCTCTATTCTGCATCATCTAATTGTTAATTGATTTGCATACTTTGAATTTTTCACTGACATCATGTTGCCGATCCTCAGTACCTAAATAAAATAGCAGTATTATAATAGTACTTTTAGTAACTCAGCTATTATTCTGATTTTTCGGTCTTGATTTTTTTAAGTCAGTGGGAGGCTACTCCTTAAGCCAAGTTGCAGTGGCCATCTTAAGGTTCTTATTGTATATTATACAAAAGAGCGCCCTTGGGCACAGTTGTAATCATAAATAGATTATTCAGAAAACATTTTAGAATCACTGATATGATAACTGTATAAATGTACCCTGGTGCATGTCCGACCTTCATGCCATACCTATATATAGTCTGATCACACATTTCTGATATTTGATTCCCTCGTCTTCATTGATTGATTTTTGACCGTGAGAAAGTGTCACTCATTTTTGTTGAATGTCACTCATAATTACACTGAAATTATTAAACTGTCACACATAAGCAATCTGAAACCTTGGCAGTTATGTAAAGAGCTGATACTGAGACACTGCTCTCTGTAAAGAGCTGATACTGAGACACTGCTCTCTCTAAAGAGCTGATACTGAGACACTGCTCTCTCTAAAGAGCTGATACTGAGACACTGCTCTCTGTAAGGAGCTGATACTGAGACACTCCTCTCTCTAAAGAGCTGATACTTAGACACTGCTCTCTGTAAAGTGCTGATACTTAGACACTGCTCTCTGTAAAGAGTTGATACTGAGACACGGCTCTCTGTAAAGAGCTTATACTGAGACACTCCTCTCTGTTAAGAGCTGATACTGAGACACTCCTCTCTGTAAGGAGCTGATACTGAGACACTGCTCTCTCTAAATAACCGATACTGAGACACTGCTCTCTGTAAGGAGCTGATACTGAGACACTGCTCTCTCTAAAGAGCTGACACTGCTCTCTGTAAATAACCGATACTGAGAAACTGCTCTCTGTAAAGAGCTGATACTGAGACACGGCTCTCTGTAAAGAGCTGATACTGAGACGGCTCTCTGTAAAGAGCTGTCAGACACTGCTCTCTGTAAAGAGCTTATACTGAGACACTCCTCTCTGTTAAGAGCTGATACTGAGACACTCCTCTCTGTAAGGAGCTGATACTGAGACACTGCTCTCTGTAAATAACCGATACTGAGAAACTGCTCTCTGTAAAGAGCTGATACTGAGACACTGCTCTCTGTAAAGAGCTGATACTGAGACACTGCTCCCTGTAAAGAGCTGATACTGAGACACTGCTCTCTGTAAAGAGCTGATACTTAAACACTGCTCTCTGTAAAGAGCTGATACTGAGACACTCCTCTCAAAAAGCTGATACTTAAACACTGCTCTCTGTAAAGAGCTGATAATGAAACACTCCTCTCTGTAAAGAGCTGATACTTAAGACACTGCTCTCTGTAAAGAGCTGATACTGAGACACTGCTTTCTGTAAAGAGCTGATACTGAGACACTGCTCTCTCTAAAGAGCTGTCAGACACTGCTCTCTGTAAAGAGCTTATACTGAGACACTGCTCTCTGTAAAAAGCTCATACTTAAACACCGCTCTCTGTAAAGAGCTGATACTGATATAGTGCTCTCTGTAAATAGCCAATACTTAGACACTCCTCTCTGTAAAGAGCCGATACTGAGACACTGCTCTGTCAATAGCTGATACTGAGACACTGCTCTCTGTAAATAGCTAACAGTGAGACACTGCTCAGTCGATATCTAATACTGAGACACTGCTTTCTGTTAAGAGCTTATACTGAAACACTGGTCTCTGTAAACAGCTAATATCGACACACTGCTCTGTGCTCTCTCTAAAGAGCTCATAGACACTGCTCCGTCAATAACTAGAACTGAGACACCGCTCTGTAAAGAGCTAAATACATAGCTAGTACTGAGCCACTGCCCTATTTAAAGAGCTAATACTGAGGCACTACTCTCGCTACAGAGCTAATAGTAAGACACTGCTCTGTCAGTAGCTAGTAGTCAGACACCACTACGAGTAAAGAGCTTATACAGAGACATAGGCTGCCGTGAAAAGTTAATACTGAGACACTGCTCTCATAAAGAGGTAATACTAAGACCCAGGGCCAGATTTAGATCTTGGTGGAGGAATTTACTCCGTCACAATGGTGACGAATATCTCATCCGCCGAAATATGAATCCCATATGGTATAATGAGATTTATATTTCGCCGGACAGGATATCTGTCACCGCTGTGATGGAGTAACCCCTTCGCCAAGATCTATATCAGGCCCACAGACCGCTCTGAAAAACTAGGGCTGAGAAACAGTGTCTACCAAAAGACAGAGAAGAGATACTACTTGCAATCATGAGTGAACCAGAACCATGGACGAACTGGATGAACATGTATAAAACACAAAGGATACCGAATATCCCACCATAAAAGACACCTGAGCAAGAGACCTCCCATTATCTGTCCCCAAGACTTTAAAAAGATCCAAGGAACATAACTGACAAGTTTTCAAATTGCTTACGTATGACATTATCATACTTTTACTGTGAAAATACATTTCAATGTTATATTTGTAATCAGCTGAAGAGGCCTTCCCTTCAACTGCCCAGCTGACCACCACCAACTGGACCTACCAGAACACTGCTTTTGGACTGGAGTAAGTCCCGACCCCCAAATGGTGCCTCCTCAGGTCCTGGACCCTTGGCTGGTGTTTGAGAGTAACGACCCCCTACATCTCCCACCAACACAAAGCTCCTGCTCGTGTCAGCAATGACCACCTGAGGCTATGGTCAACGCAAACCTCTGACCAGTGACCTGCTCTTGGCACCAACAATGATCTTTTTGCGGTCATACTCTGGCTGGTGACCAGCTATTCTCGCCAACAGTAATCTCCTCAATGCCCCCACCAATGCGAAGGCCCAACTGAGTCTCTTTGCATGGAACTGGACTGAGTTAGAAGGTAAACTCTCCATCAGGACAAACCTGGCCCCTGTAACTGACCTGCACTCCATTGCAGCCAGCCTGAAACTTTTTGATTTTGACGCGGTACAGCGAGACCAGTTAATTGCGATTGACACTTTGTGCTTGTTGGCGCTATTTTTACCGGAAACCTTAAAAATTCATAACTCCGTTATCCATATTGGATTTTTGTTATAATTTTATCTATTAAAATTTGCTCTATTATTCTACATTAGTTTGAGGTTTTTCTTGTGTTGTATTTTCAATTTATTACTATTTGAGTGCTGTATAAATACGTTGCCTATAGTTTGAGCCTGACTGCTTTTATTACAAGCTATCAGAGGATTAAGCACAGGTTTATTTAGTGACTTTTGTGGTTCACCCGGACAAAGGTTGTGTTTATTACCTGAGTGGGGCTCTCACCCCTCTCGACTAATAATACAATTTCTTACATGCAGACACTGGAATATTTCCACATAATATTTGTGATCAGAAATTGTAAACATCTGCAGGGAACATTGACATTCAACACTTCCACATAATTAGTTATTGTGAAGATGAAATTGGCAGGACTGTCGGCAAGACAGCGCATGATGTGAGTCTAATCAGCTGAAGTGACTTTAATTAAGTTCACCTTTCACACTTCCTACCTAAAAACAAAAAAGCAGTGGCATTGCCAATAGGTCTGTGCTAAGACATGCAAATTAAGGCTTTACAGGACTGCATTTTTGCCTACCTATGTTTCATGTTACCTCATTAAAGTCAGTCAGGTCACATACCTAGTACATAAAATGCACACTACACACCATACACTTACACAAGCAAAGGCTTGTGCACATCATACACTCCTACAGGCACACACCCTACACGTATGCAGCCACGCACCTCATCCTGCACTCACACAGGCACTCTTATCACCCTGCACTTATACAGCGCGCTCTATACCGATAGAGCCCCCCTCTCCTGCACTCACAGAACCACAACCCATTCTCATACAGGCACATCTGCACAAGCACAGAACTCATAACACACTCCAACCACTCACCCTACAGCTATCCTGCAACCATGCAGTGTGCTGCTTACCCCACACTCACAGTCCCGCAGCTTATCTTACAGTAATTCACTAGTTGCTCACCGCTCATTCATGTAGCCCTGTCATTTACCTTGCACTTGTGCAGCCCTACCGCTCAACCTACATTCAGAGCCCCACAATTCACCTTGCACACACAGTCACAGCCCTCACCCCACATTCTCACAGGCCCCCCACTCAACCTGCACTCATACAAGCCTGATACTCACCCACTGCTTGCACAAGCCTCAACTCATCCCACAGTGACAAGGATAGAACTCATCCTATACTCACCCAGGCCTACCGCTATCCCTGCACTTCCACATGCACCGCTACCCCTTCACTCACTCAGTCCAAAAGCTCAGCCTGCCCTCAGACAGTTCTACTGAACACCCAGCATTGGTGCAGGTCCACCGCTCAGAGACACCATTAACCCTACTCTCACCACACACATCACTCACTCTGCACTCACACAATCCCACTACCATATAAATGACACTCCTTTGGAGTTGCTTGGTTCCAGAGGAGGAGAGCAGAACAACCAAGCAGTAGAAGATAGAGTGAGGGCACCATTGCAGGACCTTTAAGGGGGACAAGAGGGGCACAAGGGCAGAACTACAGGACCTGCCCTTAAGGCACTTCTTGAATTCCACAAGAAGCTGAATGTAGGAAAGTGCTCCTTTTCGACATGGTCACCCACACTTTTTGCCTGGTATCTGATGCAATTTTGACAGAAGTGCACTGGGTTCCTGCTATTCAGGTCCCAAGCGCCAGATTTCTTTCCCTAACACTGTACAATTGTTCCCCCAATTTCCTATACCTTTAGCACCACTTGTAAGCCCCTAGTAAATGGTATCCCAGATACATAGGGCAAGTAGGCTAAAGAATGTCCCTATGGGATACAGCATGCATTGTGCCACCCTAAGGGACCCCTCAGCACCAACATGCAAACTGCTCTTGCAGTCTATGTGCCATAGTGCAGAAAAAAGTGAAGACACAACATGGCACACCTCCTGAGTGCCATGCCTGCCGACACTGCATGCAGTATAGGTTAGTCACCCCTACAGCAGGCTTTACAGCCTTATGGCAGGGTGTACTATACTAAATGTGTGAACATATCTGCATGAGCTGATATGCCCCTGTGATGTCTAAGTCGATTCTTAGATAAGTGAACAGGGAAGCCATTTTTGAGAGCATGCGCTGGACACTGGTGTTTACGAGTTCCCCAGCTACATGATGGCTTCACTGAAACTTGAGATGTTTGGTATCAAACACCTCGAATTAATAAGCCCACACTGACTCCAGTGATGGATTTATTGATACATGCACCCAGAGGGCACCTTAGAGGTTCCCCCTGAAAACCTACTGACAACTTATGTACTGGCTGACTGGTGCAGAGCAGCCTGCCTCCACAGATAGGTTTCTGAACCCCTGCAGTTGAGAGCCAGTGGTCTCTGAGGGCAGAAACAATGCCTGCTCCGGCCGTAGGTGTTGTCACCTCCTCCAAGCAGGATGGCTAAGTAATCAGCATATCAAGGCAGGAGGCTTCAAAGGCCTCTGCCGCTTTTGATATGCGACCCAAAGCTTCACCAGACAGGGGAAATGCCACCCCCTTCACCAGGCACATTTTGGCACCAGGACAGGTGTGAAAACTAGCTAGTCAGGAGGTGTGTTCCCCTCTCAGGCTAGTACCGCTCCTAAGGTGGGCTACATGAAGTCAACACGACTTTTAGAATTCCACCATCTTAGTTTTGGTGGAATTAGGCTCTCTGGGTCAGGGTTATGCCCACTTCCCACAGGAAGTGGTCATATAGAGGGTGAAGACACCCTAAAGTTAAGTAGGTCATTGGCTACTACCTGTCAGTTCCTGTAACACCCCATAATTGAGACTTTAGGCAGCACCCATGACACCAGGAACCTAGATTCCATGGATCAAGAAGAGAGGACAAAGAAGAGCTGCAAGAAAAAGCGAGAACAGAAGACTGTGGTCTTTTGGTGCCAAACCCTGCCTGCACCAAGTCTCGACAATCTTGACCAGCGTCCCGTCTTGCAGCTGACCAGCTTCCAAGAAACCCGGGCGACTGCCACTCCTTCACAAATTGCCAGCAATCTCCCTTGGAGTAGAGGAGCTACTCCCCTGCAGTCTGCAGGCATGAAAATCAAAGTCTGGTTCGCTGAGTTGCGGCTCACCAGCCAGCCCAATGCCACAGCCCCCCAGGAAGAGGCCCCTGTGCTCCAGAAGGTCAGATCTGTCCCTCTACCAAGTGAGAGGGCACTAGGACCAACCGGAGCCACACAGGGCCAATACCCAGGGAACCAGATCCCTCACAGCAAACAAAGACCATGAGAGTCCAGCCCGGGCTCTAATGAGACCGAGCAGCCATCAAGGGACATCAGCACTGCTGAGACACACTTCCAGAGTGGCCCAGCTGTCCTGATGTTTGCACCTTCAACTGGCCAGACTGACGACCGCAAGGCCCTAGGACGAACAGAGCCCAGACGACTTTTTCACTCTGCACCTGAGCACCCTAGCCCGAGTACTGGCAAACGAACTGTGCTCCCTTGTTCTCAGGACCCTTGTGACCCGAGCCCCTGTTGGGGGCTCACGGACTTGTCCCCAAGTCCCTCTCTGCAGCCTGTTTCTAGGTGGGCCTCCCCTTCGCCAGTCAATCAGCTTGGATGACTATGACAGTGTTTATATGCCACAGAGGTGCATGTGAACACATCGGTCAATGTGCACTTCGGAATTCTGTCCAGTAAATTAAGATTAACTGAGGTGCTGATAACACCCCAACTCTAGATCACCTTACACAATATGATACCTCCTATCCCTAATGACTCCCAGAATATACTCAGCCAAGGGATTGGCTGTCCTGTGAGCTAGAAGTACTGAAATATACAGACAGTCCACTCTATTGGTCAAGTGGATCAGCCATATTGGATGAGGGGAAAGCCCTGTTAGCCAACAGCACTGCAATTTTGTGAAGGATTTTCTCTTGCATACCACTACGTCATTATTTTTATGTGGGCACCATCTTAAGCAAGGGGGAACCCTTTGAGAGTAAAAAGAAGTGCAGAAAGCACTTTCTTTGGTGCACATGTGTATACAAACTCTGGTCAATCAAATGGTAAACTCAAGGAAATTAAAATGTGGGTGGCGTCAAAGTCTCTCAGTAGTGATTCTTATGGTTCTTTTTCTGGCTATCATGTGAAGTGTGGTGATGCTGCGCTTAGAAGCCAGAGCTAAAACAGGATGCAGGGAATTGCACTGTGACAGCGAGGGCAGGACTCCTGGTACAGGGCATACAGGAAACTGGGTTTTTGCTGCAGTACCCCCCCCCAAACGTTTTGCTTGCCAAATTTTTATTTTTTATTTTAGAGTTTTGTATAGCGCGAACTAGACCCCAGACATCGGGTATCAGAACGCTTTACATGAGCACCAGTTTCGTTACAGAAGGACACATTCATTTTTGGTAGGCACGGGAGATTAAGTAATTTGCCCAGAATCACAAGATGTTGAGCGTCGTTGCCGAGACTCGAACCCGGTTCCCCAGCTTCAAGGTCGACCGTTCTAACCGTAAGGCTACATCCTCTCCCCAATTGATGCAACTTTAACTGAAGTGTACCGGGTTCCTGCTAACCAGGTCCTCAGTACCAATGTCCATTCCCTAAAAACTGTACAATTGTTCCCCAACTGGCAAAACCTTTAGCACCCTATGTAAGACCCTAGTAAATGGTACCTAGGGCTGAGGTACTAAAGAGAGCCCCTAAGGGTTGCAGCTTGAATTGTGCCCCTAAATACAGAACTTAGGGAAGTCCCTTGCACCAGAGAAGTAGATCCTGATGACCTAAGAAGAGCGAGGTCACCGAAGAGCCGCATAAGCAGAAAAGAAAGAAGCAACTGGCCTGATACCAACCCTGCCGGCCTGTCTGCATCGCATCAAAAACGCCGCTAAACTCGACTCGCCCTGCAGCTGTAATTCCACAAACTTGGGAGGACTGCTTGCCTTAAAAAAAAAGACTGAAGGTATCCCGTGAACAACGGACCTGTTCTAAAGAATCTCCAAAAAAAAAAGACTGAGGCCTCCGGAACCACCAAAACCAGACACCAGAAGCCACCACTGCACCCTTCGCCTCTGGCCTGAGTTGAAGTGGCCCACCGGTGCCAACAAGGTTCCCCAGCCCTCCAGAGCTCGAGTCCATCTTGGTTTCTTTCACCCCTCCTGGACTCCCCAGTGTCCCCTGCAGACTCTTTACGCAGGCCCCCACAATTACCACTGCTCCGGTAAGGATAAACTAGACGCCTAAGGACACCCCTGCACCTGTCGCCCATGGGCCTTGGAGAAGAGTACCAAAGGTGTCCCCTCGTCCCGAGCATCGCAAGGCCTGAGCCCACTTTCTGGTTCAGCCCGACTGGCTTTCTAGCCAGAGCCTGCTGCCTTTTTTTTACAGTGACTGATTCCCATTGAAATGTATTGGGCTCCCGATGCTGATTTGCATCCTGCATCCGGCCGCCCTTGTGCTGCTGGTGGTGTACTGTCGGTGCTGCCTTGGACCTTGCCCACCACTCACCTTAACTCCTGAAGATTGGTCTTGTACTATACCTGTTTGCTGAACTGGTTCTTCCTTCCCTAGAATATTATTGCAAAACTCAGAAATTGCACTGTGCCTACTTTTTAAAGTGAAAATAATTTATATCTAAAAACGTACTTACCTGAATGATTTTTCTCCGAAGCCTAAACATATATAAATATACTTGCAATTTTTATAAATTGGTGTGGATCTCCTTCTTGAGACGTGCGGGTCACTGTAGGACGCGGGCTTAGTATATGGTGCATACTTATATAAGTGGGCACCCTGACTAATCCAGACAACCCTAACGCGATTTTAGTGGTCTTAGACAACCTTAGAAAGCTCTCCAAGTGGCAGCTGTGGAGAGCAAAGCAAACACAAGGAGATGATGGACGGAGTGCTGAAACTTTTCAGACACTCACCCCCAGTCACAGATCTGGGTTGAATCCATCATCATTGTGAGGGGGTCGATCGGAACACCACGTACAGCACTACCCCAGGACCGGGGAACCAGGAGTTAATGCCGCCTGCCTCTCCTCGCCTACAGGGACGTCACGGACAGCTGAGCGCTCCCGACCAATCCGGACACGGAGGGGCGGGGCCACACCCCCTAAAGGCAGGGCCAGAGAATCAGGAAGGCGCGCTGTTGTGCCAGGAGGAGAGAGAGGAAAAAGAGAACGCCGTGCTGCAGGAGTCGTACCGGGAGCAGAGCTGTGCGAGCGACGGGAAGGAGATTACGGAGAGCCCCCACCTTCAGGATCCAGAGGAAGACGGAGGACTCGCCTCCTGGACGGAGGAGTGGTGGACACCCCCGGAGGACGCTGGAGAGCCGCCGCAGCTCCGGAGAGCTGCGGCTGAGGCGGTGAGTGACTTGGGAGGGAGTGCAGGGAGGGAGCGATAGGGAGGGTTGACTGGGAAGTCAAGGAAAGGGATCACTGAGTGTTTTCACGGCGTGTGTGTGTGTGTGTGTGTGCCCCCCCCACTATCTCCTTCACCCACCCTGTTCCCTCACGCCATATTACAGCCTTATTGGAGGAACAAGGTAGCCTCCTAATGGTCATATCTTGCCTCTGTGCTGACCGAGTGTGACAGGACAGACACCTATCAGGAGGTTGTCTAGTACTCACGCATTGGAGGATTGTTTCGTCCTCGCTGACAACGCCCTTTTTTCCTTCTCCCCCCCCTTTTTCTTTTCTGGTATTGCACTGTAGACCAACTCCTTTTTGTTTTTCCAAACACTACACCCCTACGGACTCCTCTACGGTGAAGGGTTCTGTCTTGCCAAGCCAATGCAAGGACAGGGTTACTAATCGCCTCTTTTTATATTGCTTCTCTTTCCTGCGAGCCTTCTGGGACCCCCCCACCCCCCCTCCTCGCCGAAGGAACATCCAACACCCACCGAACGGACGATCCAGAAGTGGGATCCGGGGAGAAGAGGCCTACATCCCTTCCAGATTGACTGTCCTTTGCTTTTGTTGGCATTGTCACCTCCAATAAAATAACACCATTGAGCCCGTAATCCGGTCTCCTCGCTTCTTCTTCCACCCATCCCTCTCACACCTGGTGTCAGAAGTGGGATCCGGGAAGATGGAGGCCGCGATGCTGTAGATGGCGGAGGGGCAGGAAACGCTAGGCCGGGCCATGGAGAAGTTCCTGGCCATTGCTGAGGAGGATCGGGAGAAATTGCATAAAACCCTGACAGAGCAGAATCAAGCCCAGGGAACCACGTCCGGTCGGCTGGCTGACACCCTGGGGCAACAGAGAGGTGTTGCCCCGTTACCATCGATGGTCCTACAGAAATATGTCAGTGGGGAGGACCCCGACTTTTTCTTTGCTAACTTTGAACGCATGGCCCGGACCGCAGGGTGGACATAGGACAAATGGGGACAGTACTTAGGTCCCCTTTTAACGGGCGATATGCAGGCGGCATATCAGGAGGCAAACCCCTTGGGCCTTACCCCGTATCCGGATGTAAAAAGAGACATATTGGAGAGGTTAGGATTGGACGAAGAGGCTTATAGAATCCGCCTACGCCAAATTAAGGAGGGTCCCCAAGAAACGCCACGCGCTCTCTCCTACTGTATTAGGGACCTGACAAACCGATGGTTGAAACCCCTGACATCCACCAAAGAGGACATACTGGAAAAGATTTATCTGGAGCAGTTCCTCTCCTCCTTACATCCCGCCGCACAAAAGTGGGTACGGCAACACACCCAATTGACATTCGAGAGAGCCGTTGAGATAGCGGGCGCCTTCCACAGAGCCCAGGAGTCACAGCGCAGCAGGGAAGAGCCCCATTGGAAGCCATCAGGTGGGGGTCTGTCACGAGCCAACAGGCCCCCTCCACCCCGTCGCCCAGAGACGGTGACTGTCATACCACACTTCGCAACCCCTACTCCCCGACCACCCTCACCCCATCCCGGACCTCAGTGCTTCGCCTGTGGTGTCTATGGCCACATTGCCCAGATGTGTCCTCAGAAGGAGGAACCGATGGAGGTCGGACTCACCCGGTCATACTATTGCAATCCCATGGGAAAGAGACCCCGCTACCATAGAACCGTCAGAGTAAACGGGGAAAACAGAAGGGCTCTGATGGACACGGGTTGCTTACAAAGCGTGATGCAACCATCTGCTATACCCGGAGGAGTCACCCAAACCACAGGAGAGGTCAATATCCAATGCGTCCATGGTGACAATAAACGATATCCCACTACCGACGTGCGGATACAACATGGGCCTTCCTATCAACCCGTGTCCCTGCGAGTAGGGTTGGTACCTCGCTTACCCGAGCCATTGGTCCTAGGCTCCGACTACCCCCACCTGTCCACTGTAGTGCCGGCGCAAGATATAGACAGAGACGACTGGTGCCAATCCGCTCCTTTTTCCCAGGAATTGGTCCTGGACCACCCGTCAGGTAAAATTCCGAAAAGCAGAAACCAGAAGAAGGAGAAATGGAACTGGACTAGGGTTGCCTTGACCCAAACCAACGAAGAACCCCTTTGGCAGTACGACAGGGGTTTCTTCGCTGCCCAGAGGGACGACCCAACGTTAAGAGAAGCCTGGAACCAGGCTACAGACGCCGAGAATCCTACCCAAGTAGGTCCCCAGTTCTTTATCAAAGGAGGACTGATTTATAGAAAAGGGGGTAAGAACCTTCCACTCCAGTTGCTGGTACCCCAGCCTTATCGGGAGAAAGTGATGTTCCTAGCACATAGTCACTTATTAGGGGGACACTTTGGAGAGGAAAAGACAGAAAAAGACATCTTAGGGAAATTCTTCTGGCCAGGCATATACCAACAGGTTCGTCAATATTGTAAAAAGTGCCCCATTTGCCAAAAGAACAGCCGGTACCGACCTCCCAAGGTCCCCTTACATCCCCTACCTATCATTGACGAGCCTTTTTCACGTGTTGGGATGGATATTATCGGTCCCTTACTCTCCTCCCGTAGTGGATGTAGATATGTGTTGGTGATCGTAGACTACGCCACCCGGTTTCCCGAAGCAGTGGCCCTTCGCCATCCCAATGCCCAGCAGATAGCCAAGGCCATGGTGAATGTCTTCTCCCGGGTGGGGTTCCCTAGGGAAGTGATAACCGATCAGGGCACACCCTTTATCTCCCAACTCATGAAACAGGTTTGCTCCCAGCTGAAAATAAAACAGATCCGTACGGCAGCAAACCACCCCCAAACGGACGAACTAGTAGAGCGGTACAACGCTACTCTTAAAACCACCCTGAAAAAAATGTTAGATCTGGAGACCCGCCGTTGGGAGGACATGTTGCCCCTTGCATTGTTTGCTATACGGTGCAAACCCCAGAGCAGCACCGGATACTCACCCTTTGAGTTATTGTATGGGCGGCAACCCCGCACCCTTCTCGACATGGCCAGGGAAGAGAGGGAAGAAAGACCCGAAGGGACCAAACCTCTCCCTGAATACGTCATGGCCCTGAAGACTCACCTTCAGGAGATACGGAGTATATGTAAAACCCATCTTGAAAACGCAGAGGAGAGGCAAAAACGACAATACGATAAAATAACCCAAGCACGTGTCCTGAAAGTAGGTGACCACGTCCTTCTCATGATGCCCACCTCCGACCACAAGTTGTTGGGCCAGTGGCAGGGTCCCTTTCGGGTTGTTGAGATAGTGACACCGGTCACCTATCGCCTCGAAATGGACCCCAGAAAGAAAAACAACACGCAGATCTTTCACATAAACCTTCTGAAACAGTGGGACGGGGACGTACCCGTCCCTGTGGCCCTGACCTCGAGTTCCCCAGCCTTATACCTCCAAAGCATGGATCCTGAGCTGACTGACGCACAGCGAAACACCCTGGACGCCTGTCTGAGGCCTCTTCAGGCGGTGTTTTCCACCTCCCAAGGGAGAACCAACCTGATTGAACATGCAATCATCACGCAACCTGGGAAGCGAGTAAAACTACGTCCGTATCGCCTTCCCGAGTCCCGTCGGCAGGCCGTGGAACAAGAAGTACAGCAAATGCTTCGGATGGGTGTTATAGAGCCATCTAAAAGCGAATGGAACTCACCCGTCGTGTTGGTTCCAAAGCCCGATGGCTCCATTAGATTTTGTATAGATTTCAGGGAGGTTAACAAAATCTCACAGTTTGACACCTACCCGCTACCCCGGGTAGACGAGATGGTTGAGAGGTTGGGCAAGGCAAAATACATCAGCACGCTGGACTTATGCAAAGGATACTGGCAGGTCCCCCTCACAAAAACAGATAGAGACAAAACCGCCTTCTCGACCCCTGGAGGGTTGTATCAGTTCACCGTGCTGCCCTTTGGGTTGCACGGGGCTCCTGCCACGTTCCAGAGGCTGATGAACGCCCTGCTCAGGCCCTGTGCCGGGTATGCCGCAGCATATATCGATGACATAGTCATTCATAGCAGTACATGGGAACAACATCTGAACCACCTAACCACGGTCGTTCGGACCCTAGGGGAGGGTGGCCTTACTATCAACCCCGCCAAAAGCCGATTGGCCTCTAGGTCCGTGAAATATCTTGGGTATCTATTGGGGGAAGGGCTTATCAAACCCCAGAAAGAGAAGATCGCAGCCATAGCGGACATCCCTTTCCCCTGCACAAGAAGAGAGCTGAGGGCCTTCCTGGGTATCTTGGGATATTATCGGCGTTTTATTCCCGGATTCTCTCGAACAGCAGCCCCTTTGACCGATCTCCTACAAAAACATAAAAACACTGAAAAAGAGCTACAATGCCCCTCTCCATGTCTCCAACAGGCATTTCAGACACTGAAGCAAGCCCTTACCTCCAAACCCGTACTCCTGAGCCCCGATTATAGAAAACCCTTCATCCTCCAAACGGACGCATCTGAACAAGGGCTAGGTGCTGTTCTGTCCCAAACAGACCCCCAAGGACAAGAACGGCCTATACTATACATCAGCCGAAAGTTGTTCCCCCGAGAAAAAAACTACTCGGTAATAGAAAAAGAGGCCCTGGCTATCAAGTGGGCGATTGAGTCTCTCCACTATTACCTAGAAGGAAGGGAGTTTACTCTGTACACGGATCACGCCCCTTTAGAGTGGTTATCCCGTCACAAGGGTCACAACGACAGAATCATGAGGTGGTTCCTAGCTCTCCAACCATTCCGGTTTATTACCTTACATCGAAAGGGGAAGGAACAGGGCAATGCAGATTACCTGTCACGTCATCCCCTCGACCATTTTCTTGCAGGCAAGAAAGTTAGGGAAGGGGGATGTGAGGGGGTCGATCGGAACACCACGTACAGCACTACCCCATGACTGGGGAACCAGGAGTTAATGCCGCCTGCCTCTCCTCGCCTACAGGGACGTCACGGACAGCTGAGCGCTCCCGACCAATCCGGACACGGAGGGGCGGGGCCACACCCCCTAAAGGCAGGGCCAGAGAATCAGGAAGGCGCGCTGTTGTGCCAGGAGGAGAGAGAGGAAAAGGAGAACGCCGTGCTGCAGGAGTCGTACCGGGAGCAGAGCTGTGCGAGCGACGGGAAGGAGATTACGGAGAGCCCCCACCTTCAGGATCCAGAGGAAGACGGAGGACTCGACTCCTGGACGGAGGAGTGGTGGACACCCCCGGAGGACGCTGGAGAGCCGCCGCAGCTCCGGAGAGCTGCGGCTGAGGCGGTGAGTGACTTGGGAGGGAGTGCAGGGAGGGAGCGATAGGGAGGGTTGACTGGGAAGTCAAGGAAAGGGATCACTGAGTGTTTTCACGGCGTGTGTGTGTGTGTGTGTGTGTGCCCCCCCACTATCTCCTTCACCCACCCTGTTCCCTCACGCCATATTACAGCCTTATTGGAGGAACAAGGTAGCCTCCTAATGGTCATATCTTGCCTCTGTGCTGACCGAGTGTGACAGGACAGACACGTATCAGGAGGTTGTCTAGTACTCACGCATTGGAGGACTGTTTCGTCCTCGCTGACAACGCCCTTTTTCCTTCTCCCCCCTTTTTCTTTTCTGGTATTGCACTGTAGACCAACTCCTTTTTGTTTTTCCAAACACTACACCCCTACGGACTCCTCTACGGTGAAGGGTTCTGTCTTGCCAAGCCAATGCAAGGACAGGGTTACTAACCGCCTCTTTTTATATTGCTTCTCTTTCCTGCAAGCCTTCTGGGACACCCCCCCTCCTCGCCGAAGGAACATCCAACACCCACCGAACGGACGATCCAGAAGTGGGATCCGGGGAGAAGAGGCCTACATCCCTTCCAGATTGACTGTCCTTTGCTTTTGTTGGCGTTGTCACCTCCAATAAAATAACACCATTGAGCCCGCTAATCCGGCCTCCTCGCTTCTTCTTCCGCCCATCCCTCTCACAATCATTCTTTAGCTCACTTCGCCACCTCAGTTCAGACCCAGCTATATGCAAATCAATCTTGATCCTGTGCCTCATGGGAACAGTCCAGCCCGAACTGCCAAGCCAGGTCTTCCCTGAACCGGAAACAAGCATCCTGGGACTGGTTTCTGGGTAACACCCTTCATCAGCCAGGCTAGCTTGAATCCAGTGGCAAAGTGAACAAGGGACCCACGTCTGGGCATACCCTGCCAACTTAGGGTGAACAAAGCAAACACAAGGAGATGATGGACGGAGCGCTGAAACTTTTCAAAAAGCATGTCTGAAAAGTTTCAGCACTCCGTCCATCATCTTCTTGTGTTTGCTTTGTTCGCCCTAAGTTGGCAGGGTATGCCCAGACGTGGGTCCCTTGCTCACTTTGCCACTGGATTCAAGCTAGCCTGGCTGATTAGGGCAGCTATGCGCTTAATAATCCTTTAACATAACATATTGGGACTCAGAGATCAGAGTCTGTACATCATACAGCAGCATACACATCGCACATCTGTAGTGCATCCTTCCACACCAGAAGCTTCTTCTACTGTTCCAAGGCTTTAGGAACCTGGAAGGTGCCTTGCATTCTTCTTAAAAAGCATAGCCCAGAAACAGCTTGTGAGGTTGGTAACAAAGAGCAACCTGTGGTAGGATAATCTGTATCATGAGTGAAGGTATTCTGGAAAAGAAAGATTAAAAGTGCACATCTTTCATTATTAGGTATAAGCTTTTGAGCGTTGCAAATTCCATTTATAACACCCATCCTCACTAGCTGTTGTGTACCTTCGCTTCCTTCCATTTCGGTCTTCCTGACGTTTATTGAATGTTGGCACAGTGAAGTTATTGAAGTGGGTTATCTGTTGTAAATGAAAGCATAATAAGCTTTCTCTTTTCTGGGGGGATCTCCCATTCAGCATGCAGGTTTCTAGCTCCTAGACAGTAGCATTGCAAGCACGGTCACAGCGGAGTGAGGAGCCTGTGGTTCGACACTGCTCAGAGAGCTCATCTCTGCCCGGGATGGTGACTCTCGGGAGACTTGTGAGTTTGGACTCCTGGTCATGCACATACTTATCTCTGCAGAATCCAACTCACTGTGATTACTGTGCGAGGTTGCAGCCTCGTCTCATGGTTCGACTGTGTTGACTCCATATTTCCCAGCTTCCTTATACTTTCATTATTTATTCAGCCCATAGCTTATACATTGAGGTGTTCATGATGTCAAGAAATTAAACGACTCTTCTAAAACCGAAATGTGTTTTACTGTTTCCAAAACATAGAATTGTAAAGCAGATTGAATGTTCAGGGTACCTGGGTGCCGTGTTATTCTGGCCACTAATTAAATTGGGTCATTGTAGTTCGCTTTTTTCTTCCTGAGTTTGTCCTTTTGTCTTTGTTTATTTGCCAAACGTGCAACTAAAATTTAGTTATTATCCTAGATGACATTCCTAACCATATGTAGCAGGTGTCGGTCTAGCTGAGGAATGTGAACATAATAGTATTTGAATATTATTTTTGAAAAATGTTTACATGCTCTTTCTGCGCGTTTCGACCAACATTTTATTAGAAAGAAACATGTTTTCCATTCACTCGTCTGATTTTATTTGAAACTACATGTAACACTGTTGTGGCACATGTGTAAAGTCATGCATACACTGACTGTTAGATATGAAATTCTTGTGACTTATAATTAGACACTGTGTTTAATGGAAGAGCAAAGACACACATTCACAATAAGTCCTCTAGCCCCGAATCAATACCATGGGTGTTGCTTGTATCTCCATAATTAGCCTACATCTCCATAGCTAGCCTACGTCATTGGAAATTCCCCCGTGCCCGGTACTTCATCCACCAGAGCAGAAAGCCAGGCTTGAGGTGCCCTAGAAAGAATCTACTTCCTGTCTGTCACGAGTCACACCAAAAGCTCAGCTTGAAGAATAGAGAGGATTGCCATTACAGACAAATGAGTTCCATAACATTAAAACATCCAGCTTGAGCACTGGTGGGAAAAAGAACAAGAATGAATCCTGTTTCCACTGGCACAAGTTCACTGGGACCTAATTTCTATCTTTGCTGCCATCTCTGCTTGCGTTTTAATCCTTCGGATTCTAAGGATGTGGCCGGGCTAAGAATGGTTCCTCAATGTCCCGTATCAGCGGTGCTCGGGCACTAAAATAACAAGCAATGGCCGCACGGCCGTGAAACTGACACGAAAGTGAAAGTAATTGCGAGGGAAGCCATATGGCGCCTGATCGCGCGTGCATGCTCGCGTGAACGCAAGCTGGTCCCCAGCAAACTGCTGTTTGCACTTCCAAAACCCGCTTACTAAAACTCTCGCCAGAGCAGCGCATGCGCTGGCTCAGGCGAGACCTAAAAAGGTGCAGTGATAGGACCAGCAAGGTCCAAGTGACTCACCACAAGCAGGGGAGTCAGGGCTGACTCCGAGCAATCAGGGGAGCCCGCTGGAATCAAGAAAGACATTCAAGAGGACCCACAGGCCGGAGGCACTGGAGTCACAAGAGTACCTCGAGCAGCTCACCAAAGATGCAGGCTGATGGTGCAAGAGGTGCAGTGAGGACCGAGATCTTGGTCGCAGGAGATGCTGTAGGTGGAGGCTATTTGGAGCCCAAAGATCTTTGAGGAAGAGAGCCAACAAGCCTTTGCAACGACAAGTCGACGACGTGCCAAGGGGTTTGGTTCCTGCGGTTCCAACGAGGGATACTGGCCTCAAACTTGGTATGAAGACAGTTCAGGCCTCGAGGGAGTTGTAGAACCACCACCTGTGTTGCTGAGCCTGTCGGAATCTGTAGGAGCCCAGGAGCAGCAGACCAGTTAGCTTGGTTGCGGTGCCTGCAGATGCAGGGAAGTGACTTCTTCACTTCAAGGGAGATTCCTTCAGGTGTCTTGGATGTCCACAGGCCTTGGAAGGTTCCTGTATGGAGCACAGGCACGGACGTTGTAGCAGACGAGCAAGGCTACGAGACCAGGAGAAGCAGGAGTCTTCCCAGTTGCAGCCTTGGTGCCCAGAGCAAAGTCCAACGTGCCCAGACGGACAAAGATGAAGTGGTATCTTGATCTGAATCTTGTCCCACGACGAATCCAGGGACCCACCAACAGGTAGGCCCTTAAGTACCCTAAGGAAAGGGTTGGGACGATTCAGGGTTCACTCCTAGAGGAGGAGCTGGACAGTTGGGAGGATACTCCCATGTCCTTTGTCCAGTTTCATGCCAGAGTGGGAGCCAACGGCTCCCTGAACTGGGTTGAATTGGACTATGCAAGGAGGGCACCAAATGTGCCCTGCAAGCAGTCTCAGTGGTGCTGGCAAGCACCCCCACCCTGCCCCAATACACTAAACCCTGTCTGGAAGGTGGTCACACCTCCCTGTGACAGGATATCTTTTGTTCTGCCTTCCCCTGCTCGAGCTTGGCTCAGCAGAAGGAGGGCAGAAACACGTCTCTGGTCGGCAGCAGCCCTAGCTTGCTGTCCAGTTCTGGAAGACTGGTACCAAGAGCACTGAGGGCCTCCCGGATGAGCTTTACAGTTCATGGAATCATACCTCCCACACCGTTTACAGTGTGGGGGTCTGATTCTAACATCCCAAACAGGGTTTGTTACAGCCAGTTTAAAGATGGTCATCGCGTAATGACGCACGGCCCCTCAATATGTTATATGGCTGACTCACTTATAACCCGGGAGAAAGGACCTATGCAGGGGCACCCTCACACTTAGAACCGAGCACCCTGCCTTCAGGCTTGAAAGGACTGCCTTAGGGGCGACTTATAGGTTTTAAGTGTAGTGACCTCAGATATAGGGAACCTATATCTGTTGTAAGTGGTGCTAGCACCAGCTTACACAGGCTGCAATGGCAGGCCTGTAGTTACAGTTTGAGTGGCCTCCCATGGGTGGCATAATACATGCTTCAGTCCATGGGGGACCCATGGTGTACCTATGCCCTGGGTACCTCAGTACCATATACTAGGGACTTATGAGGGTACACCAGTATCCAATATGGGATGTACCCAAGTACTTACCATAACCACTTTAGGGGAGAAAGCACAGAGACTGGGGTCCTGATTAGCAGGATCCCAGTCAGACTAGTCAGCAACAGCATAAACACCAGGCAAAAAGTGGGAGTAACCATGAATGCAGATCCTTCTTTCCTACAGTCACTTATTGATCATTGTATGTATTTGCAAATGTCTTGCATTCCTCTGGGTTAAGCCTAAGGCTGCTCGACCACACTACCCCCTAATAGAGCACCTTGGGATTGCATAGCAAGCCCCTGTCCACTGATAAGGGTACCCCTGGACTCTCTACACAGTATATCAAATTCTTGATATATCATATAAAGAGCCAGCTTCCTACAGGGCACATAATGCTTCAAGTGTTTCTAAGCAACATCTCCTACAGCCATTACTCCTTTACAGGTGGAGTATGAACTTCAAGAAGCAAGTAATGCAGAGCTGCCAAGTTTTAAGTTTGCTTATACGTGACATTTGAGTGAATTATGCTTGCCATTTGGATTGACACAATCGTGAATATAATAAAGCAGTTATAGCCATTTAATGACGTCTGGAAGTACTTATTTGCTTGCAATGTAATTCCCTAGAAAAGCTTGTAAAACAGCTACAATGTTCATGGAGGGGTTTATGCAAGATCAGTACCCTACTTAAGTGAAAAGTGTTGTTGGCTAAAAAGCCAGGGCTAGATTAAGCAGCTGTCAGTTACATTTAGCACATATGTCATGTCCGTCTCATTTCCTGCAGGTCTCATACTCCCCGACACACACTGGTTCCTGGGGGCAGGTGTTTGCCTTGCTTTATAAACAACGATTGAATAATTTTTCCTGTCCTCAAACAGAAGGAATATCAAATATTTCTATTTACTTACAATGTATATGTTTTAAAAACATTAGAATCTGAACATAAGTGTATTATATTATTCCTATGAAATGTTTTTCTCATCTTAGCAGTGGAGAGGCAAGGGCTCCTATGGGATAAGAGGAGTCGCTTGTGTTGCAGAGAATTGAAACTCTGACAGTGGTTGCCTGTGCAGAAGCATTGCCTCATGTCTAGGCTGGTGGGCGGGCTGGATACTTGAGTGGGTTTATATGCCTGGCTGCCGAGAATAATGTGCTATGCTAGGTCACCTGTTCAATTTCCTGTGTGGGTAACCGAAAAAGAGTGAATCCACACCTGCCTCTTTTTCCTTTTGACAAGCCCTAAGAGATTAGGGCCCCAATACTGTTGGTCCCGACGAAGGCGATAGACCCATTACGCTGTTCTAAGCTGAAACATGTTGACCCGATCACCAGGTGTCGTGGATCAGTGACATGTCCACTCAACACCACCCTTGTTTTTAGTCTTATTTAGTCTTATCCCTACCTTTCCACTTCTTTCCCTGAATAAAGATTTACCTACAAGATAGGAGATAATTTTAACTCACTCACCACTGTCGATATCCAGACAGTCTCCCTCCTCCTGGAGGTTAAGCAGTCACTTGGAGAATGGGACACTCAAGTGACAGGCCCAATGATGACACTATCCACCAAACCACACTAAGCGGAGGTTAAATACACCACAGACTGATTGTCTGGTTGAGGGTCTCAAAAGAAATTAACCTTAAGACTCTGGTATTGATACTGTTGTGGTTCATTTCCCCCCTCCCCCTTCATTGATTGATAATCAGTTTCGTTTGGAAGCTGAATGAACCTCTGCTTCCTCCTCCCCCTATTGACTAGAACTAACCGAAAAGTTTATCATGCCCAAGCTGGTAAATTGGGTATCCCTGTGTAGGAAATGTTTAAGTGAAGCAAAACTATAAGAAAGATAAGTAAAGGTGGAAACAGGAGTGAGCCCTGATGGAGAATATCCTTGTAAAGGCAGGGAATGTGTGGCTGGGTACTAGCTATCCTACTGACTCCTATTAGCAAACGATTTACTTTGAGAAGACTAAAGTGTGATAAATGTGAGCATCTAAAATACTGTGGAAGATGAATGGGGCTTTGTTGCATTATTAAGAGGGAAATGGGACCTCACTGTTCCAGTGTCTTCCAACTTTCAAATGTGCTGTCCTCATGTAGCCCACAAAGCAACAGCAACACTGAATAGTTGCACGTGCCTACATCGTATGTGACACCATAAGCAAGGTCAGACTTTTTAGCTACTAGTAGAGAAAACTGAACTGTGGGACTTGTAGTTTCGCTTTGTAATATTGCAAGAATGTGCTGCTGGCATATAACACAGGACTGGCTAAAGTGCCCTACTGGCTATGCTAAAGCACTTTCCTAATCTCAGAGCCTAGAAGAAGCGAGGAGGCGCTGCAGAAGGGAGTACAATGCTGTGAACATGATTTCCTATAAATGGGAACTGTTCCTAAATCAGCAAACTTATGCTTTATAGACAAATGTAGTGCTGGGTATTTTGGACAAAATGAAAGAAGAATCTCGCATTCCTAAGTTGCGAAGCAAATGTGTCTCAAGTGAGAGCGCCTTGCAATAGTACTAGATATGGGAATGTCACTTCAGTGCGTCTCTCACATGTAGCACAGCTAGGGAATGCACATACGCCAAGAAGGTGCCTCTCTCATGAACCTAAAAAAGTGCTTGAACCAAAACACAGTGCAACAGACCTCTGCCTGCCCTCTGCCGCCCAGGGCATGAGATGGGTCTGTGAGACTCTGACTTGCACGCAGCCGCCAGGTCCCGTAGTGATGGTGGGCAAGTCACATTGCCTATGCAGCAGCATGCCGGGGGATCAATCAATACAGGGAACAGGATTAGGTCAGCCTGGCTTCAGGCAACACCACATATTGCTATCTACTCATAGCAGACTCCAGACGTCATCTCGGAAGATGACCTCCTCAAATGCATCCTCGAAACTAAACCCTCCAACCATTCTTCTGACCCCATCCCTAGCGACATCGCCATCGATTTCTACACCTATACTCTCTCGTACTGGACCAGGCTAGTCAATCTCTTCCTCAGTCAAGGCTCCCTCCCGGTTGCCCTCAAATCAGGTCAGGTCACCCCTCTTCTAAAAAAAACCTCCGCGAACGACCTCAACAACTTCCGCCCTATCACCAACCTCCCTTTTCTTTCGAAAATCACAGAAAAATGTGTTGCGAAACAACTTTCCTTGCATATTATGGACAATAACCTCCTCGACGTCTTCCAGTCTAACTTCATCCAAAATTGCAGCACTGAAACAGCCCTGCTGCAAGTGATTGATGATGCGCTGCATATACTCGACTCTGGGGAATCGTGTCTTCTGATTCTTCTAGACCTCTCTGCAGCCTTTGACACTGTTAATCATAGCACCCTCCTCAACACTCTTCAACAGAGAATGGGATTGGATGGCACAGTGCTCAAATGGTTTGCCTCTTTCCTCTCGGACAGATCCCAAATGATCAAGATAGCGAACAGTCTTTCTTCTCCATTGGCTGTAGGTCAAGGCATCCCTCAAGGCTCTATCCTGGCACCCACTTTGTTTAATCTCTACCTGGAACCATTAGGGAACCTTCTAAGCAAATCTGGGATCCATTACCATCTTTATGCGGACGACACTCAAATCTACCTTAAGGTGTCTTCCGCACACGATCTCTCACTACTCAACTCTACTCTCAACTCTATTCACAACTGGATGTTAGCTCACCAACTCATTCTTAATCCCGCCAAAACTGAATTCCTCCTCCTCTCTACCTCCCTCTCACCACCTCCTGTTCAATCTTGGATGGATCAGCTGAACCTACTCAACAACAAACCCATCATTGTCGACAGCGCTAAATCCCTAGGTGTCATTCTTGACAAAAGACTCAACCTAATCTCCCACATCAACTCTATTGCTAAGAACGCACGATACCAGTTGCGCCTTCTATGGGGGATCCGTCGGTTCTTCCCGGAGAAAGACTTAAAAACCTTGGTACAATCTCTGGTTCTCTCAAGACTGGATTATTGCAATTCTCTTCTGACGGGCCTACCCAAATCCCACCTCTCCCCTCTCAAATCCATCCTCCATTCAGCAGCTCGCTTCATTTCAGGGTCTAAACGAAGCGACCACATCACTCCTATCCTGTCCTCTCTTCGATGGCTGTCGATCGAGGCAAGATCTATTTACAAAACTGCCTGCATCACACACAAAGCCTTACACACATCCTCCCCTCGTTACCTGGCGAATAAATTGAAATTGTCCGGTGGCTCTCGCCCTTCTCGCAATGCGGAAAAGCTTCTGCTTGAGCCCCCCATCTTCAAAAGGGAAAGATTGATGGCGCAATCCTTCTCAGGCAATGCAGTGAGAATCTGGAACTCGCTTCCCCATTGCTCCGTGCCACCTCCTCTACCCGGATCTTCAAAGCTGACCTCAAATCTCTTCTCTTCCAAAGACACTTTCAGAACTAATACTTTCATTCTCAGGCCCCTCTAGGAAGTTCGCTCTTCATTGTAAATTTGTACTTTTTCCTGTACATTCCTCACCCTTGCGTGCTGTGTTGGATTTTATGTTTGTGTACCCTTCATTTTAAGTCTCCTGTTTAATTCACGCCCTCTCTACTCCCTCAAGGAGGTTCTTCCACTATAGGAAATTCTGTACTCCATGCCTATAGAAGTGCCTTCCCAGTGTGTTCTGAGTGACTGTCACCTATTGCAGTATTATACCTCTATTTGTATTTTGTATCTTATGTATCATGCACACCTGTCACTTTTTCCTCTTGCAACGTATACCTCTTTTTGTATCTTGTTTGTTTTTGTTATTTGCACAATTGTCACTTTTTCCTCATGTAATGTAACGCTTGCTTTTGTATTATGCTCACGTGTAACCTTCTCCTCATGCAATGTTACTGTTCCTATTGTGAAGCGCTCTGACACCTTCGGGTAAAGTCCGCGCTATATAAAAACGCATAAATAAATAAATATCACTTACGTGTCAGTGTAAAATCAACTATACGGGTGTCGCTACAAGAGATGGTGAACTGACGCTCAGCTTCACTTGCTCAACTGAGAAAGTGTGACAGTCAAAGGTACTTGCCGTAATTCAGGAAAATTAGTAAAATGCGTGAGCCTAACCATTAATGCGTGGCACTTGGCAGGGCCTGGATCAGAGAGAAGCAAGACGGTAGTAAACCATGGAAAGAGGGATTAACTACGGTAGAGAGATACAGGACAGAGGCATAGGTCAGAAGTATGGCTTGCAGCAACTAGTGTGGAAATGTTAAAATGGCTAGTCATCGTGCAGGACGGTTGAACCGTTTCAAACCATCGCATGGTGCATAATTAAGCAGCTTTATTCGACTGAAGTGTCTTTCACTCAAAATGTCACAGATAAGGCATAGAAATGTCACACATAAGCACACTTCAAATACAAATGTTACATCTCACATCTACATGACCTCTTACAACCAAGATCATGATCTCTGAACAGTAGAAGCAGGTAACTACATCATGTGTCCATGCTTAGAATGGTTGAAAATAATTGTACTTGGGACTGTGCATTATTCAATGGCAGCTGCCTGGAGCGCTGAATAGTGTGACAATTTTTTTTTAAAGCATGGGACTGCGCAGTTCTGTTAATGGGAACAAGTGACACGTAGAAACACTAGTGGGGGTCCACCTTTTACCACACATGCCAAAAGACCCGATTCAGGCAGGAGCCTCCTGGTTTTATAAGCACCCACCTAAAATGGTCTTTGTTTCAAAGTATGTCAAGGGGGAAAATGCATTCTCCCGTTTTTCTTTCTCGATATCTCCCACTTGCTGGTTGTAAAATGTTGGCATGTATGCTTTTACTGTTGAGAAAAAGAAGTGCTGCAAAAGTGAGGAAAGAGGGGGGATGTGGCGTAACGGCTACAGGTGCTGACTTTGGTACTAGGGAAACAGGTTTGAGTATTGCATCAGCTCAACATTGCGCGATTCTGGGCAAATCACTTAATCTCCCCTTGCCTAAAAAACAAAAATGAATATGTCCTTATGTGATGTAAATGGGCAAACCACTTAATCTCCTTATGCTTAAAACACAACAAAGATCAGTAAAGCCAATGGGTCTCGCCTATGTGCGAACTTTGGCTTTGGCAATCGGGTGGGGATGGTGAACAACAGGGTGGATTGATTAATGACAAGTGGGCATGAGGTGAATGAATCATCCCTGAAACAATATATTTGCATTCAAGTCATTAACCATATTTGTTTAACAAGATTAGTGACAGAAGTAATAACAAGCATTTGCAAAGCAATAGGTCTCGCATTTATTTCGAGTTTAAGCTATTGGCATTGTAAATTACAATGCCTTTTATTTATGTTTTAAAAACGAAAACAAAAATAAAAGGCATTGTTATTTGCAATGTCAATAGCTTAAACTTGCGTAAATGCGAGGTATTGGCGTTGCTAATAGTAATGCAACGCCAATAGCTCGAGCTTTCAGTAATGCGAGAGCAATTGTATTGCAAATGAATCGTAGCATCCGTGCTTTAGCTTTAAACATTTTAAGTTAAAGCTGGGGTGCAGAGATGGCTTGAAAAGTAAAGAAATAGAAAACAAGCATTTGCAATGCAATCGGTCTCGCCTTTGGGACCTTATAAGTATTTAGCTATGCATCATATTACCCATTGGACCACCTGCACTCACTTTTTAGTTAAAGCCCATTGCTATCAAACACCCCGTCTTGTCAAGCACTAACTCCGGACGTCAGGCCAACCTATCGCCCACTTTTGCTACTATTGTCCACCTTACCACTGCATCTCCCACAAAACATTAGGCCAACCGGCTCTCCTGCTGAAGTCACTTCCCTACCACCATCACCATTTACTAATCCCACAGTAAATACTTTGTCAACAGTCTCTCCTGTTCAAATCACACTCCTGCCGCATCCCCACCCTAAGCACTAGGCCAACAGCCTCTCATGCGGACGCCACTCCCCTGTTATCAATATTCCTCATCACGCTAAACCCATAGCAATAGCAACTTTGCTCACGTTACTTCCTTGGCATCACTAATGCCTAAGCTACTCCATGCCAACAATCTATTCTGCTGACGTCACTCCCTGCCATGGCCACTGCCACCCTGCATGCTACTAGACCTTGTAGCCACTTCCCTTACTTCACTCCTAGCCCTCCGTACTGTGCAGGTTTGTATCATTGAACCCCATGAAGGTAGCATACAGACCCCAGCCCTCCCATTTTATACCCCAGTTCACGTTTATAAAGAACTGCTGTTCCTGGTATGGGCTCATACCCGATATCACATCACCCGATGTCACAATAATGGAGAAAGCTTGCAATCCTGGGGAATCTCACACACTGCTAGGGGAGCTCAGGCTACTGGAGGAAGCTAAAACTGCAGGAAAAAGCTTGCAATGCAAGGGGAATCTCACACTGCTCTACTGGAGCAAGTTCAGAATGCCTTGGAAAGCTCATACAGCCAAGAGAATCTTACACTTATGGGGACATTTTACACTCATGGGGGAATTGTACACTCATGGAGGGAATCTCAAGCAACTGGGGGAAGCTTGCACTGCTGGAGAAGCTTGCACTGCTGGAGAAGCTTGCACTGCTGGGGAAGCTCGCAATGCTGGGAGAATCTCACACACTGCTGGAGAAAGCTTGCAATGCTTATGGAATCTCACACTGCTCTGCTAGAGGACATTCATTCTGCTGGGAAGCTCATACTGCTAGAAGAAGCTTGTAGCGCTCACAGTTTCTCTCAGTGCTGCAGGAAAAGGACCATGCTGGAGAAACTCCCATTGTGGGAGCCCAAGAGTAATGACAGAGGGAACTTGTGCTGCTGGGTGAAGCTTGCGCTGCTGGATGAAGCTTGCGCTGCTGGATGAAGCTCGCGCTGCTGGATGAAGCTCGCATTATTGGAGTCGAAGAGCAATGGCAGACGAAACTCGCACTGCTGAAGGAATCTCACACTGATAGAGGAAGCTTGCAATGCTCGGGGAATCTCGCACATTGCTAGGGACGCTCAGGCTACCGGAGGAAGCTGGCACTGCTGGAGAAAGCTTGCAATGCGGGAAGAATCTACTATTGTGCAGGAGACAGTTTAAACTGCCTTGGGAATATCGCACAGTGCCGAATGAATTGGGGGTGCTCACACTGCTCTGCTAGAGTGAGTTCAGATCGCTGTGGGTAGCTCATGCAGCCGGGGTCTCACACTTAACACCCGACATGCAGTGAAGAGCCTGGCTGGGGGTGGAGAAGAAAGGAGAGAAGAAACCCGCAACAGATGCAGAGAACACAGGGAGAAGGTTGTGATAAAAGGAGCGAGATAAAAAAGTCACGAATCAGAGAAAAGAATATAAAGCAAGAAAGAGAAAAGGCAAGACAGAATGAAAGGTACAGCCAGAAGACTAGGAGAAGAAAGGAGAGGAGAAGACAGCAGCAGAGGCAGAGAGAGGTACAGCACTGTGAGAAAGCGGCGAGAGAAAGATACAAAGGGAAGTGAAAGAAGCTGAAATAGAGAGAAATAATGGAAATAGAGGATGGGGAAAGAGAGGCAAAAATGTTGAAAGTGAGGCAGAGATGTAGGAAATGAGGCAGAGAGAGGAAAAATAGGACGTAGAGAGGGATGTGATTTTGGTTTTGTTGCTGTGCAGTGTGAAGTTTGTAATAAAGAAAAGTGATCCAGGCATCTGCGTGTGCGGACATCAAATTTCCATTGTAGTCACAAAAAATATGCATGTTAGAACTGTTTCGTTTTTTGAAGATGTTTTTGATTGTTTATTTTTGATATTTTCCCAATGCCGTCGGTCATTTTGTCAGGACACTCTGCAGCGTTGAATGAGGGGCAATTAAAAGCAGCTTCCTGTTAGAAAGTGTGCAGTGCTGCTGCTTGCTTTGTACTACAGTCCCCCAGACCTCTGCACGTGCACAACCAATATTATACCAATGTTAGTGAACATTGGGACTGCAGAAAGAGACCGGATCCGATTTCACATAGAGAGCTGGGGGTTGTTGTTTGTTGTGCAATCCGAAACAAACCACAACTAGCTGAGTCTGTTTCCACAAAGAAGACCTTATTGTCACTAAGGATAGAACCGTGGGCAGCACAAGAAGAACTTACCGTCACTGACAACAATGCTCTTTCTTACCAGCCACAGTGTCTGGTCTTTTTTGGCTGCGGATGTCACTGGCAGTAAGACACAATGGGGTGCGGGACATTTACAGGTGATGCACCGTCTCCATTAGCGCCCACCCCCTTCCATCGCCGCCATTGTATAAAAGCAGTCGCTCTGTTGAGAGTCAGATGTTTAGCGCTTCACATCTCCCTAAATCACGATACTCGTTGATTCCCGACGTGCCGAAGATCACAAAGATAACCCTACAGACAGGAGGACAATTCCCAGGTGACACCGTGAGGAGAAAAGTCGGACAGAATGCACAGTGTGGCTCATTAATTTCTGCAGAAGGGGTGTGTGCAAAGGGTCAGACGGCAACTATCTGTGCGACATCAGGAGTTGTTTGGGGCATTTGGAGCCAGTGCGGTCTTCACAAAAATAAAGTACGCAACAGAGTGCTGATATGAGAGGGAAAGTGAAAAGTTTCTTCCATTTTTGTAAGAGAAAAAAACAGAACGAGGGAGGCCGCTGAACCGAATCATTTCATTCCGCATTTGTTTTGCTTGCAGATTGGCGGTCTGACAGCAGGGTGACTGTACCATAGTTTAATTAGCTTTATTTTACGCAGCTAATTTCCGGCGCACGGGAATCGGCTCGAGTTTTTATGGTGGAACAGTTGCCTTTTTCATTACGACCCTACATTATGACTCGCTTTTGCAGTTATTTTCCTTTATACCCATTCACATAGAAACCGAGAAACTCATTTACAGTAGCAATAATAACATCCTTTTTTTCCCTTCGTATTTTGAAGTTTTTGCGTCGGAGTGGTGATTGTTCGCCTGAAGTGCATCATTACCTCGCTCACGATTTTTAAAGCTTAAAATGTATAGCCCACTTACCCGAGCCCGGTTCTTGCTCACGGGACTGAAGATATCCACCACCAGCACGGCTTGCAGGGGCAGCTCCTCTTCCTGCTGAGCTCCAGCCGGCCCCGGTACTTGTGCGCTTCCCTCTCCGTCTTGGTACAGTGGCCGCCATGTCTAGCTGAAGACGTAGGCCACGCGCGATGACGTCAAAGAGTATCTGCTGTCAGTGACAGGGTGCCGTGGACAAGGAAAAGAGACTACAGCATACAGACATCAAAGCAAAAACGTCTGTATTGCGCATGTGTTTTGCATATTGCCATGTTTTGGTCAGGCACAATGTCGCGCGACACCAAAAAGAGTGCGATCACCCAGCCAATCCCACAACAAACAAGCATTTCTTAATGCAATAGGACTCGTATTTACGCGAGACCTATTGCATTGGAAATGGGAGGGTGGGGGTCCAGGAAGGCACGAACGGCAGTGGGAGGGGCTGGGGGGCGAAAAGTCACGGACTGCGGGAGGGGGCGGGGGGGACACAGGGCCAGAAATAATTTTGGAGTAAAGGGGCCAATAGCCAGGGAAGGATATAAATGACAACATGGCCGTCAGGAGGAGGGACTAACAAGCCGAAAACGAATCAAAATGCAGCATTTATGATTCAAGCCAATGAAAAGCATGGTCGGAAAGTGGGCGGAGCTTCCCCCCACTATACTGTATACTGCATGTCTCGCAAAGCGAACAGCGCGTTGCGCTGCAACGCTATGCGAGACCTAAAAAGGCGTGGGGAGGCGTTTCTTTTCTATTTGTTTACTTTTCCTATTTTCTATAAAGAAGCCTGGGGGGAGGGGGGTTATTAGACAATTATCTTACAGTGAAAACCTGTAAAAGAGGCAAAGGAAATAAAAAATAAAAAAAATGAAAGTGCACACTTTTCTTTCACCATCAAGTATATTCATTCTTCTCCGACCTTCTATAAGCATATGTATATTTACAAACACTTGTGTGTGTTTTAAAAAAAAAAAATGAAAAACATGAGATTTTGCAGCAGACAACTAAATCTGTTAACACAACTATAGCTGCCTGTAGCCAGAACTAACAATCACTAGCAAAGCCAATAGGTAGCTTTTTTGTAATGAGTGCGCCAAGCTAATTGCTTCACCAATGCTCATTTGTAAAGCACTGTTAAAAAAAAAAGTACAAGAAAAAACATTTCACTAAAAAGCAAACACAAATTAAGGCGCCCCAAAACAGTGTGTTTACTTCAATATTTTCAATCTTAATAAATAATACAGTAACTTTTCATGATCAATGACAAGAGACAAAGACACCCAGTGACATAGTACTCGTTCACCAGGCAGCTGAAAGGAGCTCCCCGTGGCCTTCTCTCATAGAGATAAGATACTGATTGTGAAGAACTGGCCAACGAAGAATCTCTTGACCCTAGTTAAATTCCTGACATTCTTAGCACACACCACTTTACGGCATCCAATCTCAACTCTCAAATGTCAGGCTTTCGGAAAGACATATCACTGCATTGGACTACAGTGATTTGAGTAAGTCAAAGAGGGATGCAGTGTGGTCGCTGCTGATGGCAGTTATGAAGTGCGCGACTCGGAACGAGTGAGCATAAGTGTAGGGCCAGCTTGGAGGAGCAGAGATAAAACACATGCACTACTAATGTCCTAGACACCCGAAATACCACAACCTTTGGCACCGATTGTGCTCCCAGTAAACATTTATAAACAGCATTATGTATCTAGCCTTCTACGTCTTAGCTGTGGTCAGCGAACTGATAAGCAGGAGTAAATCAAAACCTAAGATAAGACGGTTGGTAAACTTACACACTAGAGATCTTTCGTGCACAATAGAAACAGTTATCTAGTTCTGTTGTAGCCACTTAGTTAAACTTTTCCAGTTTTGAAATAAACACTATTTTTAAATGAACCGCCTGCTTTGCTCTTAAAAGTAGTCGAAATCCCTCTACCATCCACTTGTCAGACACGCTGTGTTTAACTGAACCAAGTCTTCCTACCTTCTTTGAATGTAAAAAGTGACGATGGCAAGAAACGTCTTCAAGTCAAGAAAATGAACTGTTGCACAGAGCTTTAGAAAGGCAAACAATGCTTGTTTCAGGGCGATACAAAACACCAACGAAACGTGAGCAGGGCTTTGCATGGTGCAGTTTTTAAGTTTTGAGAGCCAAGCACCCGCACCCAGTACCTTGCTCAGGGAAACAAAACACTGCAAATGTTACTCGCGTGACCAGGCGTCTGTCAAACCTGTCCTCTACAAGCAATATAAGTTTATATATCTTACCAAAAAGAAGCCGACCCGTGTGTCTGGCTGCAGCCCGCTTGTGCCCCTGTGTTCCCTGTGTTTTAAGTTCCGTCTGCCCCCTTCCTGGATCCCAGGCCACTTGCAGAGGCAGTGTGTATCTGCTCTGAGTGTTTCCTGACGCCCCAGCAGCTGAGGCTGGCAGAGCGGACACCACAAACTGCCAACTCAAGGGCACTTACGAGGCCGGCAGGAGAGTTGTGCTTAATAAAGAAAACAAATTTGCGGGGGGCGCCATGTTTATTAAAGAAAACACGTGTAAGAAAACACTCTGTGCGCCTCCTGCTGTGGGCTGAGAGCCTGGAGACGAGATGGGATAGGGAAGGGAGGCCCAGCAGGAGAGCTGTTAAGTGCTGTGCTAATTATAAAAAAAAACACGTGGACGCCGTGTTCTTTAAAGAAAAGACATGAGAAATATTTAACATTACACGTGAAGCACAACCTCTTCTCATTGGAGATGCGCACACCAGTCTTTGAATGGCGTACTTGGCAGATGGCACGCAAAGGCCCTTTCTCCGCGTGCACTCTCCTCAGACTCTCCAGAGTGACCTGCTGGCGGCCACACAGAGCCCCCGGGCCTCTCGCTGCGCCACTGGCACGGTCCACAGCGCCCCGATAATAGCGTCACTTGACGAGATTTTATCGAGACACTGCCTACCTGCGCAGGCTCAGTGAGAGCTGGAGCACTTCATTTTTGTTCACGCAGTAACGCTGATCCACGCGTGCAATATGACTAACTGCCTTGGTTCCTACTGAAAAAAAAGCTTTTGCAATGCAATAGGACTCGCATTAGCTCTAAATAACACGTACGTACAGTGTAACACTCGAAGGAAAGGGGCCAGTAGCCACGGAAGGATACAAATGACGACATGGCATAATATGGCGGGACTAACAAGCCTCATTATCAATCGGAAGACAGAATTTACTAAGGACAAACACAGAAGCCAATGAAAAATATGGACGGAGAGTGAGGGAAGCTTGTCTCCCCATACTGGACTACTGCATGCCTCGCAGAGCGAGCAGCGCATGCGTGCTGCCGCTAAAGCTCGACCTAAAAAGGCTGCCATGCTGCTTTTCTTAGCGCACGTTACATTGAACCAGGGCTCCCTCGCCCTTTGCTCTTGCTAAGTTCTTTTGCGCTGTCTGCATTTTCTGTCTTTCACCTTTTCTCTTGTTCGATTTGGGCTCAGACTGCACAACATGTACAAGGTCACATAACAATGTATTTCGGTTCTTCCTGATATGGCCAGTCTCGCGCACCCAGACATAACATTAGGCGCAAATGCCATGGAACTTGGTGTGCCTTTAATACTGCAGTTTTACTGGCGCTTAACACACTTGGAGGAATCCTTTCCAGGGAGAAGAGCTGTGATTGTCTGCTGATGTAGTTCTGCATCTAGAGACCGAGGTATGAGGGTTCGCTAGTCAAAGCCCAGAGGTCTTCTATTTTTATAATAAACTATCTTACTGCACGGGGAGGGTGGTAATGTTATTTAGACATTTATCCACTGAGTTATGAAATGCTTTCCCCGTTTGTATTCTATGGAATTGTAACCATGCTGCTTATATTATTCATATGCATTATGCTATTAGTGCTGACACGTGTACTGTACCTTAGAGCACGTAAGTTGAAATAAATATTTTAATCTACCCTGTGTCTCTTCATACGCGCATTGTGGACAAGTACGAGTGAGTGACGAAAGAGTGTTCTTGCTTCTGCGAGTCCTGAGATAAAGATACCGTGTTCTGGGTTGTCCAATCATTGGTGCTTTGGTACTAATGGGATGCTAAGCTAGTTGGGTTGGGGTTTTGGGTGCTACGGTATATGGTAGGCAAACCACTGTATTCCGGGGTCCTATTATCCTGTGCATAGCTCTGTGTATGTGCAGAAACCCTATGACATGGCGCGGCCAACGTGGGGCTGCTTATCTGCGAGATGCTTGAGTAGTACTTGTGCTTGTCCACAAAACCCTCACGTACGCTTCCGGAGGCGTAAGTGACGGTGATACCTCCTATATTGAACGTTTTATAGGTTCTTTCAAGCTTGAAGTTATTAAAAAAGGTTACATAAATAACCCATTTTGTGCTCCCTGTTAGGTTGTCGAATACAATTGTTTAGTTATGGCTGGTGTGGCGATAGCTGCACATAGCCGAGGACCACTCCGAGAACACCTAGGTGTATACGGAGTGCCCGATGCTGGGGTCGAGTTGGTCTTTGTGGTTCAAGCCGATCCGGCTTATCACTTTGAAGTGTTTTACACTTGGATCACTTTTGAGGCGGTGGATGCAGGTGATAAGCTGTTTCATGAATATAAACCCACCGCTATTCCTGCTGCCTATCGACCCTATACTAATCTTGAAGTGCCTCTCACGGCTTGGCAGCACCGTGTTTGGTTTAATGGCGCCCTCCCACAACCAACTACCGCAGTTCGTTTAGGCCCCTTATCCATTGAGGGGGCCACTTGGCCTGTATTGGCCGGGTATACCCCGCATCCAAATTATCTGGCATTATCGATTGCGGATCTGCGCACTATGCATACCGAACTGGTGCGAGTGCATCGAGCCTTAGTGACATACGTTACAGGTAGCCTCCATGGAGCTGCTCCTGTAGTCGCTGGCCAACCAGCTGTTGCAGCTGGAGTGACCATAAGTCCTGTCATGGTAAATTCTGTGATGGGCAAACGTCCACAAAATAAGGACGATTATCCTTACTGGCTTGCAGAAAAGTTCGATCAGATAGAAGCGGTGTTTCCACATACATCCCCAGTGGATAAACACCGCATCCTTACGATAAGTTTGCCAAAAGACTTAATCCCCGATTTGACATCATGTGAAAACTGGGGTAAGGTATTCGCAGCAGTTTATTCAAAATGTTTTGGTACTCCTTCCATGACGGTTCTACCCTCTGTAATTAAAAAAGTACAGGACGAACATGGCCCTGAAGCGGCTGTGGAATTAGGGATGAGACTAGTGGGAGTGTTTGATGTAGTAGCTGAACTGATCCTTGGAAATGTCAAGGGCGATGCTATGAACTTTCAAGTAGCGAATGCTTTGGCTTTGGTCCCAGAGTTGGACAGGCCTCGCGAATTACCGAAAATTATAGCCCGGGCTTATAAAACAATTGGAAGAAATAGCCTAGGCAACAAGCCTTTTGTAAAAATGCAAACTCAATCGCAACCACAAATTACACAAACAAAAAGTACATCTGAGAAAGATGATAGACCAGTCTTCACTAAAAAGAGTTGGAGACAGAAAAAACAGGGTAAGCAACAAAAGAAGCCGGGGTCGAGAGGCGCTTCCCCAGTTTCGGTTTCTTCTGAACGTACTTATGATTTACGTGATAGGTCGAGAATTAAATCACCAGAAAGGTTTCAGAGCTCTGATACGCGTTCTCCTCGTTCTTCACAGGCCCAGACTTCGTCACAGGCTGGTGGAGGAGGACGGCAAGATAGAGGAAGGGGCCGAGAGGCTCCCCAGGAGCGAGACCAACCTCGACAACAAGTCAGAGGGAAAGCAGAAGACTTTCACCTTTCTCGACCGCAATTTCAGAAGAAAAAAGTTGCCGCTGTAACAGCGAAATATGCCACAGACCGTGAGAACGAGACTCCTGAATTGGACGTGGGCAGTGACCCTCCTAGACAGCGCCGCGGAAGTTACCATAGTGCGGGAGGCGCTACGTCCTCATATGGAGGCGACAGCAACTGAAACATTCGTTACTGTAGAGACAGCTGACACCAGAGTGGCACCCCCTGACAGACTTTACAACATAGTCATCCAAATTGAAGGTGATATACCGCGTGAAATAACAGGGATTTTTGGGAAAATCTAACCTCTTCATATGACATTTTGTTAGCAGAGGTGGATTGGCCACCCCCATTCGTTCTCGCTGCACATGAAGGAGAGGAGGTAATCCTTCCAAGCTTTTCAAGGCATGTCCCAAAAGACAAAGCTGAAGCACTTGCAGCTGAGTGGGCTGTGTACCTGGCTCCAGCGTTATACCGCAACCATGTGGGATGGGACGTAGAATCACCTCCCCATGCAATACCTTTGCGGTCACTACCGCAGCCACAACCCCAATATCCCATCAAACGGCAGGCAAAAGGCCCCGTCTCCGAAATTCTGACACAGTTGGAATATCAGGGAGTAATCGAACCATGCGTATCACCTATGAACAATCCCCTATTCGTGGTTTCTAAACCCGATGGATCGTACCGCTTAGTTTTGGATTACCGGCATTTAAATTCTCATTGTCGGAACTTTGCGGTGCAGAATACACACAGTTCTGCGCTTGTAGACAGTCTTGTTCGTAAAAAATACAAAACGACACTTGACCTTTCAAACGGTTTCTACACGCACAACCTAGCCCCGGAGAGTGGTCAATGGACCGCATTCACATCCGGTGGTAAATTATTCCAGTTCCGGCGTTTACCCATGGGCTACAAGAATAGTCCGGGTGTATTCGCCGCCCGTGTTGTCTCTTTGCTAGACAGCATAGACCAAGATGCATGTTCGTACGTTGATGACATTTATCTGACGGACGACGAATTATTTCCGCATCTGTCTCGTGTGGACCGCATTATTCTTGAATTTGCGGAGCAGGGTTACAAATTTAACTTTGCTAAGTCACACATTGCTGAATTTACCGTTCTGTTCTTGGGCTATGAGCTCAACAACGAAGGTAAGGGCTTAGCCCCCATTTCTTGGAAAAATGTGCACATTTGTGCCCCCAAATACTCTGAAGAAACTTCAGTCTTTGCTGGGTTTTCTGAATTTCGGGCGTACTTACATTCCCGAATATGCCCAGCGTATCAAGCCTTTGTATGCTTTGATACAACCTACTTATTCAAGGTCTTGCTGGCTGCCTGAGCATACCTTGATTCTGCAGTCTTTGCAGACAGACCTATTGGAGTCTAAATATCTTTTGACTCGTGATAACCACACAAACCTGGTGATTAGAATAATTCCGGGGGCGGTGGGATTCACGTACTTAACCTTTAATGAAGGTGATACAGTGCCCATCGCATACAAGTCGCATCTGTACACTTCCGCTGAATTGCGCTTTACATCTGTTGAAAAAGTTCTAACTGCAGTGCAAATGGCGATTCTAAAAGAACGCGCACTGGCACAGGGAAAGCGAATTCTGGTGGTAACACCCTGTCCTGCCCTAGAGGCAGTAACAAAGGCAAGTGTACCGAACTCAAAAGCAATGCATCCCCGTTGGATACAATGGGCTACATCCTTGACGTCATCAGACGTCACCTTTATTTTCGATTCTTCTCTTCAGACTCAGGAGTTCTTGCAGTATGAATTTGTTCATCCTCCTCCTTTGTTTTTACTGCCGCTTGAGGATTACAAATGTGTGATCTACACCGATGGTTCGGCGCAACCGGCCACTGGGTCCAAGCACGCTTATTCAGCTGCATGTGCTATTGTCGCGGGTTCTTTTGTTGATGGAACGTTCAAATCCTCTGTAGTGCACACACGCACACTTGGAGATAGTACCGCACAATTGGCCGAGCTGCATGCATTGCTACTTGCGCTTGAGTTCGCTTCTCAGGAGGAGACCACTCTTATTGTATGTGATTCCTTCTACTGTGTACAATCTTACAATGACAATCTGTTTTTCTGGTCGAAAAATGACTACAAGGACGCAAAAGGGAGCACAATTAAGCATAAAATGCTTTGGGTTCGAGTGGCAGAATTGCAACAACGTCTGCCCCTCACACAGGTGGTTCACACCTTAGGCCATCAGCGGGTGGGCGCACACGCTATTGGTAATGATCTGGCAGATGAAGCTGCCCGTTCGGCAGTAGTCACGTGTTCAGTAGCAGCGGTTACCAGGTCCATGTCTAAAATTGACTCTGTTATTCTAGCAGCTATTGCTGCAACAAAGGAAGGTGTTAATTACCCTACAGGTTTTCCTTCCAAGTATTCTTACAAGTTAAGTCCCGAACAGGTTCCTTATGTAACAATACCTGACGTTGGAGATCGGCTGATCCCCAACGCGGACCGCAGGAGTGCCTTGATATCAGCTGCACACGAAGGCATGGCTTCTGCTCATGCAGGTGTGTCAGCTACAGTTTCCATCTTGCAGCAGCGTTATTGGTGGCGTGGATTGTATAAAGACACCCGTGCTTTTGTGCTTTCCTGCGACGTTTGTCAACAGATTAAGCCTTCCACGGTAACACGCCCTCCACAGACCCCGCTCTGCATTGCTAACAGACCCTTTGGGTGTGTTTACTTGGATCACTGCGGTCCATTCTCATCAGACACTGCCTATAAATACATCTTAGTAGCAGTGGACTCGTGCACACGGTTCCTCTGGGTCTGGCCACAACGTAGTGCTGACGCTCGAAATGTAATCAGGGATTTGCGTGTCTTTGTGGGAATTTTCGCATGCGGCACCTTCCATTCGGACCAAGGTCCGGCGTTTGCCTCTAGGGCTTACAAGGATGCAATGGCTTCGCTTGGGGTGCGGGTGAAATTTTCGTCTCCGTATAGGCCTGAGGGCAACTCTATCGTTGAACGAATGAACCGTGACTTAAAGCAATCCTTAACAGCTAGAGTTATAGGTACTGGCAGGAACTGGCTGGCCCACTTGTATACCGTTCAGCGTGCACTTAATAATCTCCCTAGAAGACCTCTGGGTGGGCGGACCCCATACGAAATGCTCTTTGGCATAAGAATGTTTGTGCCTGACCTTGAGGGTCCAGACATCGCGGCGCAATCCGCCAAGTTTGATGTAGATAATCATTCTGCTATGTTACAGGACTTACAAGAAGCCCGAGACAAACTTGCAACTACACATTTGCCTTCAGCCACAGATCCTGCGTTGCAGATTCCGGTAGCCGGCTGGCTTCCAAAGGTTGGAGAACTGGTTCGAGAGAAGGTTGAAAACAAAAAGAATTCGGCCCCTCTTTTCGTGCACCGGTTCCAGTTCTGGGCTTGAAGGGAACACGTACAGTCATTTTACCACCGCTTCCTGGTCGCAAGGAGAACAGATACATCTCAGTGGAAAATGTCAAGCTACAGCGCCTGGCCGATCCTGAATAGTGTCACACCAGCGGTCTCTTGTCCTGCCATTTATCGGACATATGTTCGTGGCCCATCTACACGAACGGTCGCTGATGCTGTAATTGAGATGGTTGATTTGCCTGAAACTATAATTGATCCCCAACTCTCCACCAACATCGACGAGGACGAGTATACCTATCCTGCATCTGAATCGGTGGCGCATCAACCAACAACGCCACTTGGCCCGACTCGTTATTCCTTTGATTCGGATTCCACTTCTTCAAAAGTCCCATCCAAGTTCAGTATTTTTGTATCCTGGTTTAGAGACAATTTTTTGATTCCACCCTGGACATACATCTGGTTGGTACTTTTCTTGATTTTTTTGTTCATGTCCATTGGCTTTGTCACAGTGTTTTTTCTACTAATCAACGGTCACTATTTACCTGAACGCTCTGCTGTAGACTATGTTTCTGGAACTTTGGCTCCTCATTCCTCGTCTCACATCATGAAGCGTGACCACACATTTGTGAACATTTCAGCTTTTCCAGTTGCTGATGGCATCGTATGGGATGCAGTGAACTATCAAATCCATGGTCCGACAGAAATTATTAATGTACCTAATGTCCTTCGTGTTTCAATGGGTGATGTAGTACAAAATAACATTCATTCTGATGATTGGGATGTGCATGCCGTTGAAGCATTGTTTGCCGATTTAAAATATTATGCATCTTTTAATGCTGAAGATTTATATATGAATTCTGCGAATTATGCCGATTTGTATTGTTACCAACATTGGGGTAATCATTTTCTCCATAAGCCAAGTGCCCTGCGTAGTTCTGTTAACTACACCCAATGGGAACATTGTCCAAACCCCTTGCCAGGTAGCTCACAAACTCTTCGAAATAAGTTTACCTATTTTACTGATTTTAATCGGTCAAACCCCGCATCCTATTATTTTAGACTAAATACCACGTCAACTCAGAAAATTATGTTAACACACACCAAATTGCTTTATTCGGGTTCCTTTTTAAGTGCCCTAGCAGTGGGTGGTTATGAGTACTGGGAGGATACAGTAGATTTGAAATCTATTTGGGGCTCCAAGCCATGGCAGGTACAAGGAACCGAGGCATTGCACCGTGCTTGCCTTATCCCTACCCAAATTATGTTCCTAAATGATTCTATTTATCAGACTACGTGTTGGGGCTTAGCTACCACTAAACAATTAAACACGCCCTCAATTCCATCCTTGTCGAGTTTTCCCAATGATAGCTCACGTCTTAACCTGTCCCTGGCGACCCTACAGGCTCTGTTACAGAATAATTCGTTTAATGTTTCCGAGATCGATCTGTCACCCTGGTTGGTATGGCCTATATCATCTAATGCATGTCAAATGCGTTTTCACGACTCAGGTACTAGCTACACACAGGATAGGCCTGATCCGAGATTTACTGCTTCCCGTACTGTCACTACATATTCTGTTGGTAAATTATGCAAACAATGGCTGCAACATTCGTCCCTTGATTCTGTTAAACAACATTTGTCCCTCCTTTCAGGCAATATTGATCTGTCCGACTTTGTTTTGGGACCTCGTGGTCCCCGACCTAAGAGATTCATTTATGAAACGTATAATGAACTCTGGAAGCTGTCACAAATTGAAGCTGCTTCCCGTCTTCGGGAAATAGATCAAGCAAATTTGGAAAAGGTGCTTGCTGTTGTTGACAATAGTATTAATACCCTGTCTTCTCGCATTTACACTTTAGAGAATATTGTGTCCTCTGTTGTTGATATTGTACAAGATGATGTTTCTGTGTTATATCATGGTCAGAATCAATTGCGCTCAGTTATGCAGTTTGCATGGACTTTACAAACGCTCAAGTTAGGTAAAGTTCCTTGGCATTTTTTGAACACCTCTGCCTTGTTTCTACCTTTTAATTTAACTGACAAACAGCAATTCATGTCCATGAAAGATGCAACTTACACTTTATTACATATCGAAAAGATGGATCCTTTGCCGTTCTCTGTTGCAGAACTCGATTCTGCTGTGTGGCTAGTTCATGGGGTTATCGCTTTACCTTTTTCCTTGTTTGAATTTGACTCGTGCATGAAACATTATCCTGTGGGCCGTTACCAGCCCTTGGGCAGTGCTTTCCTGCATGAACTCTGGTCCTTGCCTTTCATGTATAAATGCCTTCGGGACGGCAAGGAAGTCTTTCTCACGGGGGAGTCCTGCGACTCGACTATGGGTCATTCGCTTATTTGTAAACACATTAAATTGCATGGCTCATGTAGCGTTTCCGCTCCTAATCTTGCTTGTGTGCTGAAAGGTATTCCTGCTCCTGTTATTTCTCCTACTTTCACTCTCCTTTCCAATGGTAGTTATTTACTTTTAAATAACGAAAACTGTTGTGGCCTGCAGGCTGGCATTCCTTACATTGTAACAGTTTCGCACAGGGTTGTCTGCTGCAAAAATGTGCTTTTTCCTCCCCCTCATGGCAAGGTTGATATCTCTATTTGGCCTTCCATCCCTACCATGGAGGCAGATTTCAATAGACTGAGCAGAATAAAGGCACTATTATTGAACGAGGAAGTTATGCTCACGTCCGCCCGGGAGACATTCATTCTCCAGGTGGCGAGTACCCACAGTGAAATACAGGCCCTTTTGAACACTAATCTCCCCCAACATTTTGGGGAGTTAATTCATCGTATTTTTAACGCATCTAACACTGAGGGTCTGGTACACTTTTTTAAGGTCGTAGGGTCTGGTTTGGTGTCCTCCTTCCAAACTATTTTTGGTGTCATCCCGGCATTTATTCATTCTATTTTTTCCAGCGTCTTTGGCGGTTTCCCGTTGATCATCGCTTTGGCGGCTGGTGTCCTGCTATTAATTTGTTTTCTGCGCAATGGCTGCTCCCCGATGGGACCTGCTCGATCCGGCCCGCCTCCAGCTGCTCCGTGAGCGCCTTTTGGCTGGTTTTGGTGTCTTGCCATTGGCGACACTGAGTGTGTCATATACTCTTTCTTTTCGCTTTGCGTATTTCACTTGCGTGCAACCTGTAATGACTTGTGTCCGCTGTCCTTTCACCTGGACTTTGGATTATTGCCTCTCCAATTCGTCATTGTCTGTTCCGGATTTTGTTCAGTTGATGGGTCCCTTAGAGGCCCATGAGCAGGACTGTTCCGTTGCCGGCTGTATGGCGCGTGCGGCTGCACTGGGGATTTTGGCGCAATGGGATATCTGGGCGGCTGCCCAGGATCTCCTACATCAAAGCTATTTCGATTATCACGCAAGTTGTCCCGCATTGCTTTTGGATGCTCCCTCTGCTGAGGAGCATTCCTGCTCTTTTGATCTCATGGATTGGATGGCATCTATGTTTTTTGACGATTCCAATGATGTCCTCTTGGAGGGTATGGCTTTTTTCTGCACTTACACTTTCATGGATTGACTTGTCCTCCGCCGTTTGGGCGCTCCCTGTACTCTACTGGATTTTTTTTTGGCCCTCTGTCCTGGCCGCCGGACTGTCCAGGGGAGGGTGTCTTGTGGATTGTTGCCTGCCTTGTTATGTTGGCCTAGGCCTAGCTGCCATGCTGCTTTTCTTTGCGCACGTTACATTGAGCCAGGGCTCCCTCGCCCTTTGCTCTTGCTAAGTTCTTTTGCGCTGTCTGCATTTTCTGTCTTTCACCTTTTCTCTTGTTCGATTTGGGCTCAGACTGCACAACATGTACAAGGTCACATAACAATGTATTTCGGTTCTTCCTGATATGGCCAGTCTCGCGCACCCAGACATAACATTAGGCGCAAATGCCATGGAACTTGGTGTGCCTTTAATACTGCAGTTTTACTGGCGCTTAACACACTTGGAGGAATCCTTTCCAGGGAGAAGAGCTGTGATTGTCTGCTGATGTAGTTCTGCATCTAGAGACCGAGGTATGAGGGTTCGCTAGTCAAAGCCCAGAGGTCTTCTATTTTTATAATAAACTATCTTACTGCACGGGGAGGGTGGTAATGTTATTTAGACATTTATCCACTGAGTTATGAAATGCTTTCCCGTTTGTATTCTATGGAATTGTAACCATGCTGCTTATATTATTCATATGCATTATGCTATTAGTGCTGACACGTGTACTGTACCTTAGAGCACGTAAGTTGAAATAAATATTTTAATCTACCCTGTGTCTCTTCATACGCGCATTGTGGACAAGTACGAGTGAGTGACGAAAGAGTGTTCTTGCTTCTGCGAGTCCTGAGATAAAGATACCGTGTTCTGGGTTGTCCAATCATTGGTGCTTTGGTACTAATGGGATGCTAAGCTAGTTGGGTTGGGGTTTTGGGTGCTACGGTATATGGTAGGCAAACCACTGTATTCCGGGGTCCTATTATCCTGTGCATAGCTCTGTGTATGTGCAGAAACCTTATGACAGCAGGTTTAAAAATCTACTCAACCTAACTGTAATGCACTTCACCTCTGTGAGCAAATGTGACAAGTTAACAAGATTTAAAGGCATTTTTATTGCTCATTCACTTTGTAAGCACTAAAGATGCCTTTAAATGTTGCTATCTTGTCACATTTGCTCTGCTTTCAGAGACAGAGGTCAAAAGTCAGTTTGTCTTCCTACTCGCCAGAAAGGGTGAGGAGGACCTAAAAATAGCTCGGCCTAATTAAATCTGGCTCGTAAATGCGAGCGGGCAAGTGGATTTTTTCAAGCCCTGTAAGAGCTGGCGAGCGGGTTGCCCTTGTTGCAGTGAAGCTGCAAACGGGTACAGAAAATACAAAAAGAAATAAACTAAATGCTTTATTCAAAGAAAGGCTTTTGGGTTATTTTGAAAAAGGGTCAAGACTGATTTGCATATGGCTGGGTCCAAACTGGGGTGCCATGGTGAGCAAAAAAACGATGGATTAAACCCAGATCTTTGTGACTGGGGGTGAATGTTTGCATTTTTCAGCATTTTGTCCATCAATTGGTCCTTTTGCTTTTGTCGCCCTAAGCGGGAAGTGTATGCCCATACGTGGATCCCATGCTCACTGCGCCACTGGATTCAAGCTAGCCTGGCTGATGAGGGGTGATGCCCTGAAACCGGTCCCTGGATGCTTGTTTCTGGTCCAGGGAGGACCTGGCTTGGCAGTTTGGGCTGGACTGTTTCCATGAGGAACAGGGTCAAGACTGATATGGCTGGGTCCAAACTGGGGTGGCAGAACGATGGATTAAACCCAGATCTTTGTAACTGGGGGTAAATGTTTGCATTGTTCAGCATTCTGTCCATCAATTGTTCCATTTGCTTAAATACACAACCTAGGCACAAGAAAAACGAACCTGTTCGTGTTACAGATGTGGTAGTTATTCGCACATGGGTGATTCAAGAAATTGTTTTGCCATGGGCAGAGAGTGCCACCTTTGTGGGAAAAAAAGGTCATTTTGCTAATGTCTGCAGAGCACCTAACAAAAGAATTTCAGTTGTGGAAGAAGCTGAGGATGGTGTAAAACAAAGTGTTAATTTTTGAAGAAGAAGAGAATCGGAATGAGAACGGGAAGGTAGGCCCCAAAGCAGAGTTTAAAATGAATGACAGGGTGGTTGTTTTGATGGTGGTCTCAGGGTCCTTGTACAGTATCATACCAAAACAGATGTTTGATGCTGTACGGTCAAAAGAGAAATTGAAAGCATCTGATGTAATTTTGACAGGATATCAGGGAGCTGATATTGGTGTGATGGGACACTTGTGATCACTATTGGAGAGCGAGAGAAAGTGAAACCAGTTGCACTCTCCCACTACTGAACTTTTATATCACATAGGCAACTGATTGAACAGGGATTGTTTGGAACTATATCCAATTCCCTCTTGGTAGCAGGATGTCAGGTGTACTCTCTGCTTGATAGGTTCCTTCTAATGGGGTATCCAAAGATTTTGGAATAGACGCCTCACTCACTTATCGTGACATGCTTCAAAATTGGTGCCTACCCACACCCTGGTAAGATGATACTACCAGGGCGGACTCAATTATGGCTCTTAATGGGAGTTCTTAGATAAAGCAAGACTGGATATGCAGGGACCCAGATAGGTGATAATTTAAAAATACCTTAAGGTATACCCTAATTATTATTTTATTCTGTGGGTACATGGGGTATAAGTTTAAAATCAACTGTGTTGAGAGTTCTATTGAAAAACTATTGTTCAATTATACCCTCACTCTTCTGCCAACATGTTTCGGCTCTCACCAAGAGCCCAATCGTGTCTGGGGCCTTCGTCAGGGTTGTCCAATTAGTGTCCCTGCCTATTTATTCAAGCACACTCTATGTGCACAAAGTGAGGCCTAGTGCTCTTACTTCTCTTATTACCTTTATTTACTTAGTCAGAGGATTTTCCTCTTAGTTTATTCATTTGGGGTTATGCGGTACGTGCGAGCTGGTGCCGTCTTGTAGTCACACATTTGTCAAAGATCTGGCACCTCCTATTTGCCTACGTCTTGCCGCTACGTCCGCCGCCGATAGGGGTACTTCACAGCAGAAATTCAATTTAAAACATGCTTTACAAAAGGAAAGGTTTATGTGGCAGCTAAAGGTACTCCAATATTAGGTTGACCTTATCAGTACGACTTGCACATAATTGTAAATCCTCGGGCTACAGAACAAGTTTTGGTAGTTGTTGATGAAGAATTGGATGGTTTACTGTTCGACTGAGAGCTGTGGGAAGCGCCTGGATACCTTCACGAGAAACAAGAGAAGTGCTTTACAATTACAACCTGATTGACTGATTACTCAAAGATGTTGAAAAAGTCTTTGAGGATAGGGTAGGTGAGGCAAAAACCACCAATAAAATAATTTTAAAGAAAGCTGCAATCCCAGTGAAGCATACTGTAAGGAAGGTGCCAATGACGGCCTGTACTGAAGTGAAATCTTTTCTTGACCAAATAATCAAGGGAACAAATTATTGAGCAAGTGGAGGTGACACAATGGTTGTCTCGGGTTGTTGTGACAAAGAAAGTTGATGGCTCTCTTTGTTTCTATGTGGATTTGCACTTTCTAAAGCAAGCTGTTGTTATGGACTGTTTTCCCCTGCCAAATAATAATGAACCATGCCGGTTGCCGTCCCAATGCGTTGGCACACTGAGGAAACACACGCTTCTGAGGAATGTAGACTTGTGCTTGGGAAAATACTGTGACGCACGCCTGTCACAATACCTCGGCGCTCTCAGCTGCACATCTTGGCCACTCACCAGCAAGGGCTCTGAGAGCGCACTCAGCTGATATACTTGGCTTTGTGATGACAGCAGGAACGTTGAGTGCACACGCTCTTCCCCAACAATAGCGTGACTTAATTCATGTTGCGCAACAGGGATTGTAGTGAAACAGTTCACTTCTCCAACCAACTTGAATCCTCTATAGAGTGCAGCATCACTTACTTCCAAGATAAATGTAGTATGATGCAACTGATCCAGCAAACTTGTTCCTTCTCCATGGGGTGACACAGGCTAGTCTCTGCCAAACTTCACCTTCACTTTACTCAGATGCCTGGCAGCATCCCATCCTCGTCGCCATAAAAGGTGTTGTAATTACCACACAACACAGGTAATTTGTCTTCTTAAGTTTAATGACAAATGAACAGCCAGTGTTTGTCAAGCCAAGCACATCTCACCAATGACATTCCAAGTGCCATCCAATATGACTTCACCAGTAGAACCCCATTACATAAACAGACAACATACATAACTTTCTCTACTGTGCATGAAAAGCTGGAGAACTCACATTATAACAGCATACCTGCCAACTTGAAGAACAATCTCACCGTGTGAGGAGGGGGTGGGCCCTCGTGCCGAGAAGTACCTATGAGGCACTTTTCAACCCCACCCCGCCTCCAAGCCCCCTCCTCCCCCAAAAAACCCAAGCATTTCCAATCCAATCTGTCTCACCTTTGGGGCCTTATAAGTATTTAGCCGTGCAGCACATTGTCTGCAGCTGGGGGCCAGAAGTGGTTCTACCGGGATGTGAGGAAGGAGAACGGTGCTCTAAAATGGCCATGCTGGTTTTTTTAATAGCCAAATAAAGAAAGGAGGGGCAGGGTGACGAACTGTTTTGACACAGAAGATAGACTAATAAAGCAAATGATTTAAAAAAAAGGGCGTTTCACCATTTTACATTGCAGAAGTTCCACGTTGCGTTATAGAAATGTACAGATATACTGCTATTAGTGAATAAACATTTCAAGGCTCGACTCGTGCATGAGATTGCTTTTCTTATGACTTACAGCCTCTAGGAATTGGCTAACAGGCTACACAACAAGTAAACTAAATACATGAAAATACATTACCCTTCCCATGCCCCCAACATACGCACATAAAATATAAAGTCTATGTGGGGGCACACTAAGAAACTGTAAGCATTGGTAAGAGCAAGTGAACACATCTGTAGATTTTCAGCTACTACACCATGCAAGCCCACGACTCCAGACGGCCGACTAGCCCCCAAGAGGCGTGGATTTGAGCCCCACCTAACATACGTGAAAAGCTGTATTTACCTTCTCCCATGCGTCATCTGACTGCTACTTACAGTATTTCACAATAACATGGAAACCGCTTGGCTGTGGCGCCGGGCTTTGCCGGTATGCCCCCTTTGCCATTCATGTGCTTGTTGCCCTTGGTCTCAGAGAGTTGCATGTTGTTGGCGAAATGGGGCTGCAGCTCCAGGGATTGGGGGTGTGTCTGCTGTACCTGTAACTGGGGATGCGGTAGAGGCGTCTCCCGGGGTTGAGATTGATGTGGCTGCAGTTGCTGGGATTTAAGCTTCTGCCAAGGCGGCGGTGGGTGGTCAAGCTAGCGCAGGCAGTGGCGCTATTTCAAATCAAATTAGCTAGTCCAAACACGAAAGCTTACCAAAAACGCATGGCGCTCAAACTTAATCAAACCAACATAGAAAAAACAAGCATTGGCATAGCCAATAGGTCTCGCCTTTGGGACCTTATAAGTGTTTAGCCAGAGATATTGGCAATGTTTTTAAGGTATGTTGTAGAGCAATGTAGCTGCTGTGTTCAAGACTGTAAATTTTGTGTGCAAGTTGTGCTTAGTGTAGTGACATTAGGGCAGTGGCATGGTGTGGAATGTAGTGGTGAGTTGTGATATGATGTGTGTTGGTGGTATGTATGTGTGTAGTGTTTTTTGCTGGTGTGCATGTTGGTGGTATATGTAAGTTTACACCCCCCCCAAAAAACAACTGTAATGATATTAATTATGTGCGTAGTGTGATGCGGTTAATGTCTTTTGCAAGCTTTTTAAAATCAAATACATTGTTTTGTTAGTTGTGTGTTCTTTTTCTATATGGCTATGTAAAGGCTTTATTTGAAAACAATTAGAATCTGAACATTTTCTGCAAAAGCACAGTGGTCGCACAAAGTAGCGGTAAGCAGTGGCGAGGTAAAGCCGAGCAAAAGATGTTTGTTTTTGTGTTAATCTAGGAAGTCTGCTAATTATATAAATTTGAAAGCTTTGTGCAGCCCGTGACATGCCAGCTATGCCGTTTCACTGATTAGTTTTGAAAAAGTATGAATATGATAAGGAACTGTGAATGTGTGTGCGCTGCTGGGAAATCTAATTAACTGGAAGTTATGTAGTTAACTTTCAAACAAGACCGCGCCCCCCACCCCCACAAACCTTACCTGGTGCACGCACTGCACGGAATTCGGAGCATTAGGTGCGCAGCAGTCACAGGGCTGTGCTTGGAGCATTAGGTGCGCTGCGGTCACAGGGCTGTGCTTCAAAGCGCCACGAAGCTGCAGGCCCCACCTGTAGCGGTGTTTACAGTATGCCTCTCCCTGCATTGGAACAGGGGCAGGTAATTTCTCTTTTTTTTCCTGCAAATTTATATAGCGCAAACTCGACCCGAAGGTTTTGGAGCGCTTGACATGAGCTCTAGTTACGTTACACAAGGACACTTTAATATGCGGCCTACCAGCGTGTGCTGGAAGAAATTGCGCAAAACTGCCCAATGATTAACATGGGTTTCTCAAAAACAGGCATTGTTTGTGAGTAAGCACAGTGGTCGCACAAAGTAGCGGTAAGCAGTGGCGAGGTAAAGCCGACCAAAAGATGTATGTTTTTGAGTTAATCTAGGAAGTCTGCTAATTAATAAATTTGAAAGCTTCATGCAGCCCGTGACATGCCAGCTATGCCGTTTCACTGATTAGTTTTGAAAAAGTATGAATATGATAAGGAACTGTGAATATGTGTGCGCTGCTGGGATATCTAATTAACTAGAAGTTATGTAGTTAACTTTCAATCCAGAAAGTTGTGGCGCTTGTAATGCGCTGTAAAAAAACAGAAGGAACAAGAACGGCCGCAAAAGTGAAAGCAAATCGCGCGGAAAATTAATTAAATAAACAAGCGCGGTCCCTAAAGTGAAAGCGGACCGCGCTACAGATAATAACAAACAAGGAAGAGTGGGAGGGGGTGCAAACATGGAGCGCAGGCTGCAAATGAAAACAAGCAGCTCAAGAGGAGTGGTGGGGGCGGGCACAGGAATGCAGCTGCCGCCCTGAGCGCCGCTGCTCGCTCCCAAGAGCAAAACGCCATGGGAGTCAACGTTACAAAAAAAGGTGGGACATGCACCCGCCTTTACCCATTTGCGTGCTTTCATTCTTGAAAGACACACGCAAAAGCCAATCCTATGCATGGGGGGAGTCAGACCCACACAGAGTAGTTTCAAGAAGCCTCGCAGAGCATGCGCGCTGCGCCAGGCTCGACCTAAAGAGTGCCAAACACAAAGGGATAAAGACTACAGTGAAAGCAGACTAGTAATAGGCCATTACTCCGGGAGCGGGAACTAGCCACAAGAAGGAGGGACATAAAGTAGAACAAACCACACGGAATCAAACCTTTCTCAACAACACACAGTTGAACCAATCCGTAGCGAGGGTGTGGCCAAAGCCCGTAGAAGTGTATACAGCCTACCTCCCAGAGCAGTGCATGCATGCTGCCTAGGCTCGACCTGAGAAAAAAAGCTTAATGAGGCTGGTGCCGATGTCCTGGGGATGGACGTCGGCAGTTCAAAGCCTTTCAGCTCGTTTTCCCTGCCAACGTGCAATACCGGCTCCTCACTGGGAGACCGTGTGATGGGAGCCGATATCCTGTCACACGGTGGCACCCTCAAGAATCCAAACGGCCCTCCCCCAACCTCCAAGTTGGAGGATTCTACAAAGAAAGCAGCGGAATTCGCTTTATTCTTTGACGAAAAAGTGAAACTACTTGTGGATCAGGTCAGTCATCCTACCCCTCCAGAGGAACGCAAATCCCTAGCCATTTGGCAGAACTTTGACTCCATCCCTGAAGATGCCCTCCTCAAATGCATCCTCGAAGCAAAGCCCTCCAACCATTCTCTTGACCCCATCCCTAGTGCCATTGCAATCGACTTCTACACCCATTCTCTTTCCTATTGGACCGCTCTGGGTAACCTCTCCCTCTGTCAAGGCTCCCTTCCTGTTCCCTTCAAAACTGGGCAGGTTACCCCTCTTCTTAAAAAACCCACTGCCGATGCGAATGACCTCAACAACTTCCGCCCCATCACTAACCTACCTTTTCTTGCGAAAATCACTGAAAGATGTGTAGAGAAACAACTTTACCGTCATATCAAGGACAATGATCTTCTTGACAATTTCCAGTCTGGCTTCATTCAAAACTGCAGCACTGAAACAGCCCTGCTGCAAGTGATCGATGATGCACTGCGGATACTCGATTCAGGGGAGTCTTGTCTTCTAATCCTCCTTGACCTTTCTGCAGCCTTTGACACTGTCAATCACAACACCCTCCTTAACACTCTTCAACAGAGAATGGGCATGGAAGGCACAGTGCTTAAATGGTTTGCTTCCTTCCTCTCTGATAGATCCCAAATGATCAAAATAGCGAACAGTCTTTCATCTCCTTTGGCGCTAGGTCAAGGTGTTACTCAAGGCTCTATACTTGCACCCACTTTGTTCAACCTCTATTTGGAACCATTGGGAAATCTCCTAAGTAAATCTGGGATCCCCTATCATCTCTATGCGGACGACACTCAAATCTACCTCAAGGTGTCCTCCACACACGATCTCTCCATCCTAAACTCTACTCTCGACTCCATTCAAAACTGGATGCTAACTCATCAATTGATTCTGAATCCCTCTAAAACTGAATTCCTCCTCCTCTCCTCCTCACTCTCTCCTCCTCCGGTTCAATCATGGATGGATCAGATGAATCTACTTAACATTAAACCTAGCATTGTCGTCAGTGCAAAATCCCTTGGTGTCATACTCGACAGAAAACTCAATCTACTCTCCCACATCAATTCCATTGCAAAGTCTGCTCGATACCAACTGCGCTTTCTCTGGGGGATTCGAAGCTTCTTCCCAGAGCAAGACCGAAAGACCCTGGTCCAATCGCTGGTTCTCTCTAGGCTGGACTACTGCAGTTCTCTTCTTACTGGCCTCCCCAAATCCCACCTGTCCCCCCTCAAATCTGTGCTCCATTCAGCAGCTCGTTTCATATATGGGACCAAAAGAAGCAACCACATCACACCCATTTTATCCACCCTCCGTTGGCTTCCCATCGAGGCAAGATCTATCTACAAGACTGCCTGTATCACCCACAAAGCCTTGCATTCCTCCTCTCCTCGCTACTTGGCGAACAAACTGAAACTCTCTGGAGGCTCTAGACCATCACGTAATGCGGAAAACCTATTGCTTGAACCTCCCACTTTCAAAAAGGAAAGATCGATGGCCCAATCCTTTTCAGGCAACGCAGTGAGAATCTGGAACTCACTTCCGCCTCAGCTCCGGACCACCACCTCTTCCCGGTCCTTCAAAACTGACCTCAAATTTCTCCTTCTCCAAAGACACTTCCAAACCTAATTCACGCCCTCTCTACTCCCTCAAGGAAGTTCTTCCACTATAGGAAATTCTGTACTCCATGCCTATAGAAGTGCCTTCCCAGTGTATTCTGAGCGTCTACCACTTATTGCAGTATTATATCTCCATTTGTATTTTGTATCTTATGTATCATGCACACTTGTCACCTTTTCCTCTTGTAACGTATCATTTGCTACCTCTTTTTGTATTTTGTTTGTTTTGTTATTTGCACAATTGTCACTTTTTCTTCATGTAATGTAACACTTGCTTTTGTATTATGTCACTTGCAATTTTCTCCTCATTTAATGTTACTGTTCCTAATGTGAAGCGCTCTGACACCTTCGGGTAAAGTCCGCGCTATATAAAAACGCATAAAATAAAACCCTGTGAGTCGGTAGGTAAGTAACACCCTGTGCGTCGGTAGGTAAGTAACAGTCAGTTTGAAGTAACATCGTCCCAGTGAACAGCGGCACAAAATACGCGCCTGATGTTGACCGGAAGTCCCACTCCAGCAGGTGACATGATGACATCACATCCTCTCCGTCGCGTGCACACACGGCAACACCTGAAAAGATACTGCGTCCCTCACACGTGACGTAGCTACTCGTGACTCGAACTCTGACAAACGGAAATCCGGCTGCTCTCTGACTCCCTTTCAATCCTACACGCAGTGACGCACGCGTCCTCTCGGGGGCGCGCCTCAACTGACACCGGAAGTGCGGCACTCGCCTGCCAGCCGCGCGCCTAGGCCCCGAGAGCGGAAGTGGAGTGGCTGCTCTCATAGCACGCCGTGGGGCGTTAGAGTTGCAAAAGTGACTCAGGTCTTCGGTGATTCTGCGGGTCCTCGGACGGGGCTTCAGGCGAGTCTGAGGTACCCGAATATGGTCCACGTCGCACAACCCTTGGTTAAGGACTGGAGCTGCCCCAGCCAGGTGACTTCGCGGCATGCGTGACACTTCCACCAATGCCGTCTCTTTAGCCAAGTAGACTTTGAGTGCTGGGAATATCTAGCCCAGTTTTCCACCGGTAAAAGCGAAACTGACGAGCTTTATACTGCTAGCCCAAATTAGCTATAAAGCCTAGACTGTGTGAAGGTGTCACGCAGGACGAGGGAGTACTGGTCAGCTGGAAATGGTTGCAAATGGTAGGGGGTCCAGATTTTGATAAATAACGAGAACATGCCAGGGACATAGAAGTGGGACTACACATTTGTATTGACCACGGCTCACACAATGGTTTAAATGCTTGCACTGATAGAGACATCTCAGATACTGACACACTAAGAACACCTCTTGTCAGCTGGGCAACATCGTGATTCTGTAAGATAAACCTAATTTCCCTTGGAGATCACAACACATAGAGAAGTCTCATTCATTCACTACTTGCACTCAAAGTCATTCATATCCCTCACGGAACTTGAAACATATACACAGTCTTTCTATAATAAACCCAAAATCTGATGTAGCGTTATCACAGTTTTATTTCATATAATTCATAAAAAACAGATACATTTTATATAAAAAAATATATTCATAAAAAATATGCATAAAAATATTCATTTGGTACGTACAAAGCAACTATACTTCATTTCTAAGAATGCTATAATACCTATATTAAAAACATCCCCGTAAAACACTCTCAAAGTGAAAACCCAGAGAGGCACAATGATTTACACTGTTGCTAACATTGATCCAACACTATTAACAAACAGAAAGACTGGTGAGAATCTTGATCTTATCCAAGTAAATCTGGTTTGTTGGATTCTCAGAAAAGACTAGCGTCAACGCGTTTCGGTGGTATAACAAATCCTATACAGAACCACCTTCTTCAGGACTCAACATTAATATGGGTTTGTTCTTGTGGGAAGTTGATTACTATCTGCATAGATGAGATGAGAAGATATATATATTGCATCAATATTTCCCTCTATAAATCGATACAGTTTTCATTTTGTTTTAACATACATCCCGCATACTATATATGTTTACTTCAATCCTCCTGTACATTGTTAACCGCTTCGCCGCGATCGGAATTCCGCCCAGGTGCTGGACATTCCGATTGCGGTCGTGACGAGCTCAGCTCGTCATGCGCACACGCCGACCGCGCAGCATGACGAGCTGAGCTCGTCATGAGCATCGAAGGGGTTAAGCTAATCATATTGACATATTGTAAACATTCCTACTGAGGTGCTACATCTCGATTTTGTTTTTACCCCAAAAAGAACCATGATTTGTCTATAAATGGGGCAATGCATAATCGGGCACTAACAGGCATTCATATCTCATTTGCTCCACCCACACACTCTGAATGCTCACCTTAGCCAAATTCTAGTTGTTTCCACACGTAATATGGAAAGTGTAGAAAATGCGGCTTTGTTTGTTAAAATCTGCCCATACTCGGAGTCATGGGCGTGTACTCAGACCCGGGACCGTTTGGCCATTACTGTGTGCCAAAAGGAAGGGAACGAGAAAGACAAAGTAAGGTAGGGGTTTCTTGTCCTCGCTGCATTGTTGTTAAGTTATTTCTAAAGGGAGACCAGTCTATCTGACATAGTTCTCTCCCCAAACCAAGCTCTCTCTTTACCTTGCATATTATAATGATCCTGGCTCCACTTCTTATCTTTCACCGTGTTTAGTGCTGTCCTTCCAATGTTCAATGCAGTGACTAATTCTCATAAACCTTAATAAATAATTTATCTTGATTAGTTTCTGTTATCCTATTTTATGTCAATTTTGCTCGGTGTTTGTTTCTTATTTAGATAGCATCATAACTTACCTCACTTTATAGAGGATTTCCTCACAAACACCGGTAAAAAAGTTCTTTGTGCGGGGGGCTCACGTCTCTTATAGATCTGTCCTCCACCAGGCCGTATATCCTTATCGCCTGCTATTTCAAGCCGCCATATACAGTTGGCTGTTAGTAGATCCTATGGGATACAATGGTGAAACTCGCTGTACTATTTGGGTTACTTGGTCTTATAACACAACCTTGAATGTCCCTGGCTATATTATACATATTATCAATCTCTGTGTGGTGGCACTTATTATAATTATTTCGCTCTGTATCGCCACTTGTATTTACATTATGCCGGTCATGCTAATTTCCGTTTATTTAATTCGATTAATTTCAAGGGAGCCCTTTCTTGTGTTAAATTTAGGAAACAAGAATTTATATAAAAGTGGCCCTCTATTTCATTAGTCAATCTTACACATTGATCTCTACATTGCCAAGTAGCCCTTGCATAGCTGAAAATAGGGTACGTGGATTCGTTTAAAACTCCCACCCTTTTTGTTAGCCTTATATTGCCCTCGTAGCCTCCCATTTTTAAAGTGTAACCGCCGGCGGATTAAGTTCGCGCTTACCTCGTATTATCCGGACCTCGGTATGTCCTCGTTTTCTGTATCTATTCACCGAATGGCCCGGGCTCACTTTTATTGGCTGTTTGCGCTCAGGTGGCGTGAATTCCACTAATTACCCAGCATGCCTCCCCGTGCGTTCTGCGCTTGTCTAGGCGCCATCTTGTAAGATCTTCCAAGATCGATCTATTTAAAACTACTGACACAAGTCCATAGGGTGTCATTTTACAGCATCCATTTTCCTTATTGTGCGCATGACTGGTGGCCATTTTATAGTGTGTGAACAAGTCAATCATTTGAGGATAATTAATGCTCGTCTGATTACGGTATCTGGTTGTATCTTAATCACGTTTCTACGTTTTTCAATATGGACGAGACGTGAATACCACTGGTTACCCAGTATATATCCCCGTGTGTCATGCGCATGTTTGGTCGCCCTCTTATAACGTCTTGCTAAATCGATCTCCTTAAGAATACTGGTACAAGTCAATGGATAGTCTTTTATTACCCAGCATGCATTTCCCTTACTATGTGCATGACTGGTGGCCATCTTATAATGTTAGACAAAGTCGATTATTTGAAGGTAGTCAATATTAGTCTATTAAAAAAACCTAATTACGCTTTAATCACTGTACTACGGTTTTGATTATAGACCAGACCTGATCATTATATTTGGCAAATCGTTTATTTAAAATTTGTAAATTTTGGTCTACTTAGATTGTATATTTGTCCTTAACACATTACTTTGTATTTAATTATGGGCAGGACATAATTATTGAATTCTATAGTAAAAATTCCATACTACTGTCTCAGTATTTTACGGTCCCCCTCGTAAGGTGTATACATGCTATTATTACACATAGTTATACCTATTCACACGATATACCATGATTCTGAAGTGGAAAAGTACAGATGTTATACAAGCTATCCGGTAGCAACTAATGTTAACTCTGGAAGTGTTGCGTCAGTCCCCCTCTTTGATCATAAGTTTGTGTTCTCCATAGTATATACAGCGCAAGTGACCATTATAACCAGGAGTATTTTTTCGAAAAATGCAGGAGCCGGGCAGCTATAAATATGGCGCTGATGGTGGAGAAAGGGCTATTGAAACCACACCTCGAGAGAGATAACAGCTCAATGGGTGCCCCCATCCAGCAAGGAGGCGGTTAAAACAGGACGAAGCGATAATGTGCAGAGAAAGAAGATGCACCGAGGCCTCCTCCCTCTTCCCTTTACTGTCTCACAGATACCAATTACGCCAGGCGAGGAATGCTACGAATGTCCAAGGGTTTCCTTCCACTCGGCACTAGTCTCTTCAGGTCACCAATGAGTCGTCACCTCAGCCTCCAGCTTTGAAAAATTCTTCTCATCCCGAGATCGTTAGCCGGTTACGTCACCCAGAAACGCTTCAGGTGGTTCCAGAGACTGCCACTACCCAGGGGTGTCTAGAAAGTGTTGTTTTTTTCATCCCTGCCCTTTGCGCTGTCACTCGGAGACTCTACCCCCGTCATTGCACATCAAATCTTTTGCCACTGCGCCCCCCTGTGACCCAAACCTGTATCAAAAACAGAGGCTCTCAGTAAACCGAGGAGGGCTGCTAGAGCATGCGCGCTATTGCGCATGCTTCAGCGGCCCCCTTTTGTGTTTACTGGCCCTCTTGTAAAACACTAGTACTAGGACATTGACTGAAAAGGTCCGCGGGCCGCCAAGGAAGGTCTGCCGGGCCGCGGGCCGTACTATGAGTACCAGGGGTCTAGACTGATCTGCATATGTCTGGGTCCAAACTGAAGTGGCGTAGTGGGCAAAAGAATTATGGGTTGGAATGCTACTTCGAGCCGAATGCCAATGGTTAGTCTTATTGTAAGTATTCCACCCGTCACCTTTTGTGTGTTTAACATGTAAATATATTACATGAATTGAGTCAGTGTTATGCTAGAAGGAAGTGAAAACAAGCATTATTAAATGCATTAGATTTGTGAATTATTCTGTGGTTGTGCACCCACGTATTCAGATAGAACCATGGACTTAATGCATACACAAACCCTCCAGAAAAAATACTTGCAGATTTTCACACAACTAGCATGCATAAAGGTATCCGAGTAACTAGTGCAGAGATATAATTAAATAATATACAAAAAGATAACCATGCATGCCCAGGCCCATGTGCCAATGCAGGTTTACATATAGATGCTCAAAAGAATAATAGACCCCTAATGCATCTTAAACAAAATGCATCCATCCATCACAAACGCTAGAACATATGCAGGAAAAAATGGTTAGTTGAACTTGCCCTTACAAAGCAACTCCTTCCTAAAGAATGACAAACTTCTACTCGCCCACCACAGAGTCAACAAATACTACAGATTGAAAGCAAAGCAAAACTACAATTAAACTCCATATAAACTAAACTGTGTTTAAAAGTTATTTTGAGTCACCTTCCTTTCTCAAATCCAGGAGATTTCAGTTAAAATTTAGCACATTTAGCAGAATTAGGTCAGCATCGCACAAATGCACAGGATGAACCATCTGTTGCAAATGCTGGCTTGTAAAATGTCTGATCACTTTAAGTTATTGAAAAATTATATTTACATTTTTTTTATCTATCTTAGTTATATGGTGGCTTTTCTGAAATCTATAGTTACAAAAAACCCCAGACAATTCAACTGGCTTGGAATTATTTATAACATTCTTAGTTTTTTTTTATATTATCGCCTTTGTAACGATTGTGCAGGAGGCAAACATCAGGGTTTTAAATGTATACCAAGATAGAAAAGGTTTTCACCAAAAATGGACTTATAGGTTGTAATAAATTTGGTTATTTGCTGTGGGTATGATCCCATGTTTTATTATGATGGTTCTAAAGAATTTATTTGTTGCAAGTGCAGCTCTCTGGATTTTTCTAACCGAGTTTATAAAATACTCATTTAACTAATTGGAGATACAAAAAATTGACTTTATTATATTAAGTTAATAAAAATATATCAAAATAGTACTCTGAGCAGAATCCTGCAGATGCTGTGCATCATCAATTTATGTATGGATCTCGCTATACATATAAAAATAAGAATACTAACTTTTAAAGGAGTTTAACCAAGTCTTGAACTGACCCAGTCTCGTAGAATTGGGGGCCGGGTGGAGCACACATTGGTTCTGCGGGTCTACGATGGGGGCTGCAGTGCTTGGGTACCAGACATGCTGGGCAGCAGTCTCTTGTTCTGATTGTGGACCAGACATGATAGCGGAGTCATTTAGTTCTGAAATATAATCTTACATGTAGAAGAAGTGGCCTAGTAACAGAGTTGGCAGTTTCGTAAGGGTCTGCAGAGGTATGAGAACAATTATGTGAGTTTGAACTTGGGAATAATAGCACCCTTGGTATGCACTGGGGAAATTTTTCTCCTTGAGTTATGGACACTCTTCTCCGGCAGCTTTGCTTTTCTTGTGCACTTTTCTCAGCTGTCCCGCGGTTCCACTCTTCTTCCATCTCATAATTTCTGTCTTCCCATAAACTAACACTAATAGTAATGAAAAGCTAAACGTAGAAAAAACAGGAACCACACAGCTAGCTAAATTATGTAAAATGTTAAACATCAAATTCAACAAAATAGTACAGTCCAGACGAGAATGCTTGAATTGATTCTTCATTGTTCAGAAATGGACAGAAAAGTTATTAGTTTTTAGGTCTCGCGCCTAGCGTTGCAGTGCGCAGCACTGCTCGCGCAGCGCGAGACCTCTAGAAAGGGCTTCTGAAAGCTGCCCACACGCTCGTGCATGTGGTTTTGCTTTGGGAAGCCCTCATTGGCTGGAGCGTGCATTTTTTTTACAAAAACGGCACGCGATTGGGCAAAGGCGGGCGCATGTCCCGCCTTTGCTCCTCCCATTCCCGTCGGTGGCCAGCACGCGCAGCAGCGCGCGTTCGTCTCGCTGCCGCGCTCCCTCCCCCCGCTCCTCTGTGGTGCGCGCGCACCACTGGTTTATTGTGGGATACGAGTTCTTGGTTTGCAGAGCGTGGAGCCCGAGGACGCTGTACTGGGAGCGAAAAAGTTTAATTCAACGTGAAAACCCTTTGACGATTTCGTGATATCGCTTATTAATAATAATACGAGATATTGCTTATGTGAATACAAGGCCAGTGTAGCCCTACCTGCTGTGACGGTAAATTTCGTGCATGAATATTCCGGTCCGGGAGCTCCGGTTTGGAAGCGCGGTTTGCTGACCCGCCCTGCAGCCGGGGCTGTCCACCTTCAAAGAGGAGCCCTCGTCACGCTGGAATGTCCAGTTCTTTTGACGTTCACCACGGATTGCTCTTATATATTCACGGCATTACTTTTTAAATGGTATTCTTGTTGATAGCTTATTTGCAGTAATCCGAACCAAAAACGTTACATACAATTTGTGCTTGAATTTTCGATTTTTTAAAAAGTTTTAGAAATAAGGCAGTGGTTGTCCCGCCAAACCAACACCACCTCGACTTAAAAGAAAAGAACGCAACAGACAAGTACATTTTGCATCAATACCACTGTTTAAACCATACGCAGCATGTGTAATCCGGGCCGGACATGGGAACCAAACGTAGCCCTCGCAAAAATGATCCAACCAGCCCCGCTCCCTTCGTCTCCTCGCGTAATATCTCTCGTTCCATCAATTTATCCTCTCTCTCCTTCTCTTCTCCCTTTCTGAGCGCTTTCTCTCCACCTTCACTCTCCTGCCCTCTCCCTTGAAGCCTCCCTTTGCCTGTTGCAATTAACCTCGGGGAAAGCAAGAGCGGCTCCAACGGCGCCCCCGGGTTTCAAAACCGCCCAAGGCTACAGCCCACGAGGAAATAACATTTAAACTGACGCAAGACTTTGTATACACCAACTCCTCGTAAAAACAGGAGCACCCACATACCTCACAGAAAGATCCGTTACAATTAAAAAAAGATGTGTAAAAAATTATATGAAGTAATCATCGAGATTTTCTAGCTCCCTCTTCTCTCCCTTCCTTCCCCCTTCTAGCTCCTGATCCAGCGCTAACAATAAAATTCTTCTCCTATATGCTTCGGTCATCCAGGTACAACTATCCCTCCAATACACAGACTATATCCATATGACGGTGGGGCCCATAACACTGCATATACATTCACTCACTCATTTATTCCCTGGATTTCCTCCGTCTTTAACCTAGGAGAAAAACAGTAGAACGATTCGCTGGAAGGAGACTGGATACCTCTTTTTAACACAACATAATATTTCTCATTGCTTTTAAGGTATTCCGCTCATTGGTCGATGGACCAACTAGTAGGAATCAGTTGATGGTGATTAAGACCAGCTCAATCACAATAAACCTTTTAACATTTTACATTAATCATTGAGCTAAAGAACCACTGAGTCTTTGTTTAAAGATAATAAAGTTTATATAAAGTTTAGAAGCATGAATAAGTTTTAGGTTTATTATTCAGATTATTACATTTATCATCATTATAAGAATAAATTGAAATTGCAATGCATACCTATTAGATGGAAGAATAAAGTTCGTCACAGCAAGAACTCCCAAAATCTCTATCTATCTGTCCTGGAAAACAGGCCTTCTCGTTCCTTTCCCCTTCAGTATTTTAAGAATAAAAGTCTAATAATTCTAAATGGAAAAATCTATCAAGAATAAAAAGGTTCTCCAAAAGCAGCATCTTATGCTCAATCAAAAATATAAAATAGCAGCAGCAGCATCAGCTCGTCAGCCATCAGCATCTGCAACCCCAAAAGTGGCTAAAAGCAGCTCCCAGGAAACAGCAGCATCTTCAATCTAACAGCAGCTCCATCTAACCCCTCCCCACCAAGAGTAGGTCTTCTTATACCCTAATTCTAGCTTACTAAATAAAATGTTGCATCTTTATGGCGAGATTCTCTCTAATTGGTCCATTTGAGTCCATATACAACTTTTTATCAAACTTCTCTTTTATCTCTTCTAGCTCTATTTCGCCCATTTCTCTCTCTCTCTCCTTGTTTATCTTGTTTTCTTTTTCTATTTTATTCTGTCTACTTCTTTATACATGTAATTATAAGCTTCAGCACTAAAATTATTATGATTATCATGGTTGCTATTATTATGACTTTCCCTATTATTAATCCACTCATTCTAGTAAACCAATTTATTACTGAAGAAAACCCTTTACCAAGTTTTCCAAACGCACTTTCAACCTCCAGCGGAACAAGTTCTTTGTGCAAATTTGTAATATTCTTTATATACCTTTGTATATTTTCACTTTTATCTGGAATGTAAGTGCAACAATGTTGGACTTTCAACATTCCACAGACTCCACCCTCTTTTGCCAAAAGAATGTCAAGGGCAAGTCGATTTTGCATTACCATAGCTCTCATGGCAACCATCTCGGTATTTACCATCAAGAACCCTCCAGCAGTATCTGTAGATAAACGATCTACCACTGTGGATAATTTCCGAATTTTAAATGCATTCAAAGATATTCCCACTGCTGGTATCAATGCACCAAAAATATCACCTACTATTTCTGAAAAACTTTCCCTTTTTCTACGTGTAAAGGTCTTTATCATTTCGTGTGTTCCTTTTTCTGTTCTATCCATATGAAAAATCTTTGGAAAGACCAGGTCTAAATAACATGACCCATACCAATGGTCCGGCAACCTGTAATAAGCCCTATTACCGCAAACATAATAGATCCCTGGAAATATTGGATCTTTTCCCCCTTTGAATCCCCATCCGCCTAAAATTTGATAATTGTCATGGCAATCACTGGAACCCACGAAATAATTGTCATATCTTGTTCTATTTCTTCTAATGCACAACCTTCCCTGTTGGGGCCAATCCAGAGTCATAGCTGCATTTGTCTTTTTCTTGTCATGATTGTCTTCCTCAAACACCCAAAGAGGTGTTTTTGTCTCTTCTATCACTTTTCTTTGAAATTTCGCTCTTCTATCCTCAACCATCTCTAAAAATACCTTTTCTTCCTTCTTTAACTCACAGGTAAGGTTGTTTTTAACTATATTATCTAAGGTTAAAATCTTATCTTCTATGAAAAATTCACCAAACGTTTTTCCCTCTTTCACTTTGTTTAGTTCAGGAACTACAGAAATTTTCGCAAAAATCTTATCTATATCAGTGTAATAATATTCTAATCTTCCTGTCTTATAAAATAAACTTGCTAAAACACCATGTTATTCCATACGTCAAAGGAAGGTGATGATAGGTCACACCCTCTGCTACAGACGCAGGCAATTGCATACAAACATAACAATCTCTTACATCCATCGTTTCTACATACTCATATAATAATTTTGTAAAAACATTCTTTGAAAAATCTGTTATTGATTTGTCTTTATGTAATTCCGCACTACCTTTTAATATAGCTGTTTCTTGAATGTTAGCTCCTTTTTCTTTCTCTGTGTGATTAGACGTTTCTTCTACAGCTAAACTAATTGGAATAGTGATTGCTAAAACCACCCACACTGTCATTAATAATCCTGTACAAAAGAAGCACATCTTACACCATCTGCTTAAAAACTCACATCTACATTTTCTACCTTTAGTATCTTCCATTTTGTTTTATAACCTATTTATTTATTTACAAGAAAATTGTCACCACACCTCAGAAATGACTTCTTAGCCACCCTGTACTCTAATTTTTGTCTTCGTTTGGTACTTTCTTTTAATTCTTTTCAGAATTCTTTCTTCGTCAAATCCAGTATTTTGTCAAATCCGGTAGAAATTCGTTCAAGTTCTTCAAGTTTGTAGCACTTCACCTTCACCCATTAGGTTTCTTTGTTCTGGGTTCTCATGAGTGTTCTCTTCTTCTTTGATATCAGTTAAAGCAAGGTACAACCATTCAGGCGATCTATACTTCAGATTTAATTTCTTTACTCTTTTCGTTTTCTGCAAGTGTTTTCCACCTTGTTGGTCTTGCTCTTTTTGACTTGTTATTTCATTCACTTGTTCAGCACTTTTTCCATGTAGCCTTATGATCCTGTATCTTAGTTTTCTTACTTCGTTGGGCCAATTGTCTCCTTTTCTTGGCCTTTTTGCCTCACTTTCTTTTTCCTCTCTTTCTGTATTCCAAGTTTTTTCTTGACTCTAGTTTTTGTTTTCTTTCTTCTCCACTTTCTTCAGACTCTGTTTCAGTTCTTTCTTTATTGTCTCTTATTTTGAATTTTATAATTTCATTTTCTCCCTCTACTTGTGGTTCTTTTCTTATTTTCCTTCGTTCACCTACTTCTGTCCCTCCTCGGTGTTCTTCCGTATTTGTGTTAATTTCTCTATCTGCTTCTAAATTTCCCTGTTCTTTTGTTTGGCTACCTGTCCCTATTGCTCCTCGGGGATCTTCCGATTTTTCTAACTTTTTGTTTGAAACTCTCCCTTCTTCATCTATTAATATTATCTCCGAAGGATTTTTACCACAACTTGTACTTGGTTGCTCACTGTTACTGTCTTTGTGCTCAGTCTCTTCTCTTATGCTTTCAAATTTACAATTTCTTTTCAGATTTTCCTCACAATCCGAATGATCTGTATCAGATTCTGAACTGGTGTCTGATATTTCCAGATGTCGACTCACATGTCGATCTTCAAGTTCTGGAACTTCAGCTATTTCCTCCACTCCTTCTGTCGTTGCACTTGTAGTTGGGTCTTCCAGATGTCGACTTACAGGTCGATCTTCAGATTCTGGTACCCTGTTCGTTTCTTCTTCCGCTTCCGATGCTGAACTGTTATTCAACACTTCCAGATGTTGACTCACATGTCGATCTTCAGGTTCTGGAACTCTGATGGTGTGACTGGCATGTATCCAGTGTTTCACTCCTGCACATTTGACTGCAGTGGTTGTCACCAGTATCACCTGTCGCGGTTCGTCCCAGCGAGGAACCAAACAGTTTCTTCTTCTATGGACTTTTATGCGGACCCAATCTCCTGGATTCAAGTCGTGAGCTGGTTTTCTTTCAAGAGTGGTCGCATCCGGTCCAACCTGATGAAACACAGAACGCACCACATCAGCCAATCCTTTGCAATAATCCAGCACCAGATCATCAGTTATAGTCAGTAGTTTGTTGACAGGTACATGTGCTTGTCTCATTGCTCGTCCCATAATTATCTCGTGGGGACTGAGTCCAGTTTTCCTTTCCGGAATACTTCTGATTGTCATTAAAACTAATGGCAAGGCATCTGGCCATTTGAGTCCTGTGGCTTGACACATTTTTCCTAGCCTGTTCATAATTGTTCCATTCACTTGCTCTACTATTCCAGAAGCCCCTGGTCTGTATGCACAATGCAGTTTCTGTTTAATACTAAGTGCTTCACAAATCAGTTGAATTAATTCGTTTTGGAAATGTTTTCCTCTATCTGTTTCAATCGTGACTGGAAAACCATACCTCGGAATGAATTCTCGCAGCATAAGTTTTGCTACCGTGATTCCATCATTCCTTCTGGTCGGGTATGCTTCCACCCAACGGGAAAACAAACAGACGACTACAAGGACATACCTTAGTCTATTGCTCGGGGGCATTTCTATGAAATCCATTTGCATTCTAGTGAACGGACCTCCTTCTTGTCCTATTGGTCCTAGACTCACTACTGTCTTCCTTCCTGGATTTAACTGTTGACAAACAAGACATCTTTGACAAAGACTCTCAGCTATGGCTCTGAATTTTGGATTATACCATGTTTGTCTAAAAAGTCTGATCATTGAATCTCTTCCAATATGGGCTTGTCCATGGTACATCCGTGCCATGTCAGAAATCATGCTATCAGGCATAACTGGTCTTTCATCTCTGTAAACCCAAACATCATTTTCCTCATTTTTTCTACATCCCGCTTTTAACCAGGTATCTTTCTCCTCTTCATCTGCCGCTTCCTGTAATTGTCTCACTTCATCCCATGTCTCAACAGGGTTAGTAAAAAGCAATGGACATGAAATATGCTCTCTTTCCCGATTTCGATTTAAAGAGACTACATTCTTTGCACAATACTGGGCAATCTCATCAGCATACTTATTGCCGACAGTTATGTAGTCTTCCCCATTTTTATGTGCATTGCACTTCACTACAGCAATCTGTTTAGGCAGCTGTATCGCCTCAAGCAGCTTTTTCACAAAATCTCCATTTCTAATCGGCGTTCCTGCAGACGTCAAGAAACCTCTTTGTAACCAAATCTCACCAAAATCATGCACAACCCCAAAACCGTATTGGCTATCCGTCACAATTGTAACCCGTACATTTCTTCCCAACTTGCAGGCTTGAATCAGAGCTATTAGTTCTGCTACTTGGGCAGACCGTATCCCTTTCAGACAAGATGCTTCCATTACAGTTGCTACTGTGAAAACTGCATATGCTGCACTTAGAACTCCATCATCTGTTCTCAAACATGAGCCATCCACGAACAGAATATAATCTGATTCCTTTAAGGGCTCATCTCGTATATCTTGTCTCGGTTTTGTACAATATTCAAGCACATTCAGACAATCGTGATCCACTTCATCCATTTCAATCACACACTCTTCATCTGGCAATGATGTCGAAGGATTAACATTCATGAATCTGTCAATGGTCACATTATCTGCACTCAAAATTACTTTTTCATACCTAGTCAGCCGACTATGTGTCATGTATTGGGTTTTCGTTCTTGTCAAGAGAATTTCCACAGAATGTGGAACAAATACTCTCAGTGGATATCCCATCACTATGCCTTCACTCTGTTCCAGACTCTCACAAGTAGCAGCAGCTGCTTTCAAACATCCAGGCAACGCTTTCGCTACAGGGTCTAAAACAGCTGAAAAATATGCAATGGGTCTTTTCATGGTTCCATGTCTCTGTACCAAGACTGAAAACGCACATCCATCTTTCACTGCAATACAACTCAAAGTCTTTTTCATAGTCCGGCATTCCCAATGATGGAGCTTCACACAATTTCTTTTTCAGCTCTCTGAATGCTTTCATTTCCTCATCATTCATTTCAAAAGGATCTTTAACATCCTTTTTTGTCAGTTTTTGCAACGGTTTTGCGATCAAGGAAAAACCACTTATCCATTGTCGACAATATCCAACCATTCCCAGAATCATTCTTACCTCTCTTTGCGTCATTGGAGCTCTCATTCCTTGAATCATTTTTATTCTCTCGGTCGTTACCTTTCGCACTCCTTTCTCAATTTTATGCCCTAAATATTGGACTTCTTGTTGACAAAACTGCAATTTTGATGGGGACACTTTATGTCCTCTTTTGGCTAAATGATTCAGCAAAGCAATTGTATCATTGACACATGCTTCCTTCGTTTTTGATGCCACCAATAGGTCATCAATATACTGAACCATCACTGACTTTTCTGGCATTTTTTAAATCTTCCAAGGATTTCTTTAAAATCTGATTAAAGATCGAGGGACTTTCTGTGTAACCCTGAGGAATTCGGCACCATGCCAAAATACGCTCTCCGAACCTGAACGCAAATAATGGCTGGCTATCTGGATGCAATGGAATAGAGAAAAATGCATGGCATAAATCAATTACTGTGTACCATTCTGCTTCACGTGGAATCTGGTATAGAATCACAGCAGGGTTCGGTACTATTGGGCAACAAGGCACAACAATTTTGTTTACCTTCCTCAAATCCTGTACAATTTTATATGTTCCGTTTGGCTTTTTCAGTCCCATTATTGGCGATTTACATGGACTGCTCATAATTTCTTTTAGAATCCCTTGTTCAATAATTTTATTTATTACTGGCGTTATTCCTTCAATTATTTCTGGTGTCAATTTATACTGGGGCGTATTTGGGTAACTCGTTCCCTCTTTTACGGAGATTCTAACAGGGTCTACTCCTTTCATTAACCCTATATCTTCTCCTGTAAAGTCCCACACTTCCTCTTTCACTGTCTCTTTCAGTTCAATTGGGATTTTCTCTGCATTAAATACAGGAAACAAATCATTTACTTCTGGTTCTAAATTTACCTTTGTCTTTTTATACAGTACATCTTCATCTGGGGTCTGAAATGCAATTCCATCTGGAGTACAATAGATAGTGCAATTCATTTTGCACAATAGATCGCGTCCTAATAGGTTCACAGGACTGCAATCACACACCACAAATCGGTGCATTTCACTAAATGGACCAATCTTTACCTCCACTAATTTAGTAAGAGGCGTCTTAATTTGCTGATTCGATACTCCAACTACTTGGATATGTTCACCTGAGAGAGGAAGGTTTGGAATTTCCACTGACCTGACAGTAGAACGGGTAGCTCCAGTGTCCACAAGGAATGTTATATTTGCACCATTCACTTCTCCACAAATGGACCTGCTTGATCTACCTCTAGAGTTGCGCCAAGCACGCACTCTTCCCCCTCTCCTAGGCACCGTCAGAGGCTTTCATCCGTCTCATCATCATCCTGTCGTAACCAATATTGAGAAATGGCAGCTACACGCGGCAACTGTGTTACCTGCTCTCCTCCGTAGAATCCTGTTTCTGCACTGAATTTCTGTTGGTTAACACTCTTGGGATGGTTGTGGCACCTGACTCTGTGGAGTAACTACCTCACTCTGCACCTGTGGATTTAATGATTGATTTTCCGCATTAAGTTTTGGAGGAAATTTACACTCGTTTCTCCAATGCCCTAACTTTCCGCAATTGTGGCATGGCCACTTTTTCTTTGCCTCATCTATGCTCATTTGTCCTTTTCCTTTGCCTATATTTGGTCTAAATCTAGCCTGTCCTGCTTCATTAACTGTATTACTCAATTGAGCTTCTTGCTTCTTTGCAACTTTCACCTGTGCCCACATGGCTTTCTCTTTCAATTTACGCTGTCTACTCTCAATATCATCACTGCAATACTTAGCATATCTCAAAACCTCATCAACTGTACTATTCTGCCAACAAATCATATGCTGCTTAATCATTTCACTTATCTCCGGTTTCAACCCATACACAAATCTATACACAAAATGACTCGTATCCTTCTCATTTAGTGTCTCATAGCCAATATACTGTTTAAAAACTAACAATAGCCTCTCATAATAAGCATGCACTGATTCTTTACTTTCCTGCGTGGTTCTGTCTATCTTTACCCAATCCGTTTCTTTAGGTGGAATCTTATTCTTCAAAAAGGTAATTCCTTGATCATACTTCCTCATCACTTCTGGTCCTGGCACTCCTGTTTTAGCATCCCTTGGATATTCTACAGTTGGCCAATCAATAGTAATCTTACATTCTGTCCACAAATCAGCTGGTACTACTATATCAAACAATCCATCCAAGTCTATCCACAACACCTTTGAAACTTTAACAAATCTCTCCACTTGTCTGTACCATTCTACTGGCTTCTCTCTCAACTTTGGGAAATCATTTGTAAATGACAGTATATCCTGTCTAGACCATGGAACATGCACATAACTACCTCCTGGAGTTTCTCTCATTGGGTACTCCCTTACAATTGGTTCCTTATCTGTTACTGCAAAAGCCAAAGATGCTTTATCTGTTACTTTCTCATTCCTTTTCATCCATCTACTTCTCCATCTATCCACATCACCCCATTTTCTCAGCAAAACAATTAATTCTTTTATTTGGGTCAATCGTCCTGATGTGTTCAGATTCTCTATATCTTTCTCACAAAAATCTACTCTATATGGTTTCTGCAACGTTCTCACTTTTACAAATTCTACTCCTAGTTCATTCGCTGTCTCTTCTAATTTGTCATGTAAATTTCTAGCTCTCCATGTAATACTCTTGCACAAAAACATAATCTCGTCATCCTGATAATTTTTAAATTTTTCTGTACCAATCGTTCCTAATATCAATTCTTCCATGTCTATTTTTAACCTAATTACATCTAATGGTTTTACTTCTGTCTTTTTCGTTTTTAGCGTTTTCATCCATTCATTTAATTCATCTGGAGTTGGACCTACAGGCGTACTATTTAATTCTATCCAATTCTTACTCCTTTCTGGTGTCTCTGATGCAGACTCTGTTACCATAGGTATTCTCCTGAACTCATTCTCATTTATCGTCAAATTAGTAGGTGGGCTTGGTCTATAGGTACTAACCAAATGGTGTGCACCTTCATTGTCCAGTTCCATCCCTTCTCTCCTTCTTTGCAAATGTGAATTCATAGGAATCACTAAAGAACGATCATCAATTTTCTGATTCTCAAAAACTGGCATTACTGGACCTATCGTTACTGGTACAGTTACAGCTTCCATATTCTTTGTTAATGCTCTTATCTTTTCAGTCAATTCTCTTGTGGTTTTTGCTAATTCGGTTGTATTGTCACTTTCTATCTCCTCATTTTGTGAAGTTTTCAATTGATCTTGTGACCTATTTATCTCATATCCTCGTTCGGGATTTTTATTCCTCCCAGTTTCCATTGGAGGTGCGCCACCGCAGAATTCTGTTGGTATGGAGGTGGGTTTCTGTTTAAAATATCTTCCAGCAATTCATCTTCCGTCTCACTACCACCATACCCATACTTTTCCGTAACCACATGTTTCTTTTTCTCTGTACACTTTCTCTTTGCTTCTTCCTCAACTGTAAAAGCTGGAAACAAACCTCCTGTCATATTAGCATATCTCCAACGCTTTATTCTGTCCTCATGATTTACTCCCCATAACCTTCCAGGCACAAATTCATGATTCTTTAATCCTCTGAATCTCTCTCGTTCATACATCTCATCTTCCCATTCACTTAAAGCTTCAAACTGTGTCGGTCTAGGTTTAGGTTCTAACATTGCCATCTTCTCTCTCAAATTCGAAGTACAGCTACACTAAATGAACCATTCTCAGGAAAAGCCAATGCTCCATCATTCTTAGTATATTTTGTCCAATTTTCTAACCATATATGATATCCGTACTTCAGCATCATATGGAAAGCTGGTGATTTCGGCGGAGGAATTACTTGTCCCTCTCTAGTCACTACCTTTTTGTCTTTCTTAAAGAAGTTCTTAACTTTCGACATCCACGACGTTTTCTCTCTACCATACTCATAATAAGACATGATTCACAATCGCTTTCTCTCCTCAAAGTCCGCAATTCAACACTGTTCTCTATGCGTTATTCCAACCAATCCTATCGCGACTCACACCAACACTCCAATCAGAGCGGTTTCTGTCTACAGCGCACTGTCCAATCCCACAGCGGCTTTTGTCTACGTCAGTTCTGCTCCTGTTTCTGTATGACTAGCGCACTGTCCAATCCCAGCGCGGCTTTTCTTCTACGTCAGTTCTGCTCCTGACCCCTCCTTTACAAAATTTATCGGCAATTTTTTTTCCCCAACAGTTCTTCGTTAGTTACAACATTTAAAACACATTTCCATTGTCTGATTCGCTAAACCAAAAGAAATAGCTTTGTCCATTTACACAAGAATTCTGTATTTTCCAGTAGGCAGCGCTTACCTCTACCCTACCACAGAATTTTTCTGTTTCGCCGATAAAGTAGCACTTCCCTCTACCTTACCCTTCTTTCAAGCAAGCGGTAAACCAGTTTCTCTGGGGATAAAACACATGTGGAGACTATACTGCTCCTGAGAATTAAGGCCAGAGTTTCACAAGAAAACCGGTCGCTATTTCACTCACACACCTTTTATACGGAAAATGTCCCTATCATAACACAACCTGTGTTATCACCAAATGAACTCAGACAATGCACTATTCCATGTGACTTCTCTTGCCACACGTGTTCCACTTCCTACTTCCCGGAAGCGTGAAAACTTCAACTTACATATAACATAACGCGACTCAACATAAAGTGTTAGACATGAAATAATCAATAATCACCAAACTAATCCATAGTAACCATAACTCTGCTACCAAGAAATCTGATCCAGCGCTAACAATAACATTCTTCTCCTATATGCTTCGGTCATCCAGGTACAACTATCCCTCCAATACACAGACTATATCCATATGACGGTGGGGCCCATAACACCGCATATACATTCACTCACTCATTTATTCCCTGGATTTCCTCCGTCTTTAACCTAGGAGAAAAACAGTAGAATGATTCGCTGGAAGGAGACGGGATACCTCTTTTTAACACAACATAATATTTCTCATTGCTTTTAAGGTATTCCGCTCATTGGTCGATGGACCAACTAGTAGGAATCAGTTGATGGTGATTAAGACCAGCTCAATCACAATAAACCTTTTAACATTTTACATTAATCATTGAGCTAAAGAACCACTGAGTCTTTGTTTAATGATAATAAAGTTTATATAAAGTTTAGAAGCATGAATAAGTTTTAGGTTTATTATTCAGATTATTACATTTATCATCATTATAAGAATAAATTGAAATTGCAATGCATACCTATTAGATGGAAGAATAAAGTTCGTCACAGCAAGAACTCCCAAAATCTCTATCTATCTGTCCTGGAAAACAGGCCTTCTCGTTCCTTTCCCCTTCAGTATTTTAAGAATAAAAGTCTAATAGTTCTAAATGGAAAAATCTATCGAGAATAAAAAGTTCTCCAAAAGCAGCATCTTATGCTCAATCAAAAATATAAAATAGCAGCAGCAGCATCAGCTCGTCAGCCATCAGCATCTGCAACCCCAAAAGTGGCTAAAAGCAGCTCCCAGCAAACAGCAGCATCCAACCCCTCCCCACCAAGAGTAGGTCTTCTTATACCCTAATTCTAGCTTACTAAATAAAATGTTGCATCTTTATGGCGAGATTCTCTCTAATTGGTCCATTTGAGTCCATATACATCTTTTTATCAAACTTCCTTGTTCTAACCAGTTCTTTGTGGAATGTCCATGCTTGCATCGTTTCCCACAGGTTCGTGACATTACTCATCCGCTTCGGTCAGTCCAAATTGTATCACTTTCCGATACTTTTTAGGTTCAACCATTCTTTGTCTTTTGTTCATTTATTCTCTTCTGACTTCTCACGCTTCTTGCTGACCCGTCTTGGCACACATTTACTCAGTAAGGTCACAATATCCTTGACCATACTTCCATCCTAGGCTCTTGGAACGATCACATGATCTCTCTTGTTCACGGCCTTTCTCCTTTTCTATATTTCCTCTCGCGCACGCGTATTCTAGCTCATGGCGGCCATTTTATATCGCGGCTCAACAGGCCTAAGCGCACTATTTATAAAGATAAACAAAATATAGTTAGGAATAAAGAATATAAACCCTTTCGTTTCCCTCCCGTCATTCTACGTACCCCAATTAGGTATTACCTAGCAAAAAGCAACATACAAAGCCGTCCCTTACTTACCATCGCTTTATTTTGCCACTACACGTTTTGTTTTCAAAGCACAAATCATGCATTTTATTATTCTATTAGTACGCAAATATTAGATTATGTTAGCCACGTCAACAATTATAAGTAAATTAGTTTGCACGTAAATAGCGTGTTACCTTTAACCCTTCACATGTAACATACATTGTTGGTTATTTACTTAAACAAACTTGTTTGTTAATCATTTTACGTAAATATTAGGAAGGTAAAAAAAATTCTTTTACCCTGCTCCATCTCTCCCCACTCTCCCCACTTTCTTCTTTTCTCCCCATCTTTTCGGTCCATCTCTTTCTTTTCTGCTTATTTGTATGTATGTGCTTCTTGTCCGGAAGGGCTCTCTTCTCTCTCTCCCTCACACCAATTTATTACAGCTATCAATCACGGTGCCTATGTCCCCAAATACGTCCTTTGCCATATCGCCCCACATTCACACACCCCATCCTAATATTATGCAAATACTTACACTTTGAAGTACTGTGACGAGTCACACACGCTCTCACACTCAGTGTAGCTGACTTACGCAGAAGAGCAACATGTACCTCTGTCACAAACATGTATCTCATTCAAAAGAAAGAGTTACACAATGATTTCGTCACACATCCACGCACTCTGTGTGACACACGCACTGAAGGACTGACATCACACGCACAGCGCCCGTTACCGAAACGTGGTCTTGGCATCTCTCTCTCCAGCGGCGCAGCAAGGACGCAATGGGCCCTAATGTAACCAAGGAAAATGGATCCTATGGTGACCAGTCAGGTAGTGAAACAGAGCCACAGTGGGGCTGCGGAGGGTCCCTCACGGTGATGGCCACGCCCATGCCTCTCACCCAGACTGTCGCTCTGTCACACTCAGCATCGCCACCCACGCTCGCAGGCGCTGCCACTTTCACAAAACATGTCACACCCACACTCAGAAGCACTACCGCGCTTCCTGCTGCCTTCGGTGTCCACATCAAGTACCAATGTCGCCCCTCCATCCCCACCCCACCCGGCAGAAAGTCACCCCGCCTCCCCGTCTCACCCTGCAGAAGGCGTCGCTTTGCCACCCAGGCTCAAAACAAATTGCGCTCTATTGTCTCAGGCTACAGAATCAATTACACCCCCTGGCCGGCCCGTGCGGGTCCCCCTCCCGCGGGTCTCCGAGGCGCTGCTCATCTCCACATCAAGCGTGCAACAGGCCCGGTAGCGAATCAGAGCAATGTGAAGCGGTCGGCTCCCGACCGTCCGCGGGGCGTAAATCAGGCCGACCCTTCAGGGCAGTGATGCACGCCGCTTGATCTTCCGTTCCCTGGGCACACTTGTGTGTTCTTTACTGCCCTTCTGTTGACACTGCCTGGCTCGGGTTGTCACAAACTGTTTACTCTGTCCGTGACCCATTAAACGATTCCCCAGACTTTTAATCTCTGCGCGGGTTTAAAGCAGAAAATATGTGGCATGCGGTGTGTGTTATTATTACGACATATGGACCGCTCTCTAAAGCAGGCCTCATAAAACTAATTTTAGAAAGAAAATAATCCATTCAGCCGTCGCTCCTAACACTTTCACTATGGTGCCACTAATATATATTAATATATATATATATGTGTGTGTATATATATGTGTGTGTATATATATATGTGTGTATATATATATATATATATATATATATATATATATATATATATGCTCCCTTCAACGTCTTACATTGAAAAGTATACGTTCTGCCCTAAACACTGAGCACAGCTATCAATGACAACCGTTCTGCACTCAAGCTTCGCATTTTAACATATGGAATCCGTATTTATAAAATCCATTTTACTCTAAATGGGAATTTGTAAGTAACGTAGTTCCTCGAAATCTGTCCGAATCACCCTTTTATTCATCCTGCCGTTCCTCTTTCCTGTTTCCATATTCACTTTTGCCTCCTCTCCTGCCATCACAGTCCCTTTAAAGTACGTGGAGTATGACGAAAAGAGTGATATGCTGTATAACTTTAAATGTTCAAGGCACTGTAGTAATTCCTGACTGCCACCTATAAAGTTGCACGAAGTCCCAAAATGATGACTAGCGGACATATTTGAAAGACAGTAAAGCAATGGTGCCATCTAGCGGCAGCCAGGGAAAGGGACGAAACGTGGTCAACAAACTTTTAAGTTTTACATTTAGATCGGCCTTCGCATTTTAGAAACGCTTGCCCACGTCAGAGTGCTTTTACATTCTATTATTTAAAGGGGCACTGACTTCAGAGAACATTTAAAGTGATGCGAATCATGGCCCGTTTCTATTTCACTTTTTTGTAACCAATATTTATTAAATGCAGAACTTGCCTCCTCATCCCCACCCACTCACTCCCTTGTCTTGTACCTTGCTAACGTGAGGCGTGTGCATCTACTAAATAGGCAACCCACAAACGGCCCATCTAAAAGAAAAAAAAAGTGACCTGGGTCCTCGCCTTGGGAGGCTCTGCGCCCTCACTCCAGGCACTATGCCCAGGGTCGGATTGGTAACGCGGGCAAAGTCCATGGGGCCGGTGTCCAGTTCCAGCTGTGGGCTGCTTTTTTGAGCAGTCTTGGGGGCCGATTTGGGTGGTTTCTGCATTTATTGGATACCGCCAGCAGCCCAGTGGGTGCCTCAGTGGCCATTCTGGAGGCAGATGGGCATCCATTACCTACCTTATATCATGGGCAGAGGTGTCACTCCCTTTCTCTCACTGGGCCGGCCCATTAGTATATGCATATTGAGCGGGGCAGGAGGCCTGAGCAGAAGTGGCCTCACTTGTATTCAGGTGTGTTTCACCACTGTAAAATAAAATTTCGCGAAGCACTGTTTTGCGTAAAGACAATAAATGTTGGCCACTTTTTTTTTGCGTGCCCGGGCCGATTTTTAATCCCAATCCAACCCTGACTATATATGCACAGCCCACGCAACCACAACTCCTGCTGTTTCCAGGGCTGACCCTTTCCACAGACAGCGTCGGGGTCAAACTCGTTCTCCTCTATCTCTTGGATTGATGATTTTAGGGGGAGGCCCTTTTGGGCTCACAAGTCAGGTTCTGGCTGAGTACCTTATCGCAGTGACAGCTGTGAATACATATACGCCTCATCGCCTCCCTTGAATCTAGCCGGTTGCTAACTGGATCTGAGAGCCCATGGGACAGGGAGACAGGGAAACGGAGGAGGTTAAAGAAAGCAAATTAAGCTATTAGATTTTGTAGAAATTCTGGAGATGAACTGCACCGGCGGCCTGGAAAGACATTATTCAAAGCAGCTGGTGAGCTCTGCTCCTATGAATCCTTCGAAATGCCAAGAGGTTCGCCATAGACATCGGTGAGGCGCCTCCCGCGGGTGGGGGCGAGAGAGTTGTTCGGGAAGGGATAAAAGCTTATACTTACCCTTTATTCCGCTGGCAATAATCACGCAGCGGTTCCTGCCTCTACAGCGGCCGCCATGCGGCACTCTGGGATTTGTAGTTTTTGTATATTTTTATTGAAAATATTGATAGCAAGAACATAGATCAGGTCACATCCTTGGTTACAAAATTTCAAGTGAGAGGGAGCTATGGTAAGCCAAGGAAAAATATATAGTAAGGACACTGCAGTACAATAGTTGGGGGGAGTTTCTTCCTTTACAAAAAAAAACACTGTTACAAATGGAATGCAGTGTCTGCTGGGGGAGAGGATAAACCGGAACATGTGCCCGCCTTTTGCCCAACTTAGACTTTACAAGTCCAGAACACACTGTCTGAGAGGCAACCACTGCACAACCATTTGGTCATATACTTGAAGGGCCCGTCTACCGGGCTTTTTCATGATACCATTGTGGGTAGAAAAACCTGTTTTCACCGAAATTGCAGTAGTGTGTTTGAATTGTGCTGCCATCCTTCTTTCCTATTCACATTTCCCAAGGAGGAATCATTTAATGGGAAAACCACCTGGTTAGGATGGAAAACGTGCATGAGTTGGTACCCAAGCACCAATACCTACGATTATTTCCACAATTAGAGTGCAAAACCCAGGGCTTTAAGTGGGCCGGGTCTCACCGGTGCTGAACACCTTGAAACGGGTCTCTATCGGGCTCTGTTTTGTTCCCTGGCACAAAGTAATATCCAAGTATTCCCCAAGCTTAGTTGTTAAAAATATGCTTCATGGCTACACACTTACAAGGTCCACACATGCTTTCTTTTTTTTAAAGTCGCTGCTTGTTTGGTTTACTTTTGGCCAGTCACTCTCCAACAGAGCATTTTGGCACTCCGACACCAACTGCTCCCTCCATCCTCCCTTAGTAGGTAACAGACATTGCCATTTACAATGCCAATAGCTCTAACTTAAAAATATGCGAGACCTATTGCATTTCCAATGCTTGTTACTAATAAGTAGTGAGGAACTGGACATTTGTGTGTCTCGTGTTTTGACCAGCTGTCACCGGTGAACCATTATTCTTCCATGCCAAGCTTCACTATGATCCTCCGCCTCTATGGAATGACTGTGTATGTATCCATGTGTAATTGTAATGTCCAGTTCACTTGCACGGGGTGGTCTTTGCTCGTTGCCTTTATCCGCTGCTTGCATGCTGATCGCTAATCTGGCACTCCGAGTCTGCAACTTAGTTAGCCCCAACAAACATAGAGGTAGCTGACAAGAATTGAAAAACACCTTTTGTACGTGCTGGCATGATGCATATCTCTTCTGTGTCTATGGAGAGTGACAGTCTAATTTAACCTTCTGAAAAGTGCTATATTGATGGCATTGAGTTTTCTTTTAAGATTATTTGCAAAACTGTTAAAGGTAAGCCCCATGTATACAGTTTTAAGCAAGCTGAAGAGCCAAAAATGATTTGTTTTTATAGCACCCCTACAGATGGTAAACATGAAATCACTGTGTTTTTATTATAAAACAACCCTAAGCATATGTTGTTCTCTAATTGATGTACATTGGTATTTTTAGGTTTAAAAATCACATTCCTGTCCATCCATCGCACATTCCTGATTAACCTTGGCAGCCCGAATACTTGGGTTGTAAGAGCAGATGCCGACCATGCCTTTACAATGGACATCAAGCAAGTATTTGCTTCTTGGAGTGCTGTACTTTGTGCAAGGCTTACCCCATGGATTACAGTCTGGGTTGTTGCCCATTTACCTGCGAACTGTTGGACACTCCTTCACACGCATTGGTTTGACCAAATCATTCTTTTTCCCCTGGCTGCTCAAAGTTGTCTGGGCTCCTTTTGTGGATGGATATTGGACCAAAAAAATCTGGCTGCTGTTGAGCATGTGTGCATTAACTGTGGCCTGCCTAATTTGTGCCACATTGTCTCCTGAGGTGAACTTTACAGCCCTTGCCATAGTGCTGATTCTGATGAACGTTATGGCCTCAATTCAGGACATCGTAGTTGATGGGATGGCAGTGAAGCTTCTAAGCAACAATGAAATTGGCTATGGGAACACCGTCCAGGTGGTGGCATACAAGCTAGGCAGTGTGCTGGCAGGCGGACTCTCTCTGACTGTTATCTACCTTATCGGGTGGTCTCCACTTTTCCTACTTTTGGCCTTTGTCTACTTTGTGGTGATTATCTACGTTTGGCAAGTAGCACCGTTCCAGAGCATCTCCAGTACTTCTGTCCAAGAGGAAAAACTCCACCAACGACGCCTCAACCCTTGGGAGTTGCTGCCGGAGCTTCTAAGAGTACCGGGCACCCCTTGGACTCTTTTCTTTGTTTTCAATTACAAACTGGGTATGTTTCATATTTTACTTTAATGTAAATATAAGACATTGTGTATTCACTGCTCCCTTCCAGTCTTTCCTTGTTGGCTTGTTTTTCCATCTCTAGCACTTTCCCACCGTTTAACATTCATTACAACGCAGTACACAGTAGGTGATTCTTTGTGAAAAATAGGGCAAGTTATTTTGTCTGTGCAGCCCCTCGTAGATATCTGTCTGCAGACTCTAATACAAAATGTACATTTCTAAAAACATAGAATTTCTGAATTTGTTGTTTCTTTGACAATCCAGTGTAATGGGTACTTCTTCCTCCTTATTCTTCACCTTATGAGCATCCACAGACACCAGACTGAATCTGTAAACCTTTAATCGAGCAATAGTTCTTCAGTGCCATCTAGTGTTGCCACATGACTCCATATTTGGCTTCATCTGTACAAGAGATGACAACATTTGCCTAAATATGGTGCCACCAGGCTCTCTGGCGTCTGTTCCTGTTTTTCCTCGCCCTGCCAAAGTAAGCCCAGAGTTCTTCTTTGGTGTTTATCAAAGTCCTCAAACACTGAACAACTCTTCTACAGCACATTGGGTCGCACTGGCATCTGTTCCTGTTTTTCCTAGCCATACCAAAATCCTGTGTTCGGTGCTTACTAAATTAAACATTCATCCAAGTTTCTAAAACACTTTAGGTCAACTGCCACCTCCTAAGGTCTCTGGTCTAAAGTCCTTTCAATGATGTTGAATGATGTCTCTCTCAGACTTATTTTTATTTATTTTATGGATTTATATAGCGCTTGAATCATCCCCAAAGGGGTATCTCAGCGCTTACGGACCCACAATAAGAAAGCTGTCACAAGGATCAAGAGCTCGAACAAAACAGTTTTCAGAGCCTTTCTGAACTGCAGAAGGTCCGGGCACTGCCTCAGTGAAATAGGGACTGATTCCAGTAGAGAGGTGCCAAATATGAAAAAGCTTTTCCCCCTGTCCTTAACTTCTTAACTTTAGGTATCTTGAGGAGGGATTTCGAACCAGAGCGGAGATCTCTACGGGGAATGTAGCGATTGAGTTTCTCCGCAGGTAAATAGGTCTTTTACCCCACACTGCTTTGTGTGTCATGCAGCAAACCTTAAATTTTATTTGTTTGCGTACAGGCAACCAGTGGAGCTGTCGGAGAAGGGGGAGTGAGGCAGTTCTGTAAGGGGCATTCAGTGTTAAGCGAGCCGCCGTATTCTGCACTACTTGTAGGCGATCCAAAGAGAACTCATTGGCTGCAATCAGCAGCGCGTTACAATAGTCCAATCTGCTCAACACTAAAGTTTGAATGAGAGATTTCCTTGTAGAATGAGGAAGGAAGGGGAAGACTCTTCTTAACAGGCTCAGCGCATGAAAACATGAGCTAACCGTGTGAGTCACGTGCTCCTTCATGGTCAGGGTCTGCTCAATACGAACCCCTAGGTTTTTTACCATTGTCTTTGGTACTGGAACAGTCCCTAGCTCTCTTGGCCACCACTCTGGGGTCCACAGCAGTGGAGCCTCTCCAAACAGCATGATCTCAGACTTTCCGGCATTTAGTTGTAAAAAGTTGTTGCGCATCCATTGGGAGATGGCCAACATGCCAAAGGAGAAGGTGGTTTAAGCTGTCTGGAGAGATTTCTTGAAAGAAAAGGTAAGTTGGGTGTCATCTGCATATGATATCGGGATAAACCCAAAATTCCTTAAAAGTGCGGCCAAGGGAGCGATATAGATGTTAAATAAGGTGGGGCTTAAACAAGACCCTTGGGGCACTCCCTTGGTCAGTTCTTTAGACTTAGAACGATACGGCCCCAGATTCACGGTCTGGGAGCGATTTGTAAGGAAACTGGTCATCCACTGCAGTGCCACTCCACCAATACCAACTTCCTCTAGTCTCCTGAGCAAAATCTGGTGGTCGACCGTATCGAATGCGGCGGAAAGATCTAATAACACCAGGAGCGTGGATTGACCACTCACATGACATTTGCATATGGTATTTGACACCTGACCCTGACACCTCCACTTATGGCTCCTGTACTTCCATGCAGCCGAAGACCATCAGGGAACAGGAAGCCAAACTATTTCTGGCACAAGCCTTTAAGGACACTCCCACGCTATCCCTTTCCCGTCCTTCAGGTAAGTCTGCTGACCGGGAGCGATCATCCAACAGGTCCTCCTGTAAAAAACAAGAGAGACCCCATCAGAAGGAGAAATCCCTTCCTTCTCTGAGGAAACAGTCCCACTCCCAGAATCATTCAGAGTTAGCTGGGCTGTTCTCTGACACTGGTTTCTTCTTTATCTTTCACGGATCCGATTCCATATCTTAAGAAGCTAAAGAGTTTCTGTCTCTATTTGCAGACCCATCTCAGGTTAAGGCCTTTGGGAAGGCCATGCTGGATAGCTTCAAAGCTGTCCCACATCATTGTGGGTCAGATTCCCTTTTCCCCAGAGTACAGAGTCTCACTCCTGGAAGAAGTCTGTAGCTCAGATTCAGAAGCACTGGATATGTCCAACCTGAACTTTAGGTGCATAGAGGAGGATGATTTGGAGGCTAAGTGTTCCCCTAGTTATTTTATAGATGTTGGACTCCACCTGTACTCTCCAGTTGCCATTGGACATATGTCCTATGAAGATGAGGTCTTTTAACCTTCAGGCCTTCCTTCTGAGGAGCTGTGCATGTCCTCTTAAGTGGTGCATAAGTCAGTTGAAATTCAAAATCCTTATGGACATCCGTCAGTCATCTAGGATCGCCCCTGAGCCTCTTTTTTTCTTTTGACATTACTCTTCTGAAACCAGTTGTGGGTGCCTGGGGGAAACCCTTTTTGGGCCAAATAGTACACAGATGGATTGCTCAGCACCATATTCCTATGCAGTCTGATCCAAAGTTCCTCTCAACCCGTCTCCAGAGAGTTTGATGGTACAAGCTTCGTCTGGGAAACTTAATCCAAACTCCTTTTTAGAGTACCGCCGGACCATAATTCCAAAGGGCTATGCTCTATTTTGCGGAAAGGTTTTGATTCTTGACGTCTAGCTTTATACACTGCTAATGATGCCTGCCGTCTAGACCCGTACGTTAAGGTGTGCTGGGAAATGGAGAAACTGGCGGTCATTAACCTTCCAGAACACACGAACAATCCTTTTTCAGAGCCAGTAAAAGACTACATTAATTCATCCAAACAGATTCTGAAGTGTGGCCTGGATTTAGCTAGGACAGTGGCCTAGTCTATGGCTAATGTGGGTAACTTATACTTTTCATGTCTGTATGAATCCACAGGCATTTCTGTGGCCAAATGGATCTGACATTCAATGGAGAAGAGAATCTTCTGAAGAAAGAATGCATTCGTCCATGGAATGCTTCAAAAATTGCCTCTGTTTAAAAAAGATTAGAGTTACCTGTGGCGTTAGATGTGTTCCAGCTCTCTTCTGAAGTCCCACGCTGCTAATACCTTAAAAAGAAGATAAAGGAAAACAAAAGATTAAAAAAGAGAAGAGGGACAGGAACAAAAGCGGGAGGAGAAAGTAGTGAAAAGAGGAAAAGGGCTCTTCTGCAAGACCTGCAGAGCACGGAGGAAAATCTGGAGGAGGAAGAAGTGGTGAAAAGTGAAAAAGGATTCTTCTGTGTCACCCACAGAGTGCGGAGGGAAAACTGAAAGAGGGAGAAGAAAGGGAAGGCAGACTGAAGACAGGAGAAATGCTGGAACAAAAGCTACAGGGAGGGAGACCGAGGAGAGCGGAAGGAATGCAATCCAGTGCAGGTGAAATTCCACGGGATCCAACGCCCCAACTGCTCCCCAGTCCCCACCTAGGAAGGGACTGGATGAGGGCTCAGCTCCTTCCACCCTCCAGAGTGTGGCTAACCCTGATGGGTGCCCGCAAACGGAGAGGTGATCACACCATCTGGTTGGGGGGAGGGTGGTCGGCCCAGAGTGGGAAAGGAAATGCCTCAGTAACAAAGTAAAATATAGTGGAAGGCTCAGGCAGAAATAAAATGAAAATACACCTAGAATAGCACATTTTTTTGGGAATGTTTTTTGTTTGTGATGGTTGTAGTCCAATTTGCCTCATTAGGAAATTGATTCACACAAGCGCACAAAGGTGGCAATGCCTATATGCGAATGCACATCTATTTACTAAGTCAACCGGGTGGTCATATGGACATTTGTACAGTATGGTGTGGTGCTCTCAAGGCAATAAGTCTCCTGCCACCCATGACAAGTCACACTCTAAAGAGAAAAGTCTCTATAGAGATACAAATATATACACATATGCTGAGGCACACACATCAGTCCATCCTGTTTCGAAGGCAGTAACCAAATCAGTAATCACAGGAAGTCCTTTTCACATTTTCTTTTCTCTTTATTTTCTCATTCATTTCTTCTCAATGTAGTATTAAAAACACTGGCAGCCGACACATGTTTCGTCCTATGGACTTTTTCAAGGCTGCAAACAATTTAATAATATTTAGAACCATACATAGCAATATGTATTTTACTAAAAACAGAGGTTACGCCCAAAACTGGACAATACCAAGTGTGACCAACACCATCAACCCAGAAGTGCGCCATAAAAAAGATGTGGATCTTGGTAAAAAACACCATCTTATAGAAACCAATCACCCGATGCATGATGTTATGGGTACAGGAGGAGGGTCCACTCCCCAGACCCGAAATCCAAAATAGAAAAAGAAGTGAGGAGGATTAGAAAGTGTGCAGGTCCTGTGTTGCTGTCAGTGAACAACATATATATATATACATAGTGACGGATGCCTCACCCGAAGGCTTTCACAAACAAACATGCTGTGCGACAAAGAAACATGAGCAATGTTGCTTACCCGAATAGGTAGGAAAGAAAGAACGGCAGAGCCGGCAAATGCAACGAAAAAGTGATTCCATATGGGAGAGGCTTACAATGAATCTGTGGAACAGACAGTATAAGAGAGAACAATATAATTAATATAATTGACATGCATTGCAAGGGAGACTGCCCTTATGTAAATCACCATAACACGTAAAAGATGCCATGTAAGGTATCACCATATCCATTGATCGGAGACATGCAGTGTCTCATGGGAATGCATTAGTCCCCAAGTAAAAAGAGTTTTTTATATAGTAACCCCATGCTGCAGCCGCAGACCTTCCCCATTGGGGAACCATATGGTGATGTGATTCTAACCACTAGAACGAGAAAACCTGTCATGGACTAACCTGGATATCCTAACTGGACATGGGATCTTGCAACATATCCGCTTGTGCGTAGCCCCAGTGAGCAGGTACTTTGACAAAGTGTGCCCAAAACAGTACTGAGACCGCCAGCAAAGACCAAAATATGGTCTGCAGTCCAAGTGATGGCTTAAAAGCGCCTGCATAGGTAAATAAACATGGGAGAGCAACGTATGCCAATTACTAGGCTGCTCAAGGGATAAAAACCTCTCATATGGTTAACGTAGTTCATACACCAACCTGTTCGTACTCGTACAGAGCCGACGAAGTCCCTCTTAATATCCGAAGGGTGAGCACTACGTGTTTGTCACCTGGCATACACACTCGTGCCTATGGTCCCAAATAGACCTTAGGTACCTGCATGGAAACCGAGGAGAAGAGCATACCAATAATTGGGCAGCCCGGGGCTAGTATGTGACTAAAGGGGTGGACCTATCATATCAACCAACCTGTTTCTTCCGGCGTAAGTACTGCCAAGCGTCCTCGGACGTACAGGAAATGATAGTGGAAATGTTGTTCCGACCGTGAAGTACCACGGTAACCGACCGATAGTTGTCCTTGATAAGCCTGTATAATAACAACAAACATAAAAATATCGGAACATATAATACCACAAGCATTAAATACGCGATACACAATGGGCGAAAAAGCCCCAAAATGGTAAGCGGGTAAGCCCAAAACTGACCTGGGAGTCGACCGAACCGCAGCGTGCATGAAGGCCTGTGAGCACAGAATGCTCGTACCGCCCATAATAAGACGGCATGCATCCCTGGAAAGGACATAGAAATAGGACGAGAATTACTGGGACCCGCGAGGCACTGAGAATGGGCGCCATATTGGAGTCGAGTCAAGACATACATATTGATATTATGAAAGTATGTGGAAAAGTCAGCACCGAGTGATGAGGCCAACGAAATATTGAGAGGAAACTCAGAACGCAGACGCGCTTGGTAAACCCATGTGCTGTTCTGTGAGATACAGGAACACTATGTTTCGCGGGGGCACATAGCCTAGAATACATGAATATATTAGAAGGGGAGACTAAATATCTTCCCAAAGATGAACGCCCTCTTGGTGTGTGCTCTAAAAGTGCAGACTCACACAGTAAGATCCCTATTAGGGGCTATATAAAGCATTGTAACAGTGGTGCATCCTACATCGGAACAGTAGTACCCGCATTGTGACAGTGGTGCATCCTACCCTAGAAAAGTGGTGCCCCAAATGCGCTAGATGCACACCCGTACGTGTCATTCGTCATAGAACCAAAGTGTGTTTCATTGTATTGCATAGCATTGCACATTTATGAAGACGGCAGAGAATTCCAAAAATACATGGATATAATCAATAAAGTGTAAACCGAAGACAGTCATTTTGTAAACAGGGTACTAAGACTCTGGTGAGATACTGTATAACCACGTATCAGACCACTCGGAAACACCAACCATTAACATTATCTATGGCACAACCCAATCATCAATAATACAGTATCCCACAATGTTTGATAGTATATGTAAAACATAGCAGATCTCATACAGCTACCTAGGTGAGGGAGAAAGCAGATAAAAGGTTCATAGAACTAGGTGCACGAGCACTAAGAGCAAGCGTGTGCAACAACTCAGACAAACATTGACTTAAGGGAGAAAAGTGTGGAGTTCCCTATCTAGGTTGAGACCCATGCCTACTGCTCTTAATCTGATCAGCCACCTACTTTCCAGTTGCCTAAGTGACAGTGTTTTGTCGCCCCCACGGTTTGAGGGACTTAACATATCAATACCATGGAAGGAGATTTTAAGATATTCTTCTAACCCATGTTCATTGTTATAATGCACAGCCAAAGGATAATCAGTGTTGGTATTTTTGATTGCACGCATTTGCTCCTGGATGCGCTCCTTTAAGGGTCTTATAGTGCTACCTACGTAGATCAAACCACAAGTACATACAATACAGTACACAACGTATTTTGAATTACAATTCATAAACTTGGTGATTTTGTAGGTTTTTCGTGTGTTGTACTGCAATTCAATGATTCTGTTAGTGGCAAAGCAGCACACACTACAATGTCCACATTTGTGGAAGCCTGATGGCAGGCCAGGTAACCAGGTGTTGGCTACAGTGGGTCTCGGGTAGCTGCGACAAAGGGTTTGTCTGATGGTTCTACCCCTACTGTGTACAATGTTGGGTTTATCCTTGATCACCTTGCTAAGTGTGCCATCCATCTTCAGAATATGCCAATGTTTGGACATGATCTTATATTGGCCGGCACTGGCCGCGCTGAATGAAATAACAATGGCAGGACTTTGCTTCCTGTCTAGAGTGTTGGACTTCTTGCTAACTGGTCTGTTATGTAGTAGATCTGAGCCTTGTACCTTTCTAATCTTGGTCTTGGCTTCCTCAAGTACCTGTTTCGGGTAGCCCCTATTTGTGAATCTCCTTTCCAGATTATTGAGTTCCACTTGGAAACATGTGTCTGAACTGCAGTTGCGCCGAACTCTAATCATTTCCCCAAATGGGATGGCCTTTATTTGTGCTTGTGGATGGGCACTGGAAGCATGCAAAATGGAGTTACATGCAGTTTCTTTCCTGAATAACTTAAATCTAACATGTTGTCCCTCCACATACAAGGTGCTGTCCAGATAGTCAATGCTTTTATTGCTGTAATGATGTGTGAACTGGATGTTGAAGCTGTTGTTGTTCAGAAACAGTACAAATTCATTGAGTGTGACAGCATCTCCTGACCAGAACAACAGCACATCATCTATGTATCGTACCCATAGAATGATGTGTTCCGTAAAGGTGGAGGGGCAGAGTGTCCAGACGTGATCTCTTTCGTACAGTCCCATGTACAGGTTGGCAAATGACGGAGAGAATTCCGCGCCCATAACCACCCCCCGTATTTGCCGATACCAGTTTCCATTGGCATTGAAAAAGTTATTATCCAGCACAAGAGTAATCATGTCACTGAGCATAACATTATGCGCTACCAATGTCGCACTTCTGGTGTCCAGGAAATGTCGGACAGGCTCCAAACCCCAGGGTTTGGGGATACAGGTATACAGATACCTGACGTCTAGTATGACTAGGAGATGTCCTTCTGACCACTCAAAATCCTCTACCTTACCTAGCAGGTCTTTTGTGTCCCTTAAATATGAGGGCAGATTGTGCACCAGGGGCTGCAGGAAAATGTCAATGTACTCAGAAAGTTTCTCCGTAGGGGATCCAATCCCAGAAAGATGGGTCTGCCTGGTGGGAAAGCCCCACTTTTATGTACCTTAGGTGGAATATAGATACATGGGGCTGTGGGAGTTGGATGAAATAGATATCTGCTTACTGCGTTGGTCACCAAACCTTGTTCCCTCCAATGTTTTAATTTAATCTCTATGAGAGTGGTGTTTGCCCCCAAAGGATTGTGTGTTATTTTCTCGTACGCTAAGCTATCAGATAGCTGACGATCAATTTCCTGTATATAGTCTTTTCATGCTCATTAAGACTATATTCCCCCCACACCCCCTTGTCAGCCTCCTTTATGACTATCTCACTGTTATTGGCCAGACTGTGTAGCGCCTCCCTCTCTTCCTTGCTGATGTTGTGTCTAACGTTCTTATGTCATGTGTGGTGGTCATCCTCTAGTCCGTACAGTTCTTTCGTCACAGTCTGATAGAAAATGTCGATAACATTATCCGCAGACAAATTCTAAGTAAATCTGGACCGTTAACTTTGAGTCCACTATTGATATCTATGTTTGTGTCAATGTCTAAGTCCTGCAAGATCTGTATGACCGTTGGTGTATCTGTATCTCTCTGTTCAAGAGACAATAACAACTGCACATCACGTACATCTTTGACCGTCATGCTGCAATCTGTTCCTACCCTGGTAACCAAAGTATCACTCATAACTTTTTTTGAGATTTTTTTCTCAATTTAAGTGTTCTTATAAATTTGAACAGACCAATATGCAAATCAGTAAAGTTAGAGAGAGATGCTGGATAGAAACCAAGACCCTTGCTTAGAATTTTTATTTCATGGTTGTTCAAAACATACTCTGACAAATTATGACATTCATGTTATCAACAGACATATCAGATGAGCCTACATAGTCGATATAGGCTATTTCTGTGATGTTTGTGTGATCGATCTCGTTGTCATTCGCTCCTTTTCTTTTTGTCCTCCCCTGTCCACTTGTTTTGCCCCTTCTTGTTTTCTTTGGTTTTGCTCCTGTCTTTTTGCATTCTGTCTTGTGCCCTTGCGGAATCGCCCCATTTCCAATAAAAAAGAAGACGATTGCCCTACATTTGAGCTTGTTGCGGGCCCAACAGATGTGGTGGATTCCTTACTAGTGTAGCTGGTTATGCTGGAGATGTCTGTCTCACTGGATGCGGCAGTAGCCCCTGGTCCACCCACAGGGCCATCCACAGTGTCCTTTATGTTAAGACCCTGCCACTCCTGTAGTCATTGTCGTCGCGCTTAAGCTTGGGCATCTTTTTATCCTTTATGTACAGCTGGTGGTTATGCAGTACATCCTTAAGTATTTTATAGTTTTTTTCAGCTACTTCTGGTAAGTTCATATGTCTTATCTCCTCCTCCAAGTCCTTTATCCCTGCTAGTAATTTTTCTCTTTTTGTGGTGGCATCTCTTATTAGTATATCCATCATACCATAAGATGATGAGGTAATCAGATGCTCCCATTCCTTCAATAATTCACAGCCCAAGTCATCAGTCATCAGAAGAGGGAACAATTATCAACCCTCAAACCCCTGGGAATCTGTTTGACATCTAGATACCTTTGTAAGATGGTGGCATCCCACCATCTAGAAAGTTCTTGTTTTTTTAAGGCGTTCTAACCTAACAAATTTCATTTTTATCCACTCTTGTTTGGGCCCTGTGGTCATCAGACGTCCGAAGTCAAATTCACTAATTGGACAGGTAAACATTTTTTTAAAAATCATATGCAACAAACAAACAAAGAAACCCATAAACGCATGAGTTAACCGGAAAATCAAATAGAGTGCAAACCTGGCATATACAATATAAATTGATTCACACAAGCGCACAAAGGTGGCAATGCCTATATGCGAATGCACATCTATTTACTAAGCAACCGGGTGGTCATATGGACATTTGTACAGTATGGTGTGGTGCTCTCAAGGCAATAAGTCTCCTGCCACCCATGACAAGTCACACTCTAAAGAGAAAAGTCTCTATAGAGATGCAAATATATACACATAGGCCGAGGCGCACAAAAATCAGTCCATCCTGTTTCGAAGGCAGTAACCAAATCAGTAATCACAGGAAGTCCTTTTCACATTTTCTTTTCTCTTTATTTTCTCATTCCTTTCTTCTCAATGTAGTATTAAAAACACTGGCAGCCGACACATGTTTCGTCCTATGGACTTTTTCAAAGCTGCAAACAATTTAATAATATTTAGAACCATACATAGCAATATGTATTTTACTAAAAACAGAGGTTATGTCCAAAATTGGACGATACCAAGTGTGACCAACACCATCAACCCATAAGTGCGCGATAAAAAAGATGTGGATCTTGGTAAAAAACACCATTTTATAGAAACCAATCACCCGATGCATGATGTTATGGGTACAGGAGGAGGGTCCACTCCCCAGACCCGAAATCCAAAATAGAAAAAGAAGTGAGGAGGATTAAAAAGTGTGCAGGTCCTGTGTTGCTGTCAGTGAGCAATATCCATATATACATAGTGACGGATGCCTCACCCTAAGGCTTTCACAAACAAACATGCTATGCGACAAAGAAACATGAGCAATCTTTCTTACCCGAATAGGTAGGAAAGAAAGAACGGCAGAACTGGACATAAAGAGCCGGCAAATACAACGAAAAAGTGATTCCATATGGGAGAGGCTTACAATGAATCTGTGGAACAGACAATGTAAGAGAGAACAATATAATTAATATAATTGACATGCATTGCAAGGGAGACTGCCCTTATGTAAATCACCATAACACGTAAAAGATGCCATGTATGCTATCACCATATCCATTGATCGGAGACATGCAGTGTCTCATGGGAATGCATTAGTCCCCAAGTAAAAAGAGTTTTTTATATAGTAACCCCATGCTGCAGCCGCAGACCCTCCCCGTTGGGGAACCATATGGTGACGTGATTATAACCACTAGAACGAGAACCTGTCATGGACTTACCTGGATATCCTAACTGGACATGGGATCTTGCAACATATAATCCGCTTCTGCGTAGCCCCAGTGAGCAAGTACTTTGACAAAGTGTGCCCGAAACAGTAGAGACCGCCGGCAAAGACCAAAATGTGTTCTGCAGTGTCCTAGTTCTCTGGCTCTCCGCAGGATCGCGTCACGGTCACGATAGTTCAGTAAGCGGGCTATTATTGGCTGTGAAGGAGCTCCGGGAGGTGGTCGTGGACCCAGCGATCGGTGTGCCTCTTCCACAATGAAGACTTCCGACAGTGCTGTGCCAAACAGTTCGCAGAGTAAGGATTGCAGGTAGTGTTCCATCTTGGAGATGGTTGTAGATTCGGGGATTCCAATAATGCGGAGGTTATTTCTTCTAAAACGGGATTCTAGGTCTTCGTTCGTGGCACGGATAAGATCAAGCACCGTGTCCACTTTTAACAAGCGCTGTCGGTCCTCGTTGAGGGCGTCGTCAGTTTCAGAGACCCTAGATTCTAGGTGCGCAATCCGGGTCATGCGAGCCCACCCGTTGTTTCATCTGATCGAGCCGGGTGGCGAGATGATCTATTTTGGAGTCTATTGTTTTTAGGCTGGATTTGACCTCTAAGAGAAGAGAACGAATAGCATCATCTTGTACTCCAGCATTGTCCATCTGCGTTGCCTGTTCCTTCTCATCTTGTGGCGGTTCCCCATGCCGTCCAGTCTGCCGGTTTTCAGAGACGAGCTTTGTCTGTTTTGTGTCCGTCTTCCCATCTTATTGTGATTTGGAGTGTGTTGGCACGTTTGGGTAGGAGACAGGGGAGCACCGCGAGCCGTGTGGCCAATCAGCTGGTTGGTGTCGCCCTAGTTTGCCTCCTGTTACAATGTGGGGAGTGTGTAGTTTGCAGCCATTGTGGCCAGCTGCTGTTGGTGGTGTTACTGCCCCGACTGATTTCCAGCAGCCGCGTTATCAGCTATATCCTGGGAGGCCGGTTGGTAGGCGTCTGTGATTAGGGCATTTCTAGTAGCTGTGCATGTAGTTTGCAACGTCCCTGTTCTTATGCTGGTCACAGCTCAATCTGCCGCGCGGCCAAGCCGCAGCCCTGCCACAGGTGGCTCCTGCCGGTCTCCGGCGCCTCCAGAAGGTTGTGGCCGTCGAAGGGGCCAGGGGGGATCTCCTGCATGTAGTGTCAGTTTCTATGCCCTTCTGCCGGTCTCCCCAGGCAGCCGGCTCAGTCTCTCTGCCTCCCCGCTAGCAGTCGTCTCTCCCAACATAGGTGAGCGCCAATACCTTAAGCGCACTGCTGGGGCCAACAGTTGCTTTGTACGTGTTCACGTTGGAGATAGGGTCTAAGGCGTCCCAGGGGAACACAAGTTATGCAGAGTCTCGTTTGCGGCAATGGTCCCCACGCGGTGGGATCAGTTATGTGCAGTCCAAAGGCGTAGCACAGATGGGCGCGGCCTGGTGCTGCAGTGGTGAGTCTGTTAAAGTTTGCCGGTTGGGCGGCCTTGTGGGCGGGGTGGGGTGATAGGATCGTGTTGCGTCTGGCGTGTCCTACCGCTGACGGCCTGCAGCCAACCCCTCCCCCCCCTTTACTTTGTAGTATTGCGCGGTAGCTGCCGCGGCAGGTGTGGGGCCACGTTCCGTGGTTTCTCTTTCGCTGCAGGAGCTCTTCGGGCCAGCCACAGGCACTCCGTCACTCCACACAGATCTTGCTCGCCCACCACCACGTCCGAACCCGCCAGGCCGCTGTTTCCCTGTGTCCGCCTTGGGCGATTTTTCAGGCCCCCGTCGGTGCGGATGCCGCAGCTTGGCCAAACTCCACATCTGTGCCGCAGTGTGGTCATGGCCTTGGTGTGCAGTTACGCACCCAACCACTACGCTCCGGATCATGCCAGGCGCGGCCCTGCCGGTCCTCTCGCGGCCTGCTCAGATGCCTCGTTGGCCGGTGTGTTCATGTCTTCATCTACGACCACGCAGCTCTCGGACCGCACTCAGTGGGTTGTAGGTGTGCCTTGCAGTGAGGGTGCTTTAACCCCTCCCTCCCCCCCTGTATTTATCTGGGAAATTATTCGTTCCCTCGGATTGTGGCGGATATTTCGCTCGGCCGGCAGAGCCCACTCAAGGTGCGGTCATCTTGCAGCCGGCGAGATCACGCCCCCATTAATTAGGATTAATTAGGGGATTTTTTGAATGCTATGCCCATGAAATAATGTGAAAAACTAAGCTGATGTATCCTACTGTTAATGAAATGAATTATTGTGTTTTATCTTTTTCACTTCTTTTTCTCTTTCTCCTCTTTCCCTTATAGAAAAGGGCGAGCGATTAATTTCTACCTGCTTAGAGCAAATCCTGTACAAAACATAACTGAAGCAGCAGTAGATATATAGCATGTTACTGCCAAGCATGGCACATATCCCTTAATAATCTTTAAAACTCTCAGGGATCCTTTACTAATACTCCCAATCATCTGGAGCTCCCACGTTGACGAGAGAGTTCTCCCCAAGCCCAGTAAGGAGAGAAACTGTAATACATGTTGGACGTCGACTCCCAGCACCAAACTCAGCACTCCTGGTCCTTGTCCTTGTCCTTAAGACAGGAAACCAAGCAGGAACTGCTGGGGGTCTGCTGTTCTATTATAGCACCAGCTGAGGGTGGGTGGGGTTAGTGAAAGCATTTCCTGAATTATATCCTGTCCCAAGATTGGTGACATTCCTTACTGTTAATGATTGGATCGAGGGACATAGAGATAATACTGGCTTCTCGTTGTACAGGACCTTTTCAGTTTTTGGCAGCAAAGCTCCCTGTGTATTTGTAGAAGGGAGCTGTAGTATTTCTACTGTGTTTATTCAAATACATTCCTTAAGATGAGTTTATATTTTTGTAGATAACAGGCAATATATTTATACATATTTTTCACATGTTTTTTAACTGGTTGCAGACTATTTTTGTGAGTTGGCTCATCAGCAGCAATGTGCAGGCCGCAGCCTCGCTTTGTATTTATACAGCACTCGCATGCTTACACATTATGCTTCTTATCTCCTCTTTTGGTGAGTCGTGGTGCAGGCTAACTTCAGCGTCCTGCCTCTTGCGACCTGCTTTTCACTCCATAAGATTTTATTCTTTCAGAACTTGAGAACTTTTGATTTAAAAAAAAAAAAAAAAAATGGTATAGAAGCAATGGGAATTTGTTTCTCCCCAAATTGAATTGGAAGATTGGCTGTCATCTGGCATGGTTTGTGGCACATATGCACAAAGTCACAATTAGTATATTCTTTTAGATTTTTACTCCTTGACTCTTTGATGCTTTATTGTTATAGAAATGCTTCTTTAACTAGTAGTCGCGTTTGCAGAGTGGTGGAGAAAGGGGGCTGGGCCTCTGACCAGCACTCGGGAATTCCACTGCGTAGGACTTACAGGAGGTACCAGGAAGGCTTCTTGGCCCCCAAAGTCCCTCCGGAGTAAGGGGGACTTCATCCCCCAACCAGTAGTGTGCCAGGAGGCGCATTTGCAGAGTGGTGGAGAAAGGGGGGCGTGGCCTCCGAAGACTTCTTACCAATCCCACTGTATGGGACTTACTGGAGGTAACACGAGGGGTAGTTGGCCCCCAAGGACATCTTTGGGGGCCAACTACCCCTTCTATTACCTCCAGTAAGTCCCACACAGCAGGATTGCTAAGTTTTCATAGCAGGCCACGCCCCCTTTGCCCACCACTCTGCAAACGCGCTCCCTGGCGCGCTCTTGGATGGGGTTTGAAGTCCGCTTCGCTGCTGGGGGTCCTTAGGGGCCAACTAGCCTACCTGTTACTTCCAGTGAGCCCCACACAGTGGGATTGCTGAGAGTGGACACAGACCACGCCCCCTTTCTCCACCACTCTGCAAACGCGCCTCCTGGCGCGCTCTTGGTTGGGGGATGAAGTCCTCTTGCCTCCTGAGGGTCCCTGGGGGCCAACTAGCCCTCCTGTTATCTTTAGTAAGCCTCGCACAGCTGGATTGCTGAGAGGTGGTCCAAGGCCACGCCCCCTTTTTACACCACTCTGCAAACGCAACTCCTGGCGCACTGCTGCTTGGGGGATGAAGTCCACTTTAGTCCTGAAGTCCTCAGGACACAAGGGGACCTCATCGCCCCACCAGCAGTGCGCCAAGAGGCCCGTTTACAGAGTGGTTTAAAAAGGGGCTTGGCCTCGTACCACCTCTCAGCAATCCCACTGTGTGGGGCTTACTGGAGGTCCCTGGTGGCCTAGTTGGCCCCCAGGGACCCTCAGTAGCGATGGGGACTTAATCACCCAACGCAGAGCGCGCCAGGAGGCGCGTTTGCAGAGTGGTACAGGGTGGGGGCGGGGCCTCCGGCGAGTTGCCGGTTTCTTTTTTATTTTTTTATTTTAGGGAGGGGGGCTTTATGGCCCTCCTTCCCTAAAACCTTTTGGGCCCCGGGGACCCCATCCCCCGGGGCCTGAGCCATTTTTGTTTTTTATTTGAAAAGGGAGGGGGGCGCAAGGCCGATTACGTCCCCGGGGACCCCATCCCCCGGGGCTAGGCCTTTCTTTCTTTTTATATTTAAAAGGGAGGGGGGCACGAGGCCGATTTCGGCCCCGGGGACCCCATCCCCGGCAAAGTTTTTTATGGAAGGGGGGCCACGTGGCACTCCTTCCCTGAGTCACTTCTGGCCCACGGGACCCCATCCCCCGGGGCCTGGCCAGCCTTGGTTTTTTTTTATTTTTACTTTGGAGGGAGGCCGTGTGGCCCCCTTCCTGAGGCCAATTATGGCCCCAGGGACCCCATGCCCCGGGGCCTGGCCAGCCTTGTTTTTTTTAATTTTTACTTTGGAGTGAGGCCGTGTGGCCCCCTTCCTGAGGCCAATTATGGCCCCGGGGACCCCATCCCCCGGGGCCTGGCCAGCCTTGTTTTTTAAAATTTTTACTTTGGAGGGAGGCCGTGTGGCCCCCTCCTGAGGCCAATTATGGCCTCGGGGACCCCATCCCCCGGGACCTGGCCTTACGTTGGGGACCGCTGGGAGCCCCAATGCCCCTGCGGTACCAGCCGGCTCCCTGCCTCCTGCGGGAGCCGGCATTGCTTTTGGACAAGGGGAGCTGCTGACATGCAGCTCCCCTTGTCCAAAAGCAATCTGCTTCGCTCTATGGAAGCGGGAGCAGGTTTTCTGCATTAGCTTCCATGAAGCGACGCAGAGTTTGCAATGACAGGGCGGGAGCCGTGCTCCCGCCCTGTCACTGCAAACTGCAATGTCCCGGGGGTGGGCACCCAGGGACATTGCTGGAGCCGGCCCTGGGGGGTGGCGGTCACCAAGGCCAAGGAGGGCTCCTGGAGGGGGGCCACGCCGCCCCCCTCCCTGCATGTTTTAAGCCCCAGGGAGGTGGTGGTCCCCGGGGGTCAGCAACGGACCCCCGCATTAGGGTAATTTGTGCCCCGGGAGGTGGTGGTCCCCAGGGCAGTGTGGGGGGGCAGGAGCCCCCCCCCACACACTTCTTTAATTGTTCTGCAGCCCCGGGGTGGTGGCGGTCCCCGGGGCTTGGGGGGGCCTGTGAGGCCCACCCCCCACCCTTTATTTCAGTGTGCCCCGGGGAGGTGGTGGTGGCAGTGTGGGGAGGCAGGATTCCCCACACTTGTTTATTTATATTGAAGCCCCTGGGAGGTGGCGGTCCCCAGGGCTTGGGGGGGCCCCGCGAGGCCCCCCGCATGTAATTTGTAATTCCCCAGGGAGGTGGCGGTCCCCGGGGCAGCGTGGGGGGCAGGAGCCCCCCCCACACATTTTTTAATGAAAAGCCCTGGGGAGGTGGCGGTCCCCGGGGCTGCGGGGGCCCCCGCGGGCACCCACATGATAATTTTGTATTGCCCCCGGGACCTGGCCCACCCGGGGGCTTCTAGCCCACGCTTCGTTTTTTCAAACATTTTCGTCCGGATTCACGCACCCAGCGCGAATCCTGCCGATTTTTTTTTTTTGTTTATTTACAAAAACGCTTTTTGGGGCTCTGAGCAGGCCTAGGGGGTCAGGGTGTTTCTACCCTGCCCCCTTTTCTTCTTTTTTCACCTCTTTTCTTGTGACTCGGTTCTACCGAGTCACAAGATGGCTGCCAACGCTTCCTGGTTTGGAGTGTTGGGAGCCAATCAGAGACAAGCTCGTGATCTGAAGGGTTCGCGGATCCACCGCGGTCACCAGATATCGATATATTTTTTTTTTTTATTTCTCCGGAACTACTGAACGGATTTACACCATTGAAAGCAAAGAGTGCACTCTGGACCAAGAGCTACCTCTCTGCCATATTTGGTGTAATTCCGTTCAGCAGTTCGGGCAGTAGCCGCGACAAAAGTTCCTAAGGAAATTAACATGGACAAAACGCGTTTTGGGACCCACCTTTTTTCTCGGCCCTCCGCTTGACGAATCACCCCGAAACTTTCAAGACAGGAGCTGACCGGAGCGCCCCATTAGTTTTGAAAATTTCGCGAAGATTCGTCAAACGGCGCCAAAGATATTGGCAAATCAAAAAACGCTTTTCCTATGGAAACTAGGTCCTAACTATAACTACCTACTGGCGACCGCATGCATGGTAAAGACCGCGTGGTAAGGGCTGTTTCCCTTTTGCTATTGCTTTAGGGTGGCAATTTTCTGGCACAGATTTGTAGCCTTGACCACATTATGTAGTCATAGTCACTAGACTACAAGTTAAAAATAATGGTTCTGCTGGATTTTTTTGGGCCAATAAATGCATACTATGTTAAAAGTGCTCTTTTTTTTTTTCTTTGAATGGGAAGCTTTATTGAACACTTGTTATATTGACAGCGCTGTAGCAAGTGCTTTCTTTGTTATGTATTTCTTCATTTTTTATTTTCGTTAATCAAAATAGATATATATGTATGGTATAATGCAATATATATATATATATATATATATATATATATATATATATATATATATATATATATATATATATATATATATATATACACACGCACACGCAATGTGTTTATTTGGAATACACATAAGATGTATTTATTCGGGACCTATAGTACACTGGCAGATGGACACAAAATTGAAAAATGTCGGGAAACATATAAATGATCTGCCAGTGAAAAAATAAACTGAACCCATTATGTGATTTCAGCTACTAGAGCTTCAGTAGATTTATCCCGGAGGAAATTAAAATAGTACACTATCGTCATCTGTAAAAACATTAAGGGGACAGCCACATCACATACAAAGCTGTACATGTTTTATTAAAACAGTGAGTGAACATGAATACAAACTTGTCCAGATCAACGTTTTAGTTTCTACTTTTAACTAACCTCAGCGTCTTAATTTTTGCACTTCTTAACTTAAATCTGTCTATATCCGCTCTTTCTGGGTGTATTGTTTCCCACCTGAAAAGGTTATTTTTAGGTCTCGCCTAGCGTTGCTGCGCACATGCGCAGCTCGCTCGGCGAGATTTATTGCTTACAAGGACTTTCAGAAGAGGGCTTTAAGCCCCGCCCCTCATTTCCATTGGCTGGCGTCACCGTTTATGCTAAACGGTGGCCTGCCATTGGAAATGAGGGTTTTCTGTAGACGCCCTTTCCCCTGCGAGCCGGACTGGCTCGCCTGCTTTGCTGCTGTCGCAAAGCACTTTCTTATCTTTATGGGGCCATGTGTTTCTCATGGCCCCATAAAGACGAGATCTAAGCTTGTTTTTATTATCTCCTCGGTGCACACAAAGCCTGGGAACAGCACGTCCCGGCCCCTGAGTCCCCCTGTCACCGCGTTCATGTGACCAGTGCCTCCCAGCAACACGCAGACATTTCCCGTCCAGGCTCCACGCGCAGCTAGTAATCATTTTAATTATCTCCTCGGTGCACACAAAGCCTCGCTGATTGCTCTTTTGAATTTGTTAATGAACTTGTTTACGCAGTCATAGCAGTGCTTGTTTTGAGAGGCGGGAAGGCAAGGGAGTTCGCTTCTCTTGGTGAGTGAGGCGCTTCGAAAGAGGTGGGTGTTTCAACACGCATCTTATCAAGCCTCCGACCCCGGGGGCTGCACGAGGCGCTTTATTTTGGGCAGGTTGGTGTGGTATTCTCACTCCCTCCTCTTTTCTCCGTCGAATCGGGCATTTTGTTCTTAGGAGAGGTAATGGGGTCTCGCATCTCCTCGAGGGGTTGCATTTTGCATTTGATACTCGATTCCTGTTCGTGGGACTGTGGAGTTTTTCGCCTTTACGTTCTTAGGCTTGCAGGAACGGAGCGTTTGTTTGAGAGACTGGTATGAGATCCCACTTTTCCTAAAAATATCGATCCCCAAGGAGGTTAGTGTTACTTCCTACGGACAGTAGGATGTCGAGCCCCTCCTCCTCCTGTTTTCTACCAAAGAGAGCACTGCACCAGGAAACCGTTGGGACGCGACAGTTCTTTCTCTCCTTCGAGCGATGGTACAAAAGCTTATCACAATATGGGAAAATATGTTGTCTGTTATTACCCTGGTGTACATTACCCACTTCTATTTAAGTATATAGTGGCACAGGAAATACACTCAAACCACAAACTGCGTTACTATACAACAGTGAAAGAGCGCCCATATATATTAACTGTAACGCTCTGATCCTCATGTAAAGCGCTCTGATACCTCCGGGTCTAGCCAGCGCTATATAAAACTTCACAAATAAATAAATAAAAATAAAATAAATAAATATTATTAGTAATTCACGATGTAGCTCTACATGGATGCAGCGCAACACAGCGGAAAACGAGCCAACCAGAGCAATGTATTTTTTTTTTTTTAACTGTGGACCCCCTCCCCAGCCAGCCAATGTATTTTCTTTAATGTTACATATTTATCCCTTGTTTTTTTTTGAGGCCGCAAAATTTTGCAAAAAGACCACAAAAACTGGGGGTTAAATGTAGTCTTGCTTTCAATGTGTTAAACTGGAGTGGTAAGTGACTCGCCATCATGAGCGCTGCCACGTCGTGCTGTTCTTAGCATAATGGGTGCCACTCACTGTGCTGGGATTCTTTATAACCACCGAAGCATGTCTTACCTGAAACTCCTCCTTGCGTGTCCCGCGGCTGCTGTGACCTTCCTCGTCTATGGTGTTCAACGTAAAGTTGCCGGTGTGTGTTAGCACAGGTCGTTTAACCAGTGGAAAATGGTTGGTTGATCTGGTTCCGCACATTGGATTTTTACAGTCATTAATACTGAGAATGCGACCCTCATGACACTCTAACACCCCCCCCCCCCACCTCCCCGGCCTGTGTTGTACGTACCGGGAGTGATTAATGTGCCAAGTGATTTTCCAACGCTGTCATTGCATCACATCTCCAGCGCCCCATGCATACACGTCAAACATTAGGCTGCAGTCTGTCACACTTGGAAATAGGTTCATGCGCTTGTCGGCCATAATGCTTCTCATTGTATTTGTTGACGTTCCTTAACTATAACAGTGCATGGTGCTTTCTTGCCAGTGGGTTGCAGCAGGTCATTTAACGTGCTTAGCGTTTATAAATAAGCAATTGTAAGTGCAAAGCAGAAGAATGAGTCTTCCTTTCATTGGAAGTAATAAATCAGCTGCACGTGTTGTCAGGGTTTTTTTTTTCTTAAAATATGTATTTTGACATCCACATAATACATTGAAAACAGTAAGCAAATGTGGCTTGACGAGCATTTGCAATGCAATAGGTCTCGCATTTACGCAAGTTTAAGCTATTGGCATTTTAATTGACAATGCGTTTTATTTATGTTTCAAACACCAAAACATAAAGAAAAAGCATTTTCATTTACAATGCCAATAGCTCAAACTCGCGTAAATGCGAGACCTATTGCATTGCAAATGCTTGTTAGATTGGGCCTTCTAGACAGCACATGTTGTTTGGTTGCAAAAGACACATTGTGGGCTTGCCAAGAGCATACAGGGGCTTGGAGCCCACCCATTGCTTACCATTAGTTTCTTTCCTGTCACTCTCACTTGCCTGCTTCTTATTAACGTTTTTTTTCCAGCCGTGTGTTTTGTCCCTGCTTTGAAGCATGGTCTCTTTAGTCATGTGTTTGATTGGCTAGCTTCTGTGCTTCCTCTGCTCGCTTTTAGAGAACTAGTTTTTCCGTTTTGTTCAAGCACTCCATGAGAGTGCATGTGATTTCCAGCTGTCCCCCTCCTGTGCTTTTATCCCTCATTGCTCTCTCTGTCCATGTGATTGTCTCCCACCACCCACACTTGTGTTGCTCTCTCACCCTTGTGCTTCTGCCCCCGCACCCCACATTGCTTTCTTTTACCTGTGCTTCTGCCCTCCGCACTGCACGTAGCTCTCTTTCACTGTGTGCTTCTGGCCCCACAGGCCATGTTGCTCTCCTTCACCAATGTTCTTTCCCGCTTGTTTCTCCCCACCCGCTGTGTTGCTTCACCACACACGCCTGTCAACCAGCTCATCCATTATTTATTTATTTTGTAAAAAAGTGCTTCGAGCTCCATTTTAAGACAGCACTTTTGCGCTACCGTTTTAAAAGAATTTACCAATGCATCTTGTAAATAAAAAGACAAAACAGTGCCCTTTGTAAGTGTATGCATGTGTGTTGAGCATGCCTACAAATTGACACGTTATTTTTTTCCGTCCTGGTGCACTGCACCTGCAGTGCTGTTCAACATGGCTAAAAACATTAACAAAGTCAATAGTTCTCATTCCTGTTGACCTATTGTGTTTGCCAATGCCTGTTGTTTTCCTGTCCTTGCACTGAGTCCTTCTCTTCCTCATGCCAGCTGTTTTTGAAGGAGTGGTCGTATTGATTTTTAACTACCTGCTATAATTAAAAGGACTGGGTTAAGAAAGAGTAGGGCTCTGCATAATGAGGATTAGTGGCAAGTATTTTTAGCCTTCTCTATCTGCCATTTTACGTATAGCTAAGCGGTACCTCGTGGCTTTCTTGCTCCATTTTTCTGTTAACCTTGCCATTTTTGTTTGTAGTAAAAAGATAGTTCAGTCATATAAAATGCACACTTTCTTTGGAAATTCTGAGGAGGTCAACAGTAGTTTACTTATTTATTTTTTATGTACTTCGTTATTACGTCTTGGGAGTTTTGCGAAAAGACTATATTTTGCTGAATTAGCAATTTGCCACAATGATAATGTTTAGAATTTATTCTTGGGTATCGTTTTCTATGCCTTTACATAATGCAGTAGAGAAAAGGCAGGTTTTATTGCGTAACGAACTAACCAGACCATGTACATATAACGTCATGATGCGCTGCCTATACTGAGCTTAATTTGAGCCGGTGGTTCCTGACGAGGGCACTGGCACTTATATATATTTTTTTTACAAATTAAGTACGGTTTTATATAATGTAAATGACTGCAACGCAGTGTCCTTTTAGCCGTGTGGTTTTACGTATCTTGCATGGGTCAATGTCTTGCAGGATTTTCAGGTTTTAAAATTTTGTTGCTGAATGGAATGATTTAAAAAATGATATGTGGTAATACCAAACATCATTCTCTGCAAATGTTGCTGAAGGAGCTGGAATGTCGATTAGATGAATGTTACTTACCTTCGGTAACGCCTTATCTGGTAGAGTCTCTATCTAGCTGCAGATTCCTTGCCTTATAATTATCCCCAGTAGTCAGACTGGATCCAGAAATTGTACATGAGCAGTACCCCAGTAGAATATTTTTCTACCTGAAGTTGTTAATGTGCTACACCTTTTGACATACTTTTTATTCCCACTTACTGAATCGTCTGTAATGCCACAACACAAATGTTCCATTTCCTTTTCTTGCACCAACTAAATTATTCCTCTTAAAAACTGACCTAACCTATAGTGAATATCACTAGCTGGGCCTTTTATTTGAAGTGCTAGGTCTAGAAAAATGTATCTCGATGTACCTTTTCCGCTTTTGCAGTTCTTTAGGATCGTTATATCTAGAGTAGGTTACACTCCGATATAGTTGGGTGACATTGGAATATTGAAGGAAGAAAAATGTGAGCATTGCAAATAATTCTGTATGGTGGTTAAATAATAGAGAACGTATGTTAGGTCTCTGGGACATTGTACCCTCGGTTGGCACAAGATTAAATAAGCCGCAGGATAACCCAAAAAATTTGTTTTTTTTTTCGAGCGGATGATAATGGCTGAACTGTTTCCTCTGGAGGGATCATAACGGTCTGCGGTAGGTATTGCTTGAGTTGGATATGCTCTTCCATGACCTCATCAATTGGCCCTTGTCCTTTCAGGTGAACAGGGTGCTATGACCATGTTTCCGCTCTTCTTGCTCGATGGCGGCTTCTCATCCCAAGAGCTCGGATTCTGGAGTGGGATGGTGGCCATGTGTTTCTCCATTGCGGGTTCCACTCTGGGCGGAGTGCTGATATCTAGACAGAGGTAACATGTGGCTTGAAACATGCTTGTGAAACACTGTTCTCTGAATTACTTCTATTAGTGTATGATTTAATCACTGAATATAGAATGTATTGTCTTATTATATACTTATGTACAATTGTGATTTGCAGAAATCATTTGTATTGTGACTGATGGTGATGCCAGGAAAGGATGTATTGTAGCCTGGTTTCTATTAGTCCTTCAGGCACTCTGACACACTGTACAACATGAACAAAAGGGAAGAAAAAAGACGAGAAGATGCTACCACGTCATTTAATAGGCCCCGCTGAATCATTTTGTAAGTGTGCACATGCATTTTGATGCGTGCACATGACATGGGCACCCTTTTTCTTTTATTTACAAAATGGTCGGTAAATAAAACAAATATGAAAATGAAGTAGCGCGGAAGCACTTTTATTTATCAAAAGCAAAGGCTGGCTAAATTTTCATGCTTGGCCCTCCAAAACAAAAAGAAAACTAAAATTAAAAAGAAAGAGGACCACTTGTAGGGGGAGAGGGAGGCAACAGAGGAGGGGATCTGGATAGCGGGTGGAGGTGAAGGGAAAAGGAGAACATGATGGCTGGACAATGAGGGCAGAGGCAGACACAAATGAGAGAACACCACAAAGGAGAAGGGAGAAGCACACGGGCACAAGCAAAACGGTAAACAGGCAGAAAGCACACAGACAACTGGAAAACTCATGCATTCTCATGGAGTGCTTAGCAAAAAGAAAAAGTCGTTCCCTGAAAGTGAGCAGTAGAAGCACATTAGAATATGTGCTCCAAGGGAGGGACAGGCACAAGATGGACAATGCAAGCCATCGAATAAGAAGCGAGCACATGAGACTGACAATAAAGCCAACCAATGGTAAGCCCACTTTAAGTTCTATGTAAGTTGGAAATAGGCAACCCAACAGTTTGCACTGTCTTTTACGTTCAACCTAAAAATTCCTTTATTCGTGAATGAAGGCAGTTCAGTAAATGAATGAATGGAAATTAATTTATAAAGCACAACTGCTGCTTCATGAGAAGCGTCCTGGTGCTAAAATAAAATGGACGTAAAAGAGATTCAAAGGCTCACAGAGCAGGAAGGTCTTTAGTTGGGCTTTGAACAGACTTTCACTAGGAACATTGCGAAGGTACAGTGGTAGAGAGTACCAAATGGTGGGTGCAAGAAAGAACAAGCATTGAAAATGCAATAGGTCTCGCCTTTGATTAAGTTAAAGCCATTTGCTTTGCTAATGGTATTGTATAGCAAAGCAAATGGCTTTAACTTAATGAAAGGCGAGACCTATTGCATTTTTAATGCTTGTTATTTACGCTGTTAGCGTAGAGCTCATGCGACAGTCGGGTTGTTATTATTATTTACGCTTTCCGCGTAGAACTCCTGTCTCAAAAAGCAGCATGCTGCTGGGGTGTTATTAATATTTACGCTTTCAGCGTAGAGCTCACGCCCCAAGAAGCAGCAGGCAGCCAGGCTGTTATTATTATTTACGCTTTCAGCATAGATCGCAGGTCCCAGAAAGCAGAAGACGGCCGGTTTGTTATTAAAAGTGGAACTTCGCGGGCGCCGATATTTTGCGCGTTGCTTTTAGTGAGACAGATTAGCAGAGCCGCACTGTTCAAGCTTTCCTGATCATCTGTAATTAAATGCGGAGTCGGGGGGGATTCTCAGAAGGCGTTTAGAGAAGCTGCAGTGAGCCAAAGTCATGCTGCTGTGTCAGACTGGCATTTTTATTAATGAGAATACAAAAAGCTGGCATATTCTTAGCCCGGCTTGCGTTTAGTTACCAGGCAACCAGTGTATGGTAATTCATCCACAAAATTTAAATCTTTGTGAGGGGAGCAGGCGTTGTGCAGAATGGTTGTGACCACGAGGAAAACAACCTGTGGGACCTGCTGAGGCGACTGCCGGGCTGGGTGGGTCAGATGGGGAACCCGGGGGAGAGAGGAGGTAAAGGGAGGGAGAGACAGGCTGCAGAGAGCGCTGGAGACAGAGAGAGACGGGCTGCACGAGAAAGTGAGAGCAAGAGAGAAATGGCAGACACAGGAATATAGGAGGAAGAGTGAGGAGGTGAGGAGAGTGAGACACAGGATATCCCAGGGAGAGAGGGAGACAGAGGGAGAGTGAGGTGAGAGAGAGGCTGAATAGGGCAAATAAGAGGAGAGAGAGAGGTGGTGTTAAGTGAGGAACCACGGGGAGAAAAGATAGCTAAAGCCATAGAGTAATAGAGCGAGAGATTAAGAGGGGGATGGAGCCAGAGAGAAAGACCGTGAAATGGGAGAGAAGATGTAAAAGGAAGAGAGCGAGGGAGAAAAAGATAACAAGAAAACGATAAAGAGTTAAAGAGTATGAATGCGAAAAAGAGAAAGGGAGAGAGGGTAAGAGTGAGAGGCTGGCGAGAGAGAGAGAGAAGGATGGAGAGAAAAAAGCAAGTGAGAGCAGTAGAAGACAGAGCGGAGATTAAAAAAGCAAAAATAGAATAGGGAGCGAGAGGGGGTGACAGAGATCTAGACAGGAGGTGAGAGAGGCTGATAGTGTGAGAGCGAGGAGAAGCGAGGAAAAAGAAAAGGGAGCGAGGAAGGTTGGGAGACAGAAAGAAACGTAATGGGGATTATAAAACAAGATGGAAACAGAGAGCGCGCACTTGAAGACGAGATGAGAGGTGAGACATATAAGGGAGGGAGGAGAGACATTGTGCAAGAGAAAGAGAGGGACATTGAGAGAGGTGGATTTGAGGAGAGCGAAAGCCGGGGAGAGAGAATGTAAGAAACGTAGACAGGAATCAATGAAAGAGATGCAGAACGAGAGAGAAAGAGGTCATGAATGAAAATTAAATGAGAAGTAATGCAGGAAAGAAAGAGAAAAGCCCAAAGAGTGAGAGGGCGTGTAATCGATCACAGGCAACCAGACACAAACATTGTTTATTTGTAAGGAGACACATTTGAGCCAGCAAACACCCGTGAAAGCACACTTATACCTAGTTTCAGGAAATGTGCAGACCTTAACATTCACTAACAGTACTTAATCCCCAAGAAACGCAGAAACTTCGTGCGGATGAGGGAGCGAGTCGCGAAAGGCGTGCACGCTGATGTGGAGCGAGTCGCGAAAGGCGCGCACGCTGAATATATGTAAAAGAACAAGCATGCAAACACTCGCTCCAATGAGCACAATCAAAGATTGCCGACTCTTTTTTCAATATTTGATGCTTTTAGTAAGCAGCGCAGCATGCCGCGCTGCTTATTAAAAGCATCAAATATTGAAAACTACAGTTTGCCGAGCCAAAAAAAAAGTCCCCAGAGTGTCACGCCGCCAGTGAAGCATCCAGTCCTACGCGTGCACATCTTCTGTCCGTCCGCGTGCACATCTAGCTTGGAATCCGTATTGATTCCAAAAGGCCCTCGCATGGCGAGAGCAGCGCATGCGCGCTGCTAACGCCAAGCGAGACCTAAAAACGATCTTGCACCAGATTTGGCTCTTTGCACTTTAGGAACGTAAAGTAAAATATGATTTGATGTGCGAAGTGCCCTGTAAGGAGAATATTTTTTTAACCTGCTCTGGATGTACACCAGGCCGTTCTGAAAGAGAGCTCTATGCGTGATGAAAAGTGTTTTAAACTTAATTATCGTCCTGATTGGCAGCCAGTGAAGTGATTTTAAGCCTGACTTGATGGAATGTCTTTTTGTAATATTTAGTACAAGATGGACAGCAGCACTCTGGACACGCTGAAGCCATGTAAGCAGATCTCAAGAGGTTCCCTGTTGGACTTGGCCCTTTTGCAGGGTCATCCCTAAACTTTTTGCCTTTCTCCTAGCCATTTTTCTGACATGGTGTTGGTGGTTTTAGGACTCTGGGCACTTTAGCACTGCTGTTCAGTGTAAAGTGCGTGCGCTCTCTGTGATAAATATGGTAAGAGTGGTCTACACCTGTTTGGCCTATTTAATTTACCTGTCAGTCCCTTGTAAAGTGGTATCCCATATACCCAGGGCTGGTAAATTAAATGCTACTGGCGGGCTTGCAGCGCTGATTGCGCCACCCACCAAAGTAGCCTTTCAAACCTATCTCAGGCCTCTGCCATTGCAGGGCCTGTGCGCGCAGTTTTACTGCCGCTGTGACGTGGCACCTAAAGTGTGTGCCATGTCCGTGCCCCCCCTTTTACTACATGTCAGTCACCCCTAAGGTAGGCCCTAGCTAGCCCTATGGGCAGGGTGCATTGTAGGTAAAAGACAGGACATGTACCTTAAGTGGGTGACATGTCCTGGTAGTGACAAACAGCCATTTTGGTTTCTCACTACTGTGGGGCTGCCCTCCCATAGGAATGCATTGGGGATTCCCTGATAAGTGTTTCAGTGGTAATTCCTGATATGAGAGGCGCAGCGTGATCAAGTTTGGTATATTTGGAATAGTGATAATAAATGCTGCGCAATGGTGTGCGCAGATTTATTAAAACTATTTTAGAAATGCCACTTTTAGAAGTTGGCATTTCTGTGTGCTATGTGTTTGCCTGCCTGATGTGAATTGCATGTCTGGCTTGTGAGTGACAGGGGCTGGGAGGTGTGTGTGGCTCCAGGAGGGGCAGGTTGAGTCAGCGCTAGGCTGAATGGGACATCTACATTTTGAGTAGTGGGAGGGGAGGTCCCTGGTCCCTGAATAGGATTGTGCCTGCCCTAGTGAATGCTGGCTCCGCCCCCCTGTGGTGTGTCTGATGGCAGAGCCCCATCTCTGAAAGGAGGGTGTGAGCACTGTAAGCTGAGTGCTCCAAAACCCCCCAGAACCAGTTGTATCTGGTTCCCCCAAAGCCCTGTCCTGCAGACAAAGAGAAAATGGCATATAAATATAGGGGCTGTGACCCCATGAAAAGGTTCAGTTCAGTTCTGGTGTGCTGATCCTGCTTGCGCGTGCTGCTGCTGGGGCTCAGGGGGGGCTGCCATGAGGGCTTGCCTCCCTGGGCCCTGCATTGCCCCTTGATCTCTAGAGAAACTTTGCTGCTGAGGCTCCTAGCGCCTCGTGAGCGCTCTATTTTTGTTACTCCAGGTGGAGTACTGGTGGCCTGCAGCGCGAGGCCGCGACGTGTGGAGGATTCCCCGTGCTCTGAGGAGGAGCGGGAGCCCACCCCGCATTTGCTAGGAGAGGAGGAGCGTGCATGCTCCGCAGCGCTGGGCTGCAATGTATGCGCCGAGGGAATCCCGACGTGGGGATTCCCCCTCGTTTTGCCAAAGGAGCGGGTGCCCACCCGCACTGGTGTTTACCTTAAAAGCGGGTGCCCACCCCGCGTTCTACTTTTGGAAGCCGCGGCCCGAGCCGCTAAATAACTCTTCTCCGGGCCGCTGCTCAGCGCGACCCGGAAGTCAGGCGTTGCCTTTGCCTGTTTGTGGGCGGGGCGCCCCTGTGAGAGGAGAGGAAGCGAAGCGGACGGGAGCCTACCCGCGCTCCGGTGCCAAAGAAGAGCCGGAGACCGCCGGTAGGAAGGAGGTGGCTGCTGGCCAGAGCGTGGCTCCCGTGTTGTTGGGAGGAGCCCCGTGAGCAGCCCAGGACATCCAGAGCCTTGCAGGCTCCTTGCAGAAGTCCCGGTCCCAGGAGAGGGACCGGGTGAAGAACAGAGTCCTGCCCCGAAACCCGGAGGAGCGGAGACCACGAGGGAGTCCCAGGTGAGTGGGGGCTCTGGGTTGTCCATCGCCGGCTCAGGAGAGGAGCAGATACCAGCCCCGGTGAGTGGGGCTGCAGTTCTTCCTCGTTGGTGCCGTTCGAGGCACATTACCGGTGCTTTTGTTAGTCTGAGGGCCCCACCTGAGAGAGGGCCGCTCCAACGAGGGGCACAGTAGTTTAAGGGCCCCAGTGGGGGTCCCGAGGGCCAGGGGTGCCCGTGCCTAATTTCTTCTTGGTTCTTTTTACAGCTGCCCCGCCTGGCAGAGGGCAGCTGCACCGAGAGGGCAATTGAGATTTACAGATCCCCAGTGAAGGCCCCGAGGGCACAGTTGTGCCAGGGCTGATTAGGGAACCCCAGCTGCCCTGCAAAAGCGCAGGCAGCTGCAACGGTGGGCATGGGATTAGAGAGTCCCAGAGTGGGGCTTATGTGGCACAGTGAGTGCCAGTACCTACAAGTTGTGTTCACAGCTGCCCAGCAATTAGTGGGCAGCTGCTACGTTTAGGCCAGCGCTCCTGGGATTCTGCTGCAGTGGCAGCCAGCCCTGACATTGGGACATGGGCATTCAAGCCCTCTGAGAAGGCCAGTTGGCCTGGGGGCAATTTTGGTGACATTGGTAGAGCACCAGGCTCTACCGAATGGCGTAATGTGTCTATTCCTGAATGTTGCCAAGAATGATTTAGGCCCATAGTATTGACGCTGATGTGTTTATGTGGGTGATACCTAATGCATAATGTGTTTATGCTAATGAGGTTTGGGCCTAATATGGTTATGCCTAATGTCATGTTATGATGTCTTGGGGTAATGCCTTTTGCGTAATGTGTTTATGCTTATGAGGTTATTGCATAATGTGTTTATGCAGGTGAGGCCCATTGCGTAATGTGTTTATGCTAATAAGGTTTGGGCCTAATGTGGGTTTATGTCTAATGCTAATAGGATAATGCTTAGGTCATTATGGTACCAGTAGTTACTGGTTGTATTTGATATTTGCATTTACTTACCTGTTCTGATGGTTCTGACCATGGCCCGATTGGCCTGGTCCTGTATATAATTCCCCTGTGAATATTGCCCGTGCCAGTTGGCACAGTGTAAATGTGTGATCCTGCTTCTAATGTGTTTGACAATACAAAGGCTATTTTTTATATAACCTTGTGTGGAGTTCCTTTTTGTAGTGTGCCTAGTGTGTTGCTGCTGTGTGGGTGTTGCGCAAACGCTTTACACATTGGCTCCGGGATAAGCCTGACTGCTCGTGCCAAGCTACCAAGGGGGTGAGCAGGGGTTATCTTGGGTGTGTAACTCCCTTGCCCTGACTAGAGTGGTGGTTTCTGCCTGGCTTTGGCGCAAGCCCTAGCCAACCAGAAATCCCATTTCTAACATTCCCAAATAGAGAACATTAGCATATTCCAATCTAGATGAAATCAGGGCATTTATAATCCCCTTTTGGTGACTAAAGGAAGATACTTTAAAAACATTTTCAGTGATTTCAACAGCCAGAAGCAGGTAGCAGCTGTGGCATGTACTTGGGGTTTGAAGGATAAAGTCAAATTCAACAACACCACAAGATTTCTAGCAACTGTTGAGGGTGTAGGTACTTGCCCAAACTTAGGAGGCCATAGTATTGAAGAATCGATTGGAGAAAGTGTACCAAATGTCAAGATTTCTGTATTTTCAGTGTTAAGCTGTAAGCAACTGTTGTGCATCCAGTCAGCAACGTCATTAAGACAGCCCTGAAAATCACTGGCCACGGAATCACCTAGCTGTTAAAAGGCCAGCATAAGTTGTGTGTCATCTGCATATGATACGATGTTCAGGCCCCACTGTTGCGCCACCGGGGCCATGTAGATGTTAAAAAGAGCAGGGCTCAAAGCTGCAGCCTGCAGGACACCACATCATACAGATCTGGACTGAGATGTAAAAGGAGATAAAATACTGCTTGTTACCTCTCTGATTGGTAGGAACACAGCCAATCTAAGGCCCTGTCCACTATTTCTGTCTTCTCCAATCTCTGAATGAGAATTTTGTGGGACAGTGTCAAAAGCAGCGGAAAGATCTAATAGAATGACCACTGCCTTACGTTCCAAATCAAGGTTTTTTCTTATATATTCAGTGCCCTCCAAAAGGGCAGATTCCGTGCTAAACCCAGCACGGAAACCAGATTGGGAATGATGGAGAATGTTATTCCGCTCCACATAATTGGTGAATTGACAATTCACCAAAGATTCCAGCATCTTTCCTAAAACAGGGAGAAGGGAGATTGGTCTAAGTTGCTCAACATGAGTGCGTCAGTATTCGTTTTTTTTATACTTGTACAAATGTTTCTCTTGTGTTTATTCCCTGCCTTTTGAATTAAAATGTCTGATATGACAAGCAAATCCCTATTAAGATAGCTCAATGAGTTAAGTCATCACTGCTGAAGTGCGTGATATTGAGTGTGCGTACCCACGTGCACACTGAAAGCTAGCCTCAAATACTGTCAATGCATATGTAGCCTACAAAGGGAGACACGTTCAGTACCATTCTGTTGAGTAATAACACTACTGACGATCTTCATTTTAAAGCATGCAGTATATGCTATGTTTTTTCCACCTCAGTGTTTGCCTACTCAGTAGTCCCTTTGGATTTTTACTGACTTTAACCCCTTTATTGCTGGATAATTTGTGCACCCCAGTCAGAGATATTGCCATTTTTTGTTAGATCGTTCAAGCACATATGTCTCTTTTGCCGTGTTGTACAACCATACATTAACTGTTGCAACACCCGCATCATTACCGTTGCCTCTTTAAGATATAATAGAAAATGAGAAGGTTTGATTTGTTATGTTATGTTGACTTTTATAGCACCCTATCACCCATGAGGGTATCCAGGCGCTTTTTAGGTATGTGGAGCCAGATCTTTAGTTTCCTGCAGACTTCGAGAAGCAATGAGGAGGCTCTAATGTGATGTGGGAGATTGTGTTATGCTTTAGGAGCGATGTGTGAGAAGTCACGCCTCCTGCTGTGCTTTTACATATGTCTGCGTGGTATGTGTGCTAGTGAGAGTCTAGCTTAGTGGAGGTACCTATGGGGTTGATGGAACTGTACATGACTGTTCAGGTAGGCAAGATCTGTACTGTGTAGTGCTTTGTATATTTGGGTGAGAAGCTTGAACAGTGTGTCCTGATGTATAGGGAGCCAGTGTTGTTCCCTTAGGTGTGGTGTGACGTGAAACCAATGTGGGAGGTTTAGGATTAGTCTGGCAGCTCCGATCTGAACAGTCTGAAGCCTTTTTATGAGTTGGTTGGTGATTCCTACTTAATCGACATTCCCATTGTCCAGTCCGTTAGTGATGAAGGTTTGAGGACAGTTTTCATGGTGTTATTAGGTAGCCACTTGAATATCTTTTTCAGTATTGAAACGGGCCATGATAACAGCTATGACCTGGGCAGCCATGCCCAGATTGCTGTTGAAAATTCTACCAAGGTTTCTTGAATGTGCTGGGAATGGAGGTGGATCCTAGGTCCATAGGCCACCAGGAGAAGTCCCTCGGTGACGCATCCTTTCTGAAGAGTACCACTTCGGTCTTGTCCGAGTTAAGTTTGCGCAAGTTGTACTTCATCCAGCTGGCCACTTCGGTCATGTATAAGTTGAAATTGTTCCTGGTGTTGTGTGTTTTGTCCCAGAGGGACAGCATGAGTTGTGTGTTGTCGGTTTAGGTGAATATGTTGATGTCTGCGCAGACAACGCCAGCCAGCGGCATCATATAGATGTTGAAGAGGGTTGGGCTGAAGAGAAACCGTGAGGGACTCCCCAAATGAGTTTCAAGATTTCTGAGGAATAAGGTGGCATGTTGACTGTGTTTGTTCTTCCGATAAGAAAGATGCATATCCATTGGAGGGTGGGCCCTTAGATGCCACCCTTGTGAAGCCGTCTGATCATGATGGGATGGGAGACAGTGTTGAAAGCTGCAGAGAGGTCTAGTAGGATGGGGACTGTGGTTTCTCCTTTTGTCAAGGATCATTCAAATGTCATCTGTTGTTGTTCTGAGAGCCGTCTCTCTGAGAAACCTGATTGTGTAGGTTGATGAGCTGGTGGTTGGCGAGGTGGCTGGAGGGCGTCTATTGATGGGTTTTTTCTAGGACTCTGGCCGGGTATGGAAGGAAGGAGATCGGTTGGTGTTGTGAGTTTTTGCCGCGTCTGCTGAGGGCTGCTTCAGGAGGGCATTGACTGCTGCATGCTTCCAGGAACATGGCTGTGTGGATGGAGCTGTTGAGGATGGGATGAGAGCTTTGCTGATGGTGGGGTTGAACATTCGCTGAAGGCCTGGTGGGGGCAAGGGTCAGACGGGGCCCTGGAGTGGATTGTCTTCATGATAGCTGTGGTTTCCTCCATGGTAATGGGATTCCATGTTATCAGGATGTCACCTTTGTCTGATACCAGAATACTTATTGCAAAGTTGATAGGGTCTGAATTTGGGTCAAAGTTGGTGTAGATGGCTGTGATTTTGTTGCAGAAGAAGTCTCATAGGTCATTGCACAGTTCTTGGGATAGGGGATGTTGCTGATGGTTTCTACTGGTGTGTTGAAGTCCTTGATGATAGCGAAAAGTTCTTTGCTGTTGTTCGATCTGTTGTTGATGTCCTCGGCTAGAGTCTTCCTTTTGGATTCCAGGATTTGCTGGTGGTACCATTCTGGGCAGGTTTGAATGCTTCCTTGTCCGATTCTTCCTGGCTCTCTCTGCATTTCTGTTCCAGTTGTTTGCAGTGGCGTTCATTCTGAGTTCTTCAGTGTACTAGCCGACTTGCATTCGCATTCTTGCTACTTAGCTTCTTTTCCGAGGGAGTAAAGTGTCATCATTGGCGGTGACCCAGTTGTTAAAGTTATTGATGTCGCTTGACAAGTGGCCTGTGGGCTCTGGTTGGTTTTTGCGGAGGGCAGAAGGCCAGTCCACCTCTGACAGTTTGCTCCTGTGTCGGCAGCTGAGGATAATGTGGTCGGTCCTTGTGGAGGGAGTGGGTTTGTTGATCGTGATGCCGTTGAATGAGATGAAACTGGGTTCTGGATGTGTCTGCTGTGTGATACGTGTTGGGTGAGTCCTAGGTTTCCAAGTGTTTTGAGGAGTGCTGCTGAGTTGTGGTCAGTCAGGTCTTCTAGGTGAAAGTTAAGGCCTCCTAGGAGGATGTAGGTGCTGGAGTTGATGGCTAATGGAGTGTCGAAGTCTGAGATGTTGCTGGTGAAGTTGGCTCGGGTTCCCGGGGGTTGGTAGCTCAGAGTTCTGCTCAGGATGAAATTGGCTGTGAATTGCATTTTGAAGTTGACGTGTTCCATGTTGTTGGTTCTGGTTTCAGAGTGCTGCAGCTGATTGTGTCCTTGAAAATGATGGCTATTCAGCCTCTGAGTCTGTCTGGGCGTCCTGTCTGATGATCTTGTAGCCGATTGGTATGGCTGAAGCGATGTGTGGTGTTGATGTTGTGGACAGCCATGTGTTTTTGAGAAAAAGAACGTCCGGGGAGGCGTCCTTCAGTAGGTCCCAAATCTCTGTGGTATGTTTTCTGAGAGAGCAGGTGTTGAAGAGCATGCATGATAGCGAGGAGTGGAGTGCGCATGGGTGTAGTTTTAAGGGTGGGTTGTTGGGTGCTGTCACTGTGGTTGCACTGGGTGTTTGAGTAGTGGGTGTGGTGGTGCAGGTGATACGGCAGGAGGTGCAGGTGAAGGCCCCTTCTGAATTGTGAGATGGTGTGGCAGCAGCGTGGCGAGCAGCGGCCGGGTCTGAGGGCGTGGAGGAGGACAGAAACATAGACGGGTCAGAGAAGGACTAGGATTTTAGGCGCTTGGCGTGGTCTAGCAGTGGACGGGCTTGCCGCTGGCGTGCTGTGGGCGTGCCCACTGCTCTCTGCGCTAGAGCCACCTTTAAGTAGGTCCTTGGTAGGGGCGGTGGGATCGCAGGACTTGACAGGTGGAGCTGGGAGCGGGAAGGAGCGGGAAAAGGTGTGCAGCAAGTAGCAGGTGAGGATTAAAGGGAGGGGGTGCAGAAAGGGCGGGAGCAGAGAGAACAGGGGCACAATGTGAGGCAAAAGACAACGGGACAATGAAAGACAAGGTAGTGAAAAACGGGTAAAATGCATAGAAAAACGCTGGCACATAACCAAGAGAATGGCTAAAACAGGGCAGAGTAACAAACGGCAGAGAAAACAGGAAAAATGTAATGAAAAGACACAGGCACCGAAGGAGAAAAAAGTGGTGAAAGCAGTGAAGAGCAGGAGAGAGGAGTGAGGCGGGAGCCTCGAGGCACTGGGGCCAGGTCTGAGGGGGTCTAGACCGGTCAAAGATCTGGTCACAGGTAAGTCCTAGGGGGCTAGGGCCACCACCTGCTTCATGAAGTTTAAAAAAAATAGAATATTGTCCTGATTGTCTTGAGTACATAAAAAACGCTGGGATATCCTTATGGTTGATAGGGCTCTATAAAAATCAACATATCGATTTAGACCTCCTTATTTTCTATTATTTCTTAAGGAGGCAGCGTTAATGATGCCGGTTTTGAAATGTATGGGTGTACAACATGACAAAAGAGATGGAGTGCTTGGGAGATCTAACAAAATATGTCATTGTCACTGAATAGGGGTGCACAAACAATCCAGCAATAAAGGGCTAGGGTCTGCTCGGGTAATTATGTGATGTTGGGGCATATCAGTAAATTATGTATCATTGGCTATGGGCCATAGAAAAGCTGTCATATCTATAGATTTCTCATTACTGTACAACTCAATGAATCTATTTGTGCAAGGCCTTAATCCCTTTCCCCGAAGTGCAATTAATGTGTCATTTTACTCTTCTAGATCCTTTGCACAGAAAGAGATCATTGGGGAAACTAGTCCCCTTTGTTGATTACCATTGCACAGATTTCAATGCACACAGATGCTAAATTGTATGCAGTGAAGGAGGTCAATCTTGGAAGTAGCTGGAGCTCAAATGTCAGTTTGGGGTACATGTCCTTTGATCACAGTTGTCAACCTCTGTGCAGTAGAAAACAAAATCGCAACCATATAGTTTCAAGGTCTGTGCATGCTAAGGAATCTTTGGAATACCTTGCTCATCCTTAATAGCTGGTAGAGATACCATGCATTAAATTGAGTCTTTCTAAAACATTTCACTTCTGACTCACTCATGCAGGACCATATCCCCCCCAAAGGCTGACCCCATGTGTGTTCCACTGGGTCCCTTGACTTTTGGGATGCCAGACATAAAGGGGTTTTTAATAGGTCCAGTTTGCCACAGGCGCTACATTATATGCCTGTGGCAATTTAAAAGTAACTAAACCAAAATCACTATAGTCAATCATATTATATTTCCTCCTCAACTATCTGCGGTGTTCCACCTCCCATGAAGGAAGCCTACCCAGAACCAATGAAATAAACCCTACCCACCTCTTCCCTTCAATGCCCCTGCTATTAACTTGATAAGAAAGAGGGAGGAGCCCCACCATACTCCCTGTTCTTTTTGTCTGCCTTAGCAAACAGTTTCACAATAGAAAATCCAGCAATTATTTGCCCGTGAAGCTTAAAGGAAGCCCTGGGGTGTGGGCTCCGTGGGGTAAGCTCCAGTCTCTCTCTCGACTCCAGGGTAAGTAGCATAGCTTGCTGGGCTTGCCGGCTAGAAAAAGTTCACTCTTGAGTTGCTTGTGGTGGCGGCTGTGGGGTCCCTTTGCACTTCTGGGAAGAGGTTGTCACTTTTGCGATCCTTATGAGTTGAATATAAAGAGCTGCTTTATCAAGAACAAATCGTATTGTTGTTTTGACTGGACGTGAAATTGTTTATTTCAAACTTGGTGAACTCGTGAAGGAAGTTTGCATATTAAATCACAAGAAATATCACTTGGTTCCACCCTGGATCTGCAATTTAAAGGAGTGCTTTTTTGATCATTTCTGCATCTAGGAAGGCGAAGTCGGTCTCTTGTCTCACCTCTCTTCTGGCCAAGAGAGCTTCAACAGCACGAGTGGTTGAAAGTCCAGAGGTTCACGCCTCAGTTTTTGTGATCTTCCCTTGGGCCAGATTGCATCTGTATCCCCTAATGAAACCCCTTCTAGGATTTTGGATCCCAAGTTAAAGCTGTACGAACAGGAAGCCCCAGTAACTCTGGACCTTTCTCAGGCAGTCCATTGGTGGTTGGAGCACCACGACCTAGCCAAGGATTTCCCTCTCAAAGTAAGAGCAGTGTAGCCGAGTGGGCGGGGGGGGGGAGGGATTTCAACAAACGACGATGAGGGGAAAATAATTATTTATTTAATTTTCTCTTGTGGTCGTCTGTCGAATCCCCCCGAACCTGGCCCCACTGCTCTTACCTGCACAGGCCGCTGCTGCTAGAAGTTCACCCAAGCTAGATTTCGACAACGAATGGAATTAGGGTAGGCTGGGTTGGTACGGGGGGCTACCCTCGAGGGCAACTCATCACGGGGGGGGGGGCGCTACTACTGTATATGGTCTTGTGGAGACACAACTTCAAATCGAGTTTTGCATTGGGACGATTCCTTTGTGCACCATGTAGTGCTTCTGTGTGTTCTAGTAGAGCATGATGGGTAGTGAGGGTGGAGAGGTTGTTATTGTTTTTTTATTTGAAAATGATATTTTGGTATGATAAACTTGATCTCACCAAATGCACTATGAAGGTAAAACATATAAAATGTAAATAGGAACACTATCGCTTACATGGATCACCTTAACAGTTTTTTGAAGTCATTGTTGAGAAATCAATAAGAGTTTTTGGCTAAGTTAAAAAAATTAATATAGGGCCCAGTGGCAACCTGGTTCTAAGTGATTTTTAAATTTCGGATACAGACTTCTAATGGCAGACTCCTCACCTTGTGAATTTCCTCAGATGTCAGAATGGATCTGGAAAATTCTCATAGCAACTCCCTTGCGTGTCAGTTGCATTGTGCAGCTACTTGTCAGGTCCGTCTTGTGCTGGATGTGATTTTGGGGCGACTATATCTGCGCCACCTTCGCGCTGACATCAGTTCCTTTCTTTCTGCGCCTTCCGACATAGATCCGGAGTCCGTTCCCTCGAATCTGTCAGACTTGACAGAGTTTTTCCACTACACAAATTTCCAGTGTCCAAGGGCCATGTCCCCTCCTAAACATACAGGATTTAAACCATGCAGACTGCCACAAGCAAATGCCAGTGACTGACCCACACAAGGTTTGTCTCTGGTGTCTGAACTTCAAACACGATTCAGCCTTGTATCAGAAATGCTCCGAGATAAATTTCAAACTCATCTGCGACCGTGAAGTCAAGCTGTACTTTGCGGAACATCAACAAATGTCGAAGAAGGCCAAATCGAGGATGCGGACGCGCTCCCTCGGCCGGTCATCCTGAAAGTCAAGGTCATCAGGTAAGTCTAAGAGTAAAAAATACCAGAACTCCGATTACGGCTCTTCCATGTCCTGCCACTCCCATTGTTCGGAGTCATGCAAAGCCCCAGGTTCCGTGAGGCCACAAACTCGGTCCTCGATCCTGGAACCTATTCGGCTCCCTCATGCTTCTCAGACCCGACTTTCTGGACCCTGCTGCAATGCCGCAACAGCTCTGAGAATTTAAAGAGACTGTCATAGCTGCCAAGGTTTCAGATTGATATGTGTGACATTATAATAATTTCGGTGAAATTATGAGTGACATTCAACAACTATGAGTGACACTTTCTCGAGAGCAAAATAAAGTAATGAAGACCAGGGGATAATATAAATATCAGAAATGGCACTCATTTGAGCAATGAGAATCAGACATAACATCTCAAAACTGATTCAAAGCACCAGAAATGGAAGCCCTTGTAACCTGATAATGCAGTGCATCACGCTGGACTCCAGGCCGCTTCCTGTCCCACGTGGGACCTGGCAAGACTCCCAGGATGTAAGAGGCCCCAACATGGATCTGTTGTCAGCGGTCTAATATTATTATAGTCGACAGTCTCGCCATGTGCCCTTCTCCCTTTCAGGCAGGCAGCACCAGGCATCGAGCAGCCTCAGGAGAGTGAGGCTCGGGCCCACATTTAGGTCACAGCCAGACTGTATTATTTCAAAAAGACAATAGTTTAGCAGGCTCAAGCCTAATAATTAACAAGCAGCACCAGATCACACCAGCCAGCAGACTTAATGACGCTTTGGCTCGGTGATGAAAGTTAAGTAGTTGGACTCGACCAGTGGGCACCACAGTGGCTCACCCCGACTCAAGTTAAACATAAGTTAAAACAGTGAGCAGACAGTGTGTCAGCTCAGAATAGGAATCATGTTCATGACCGCACGGCGCGCAAAAAAAATAAAACAGCACATTTTTATTAGGAAGTATTTCAAACATATGACTTACTTCTTTGCAGCGAGGGCAATTTGGTACGGGCCTGTTGGACGGCCGCCGCAACGCCCGAGGCTCAGCTGCACACTGGACTGGTGTGCTCACTGGCTCTTTGCAGCAATTATTCCGTTATCGGCCGACTCGTGGATGAAACAACTCCTGCTGCGAGCGCGCCGCAGCCTTTCTTCTACCACCGGCCTACGCACTCTTCTCAGTCAGACACTGTGACCTCTCAGCGGTAGCTGGAGCACAGTGGTGTGCTGGGCTCCACAGTGCCCGCTAGCCGAGGTCTGTGCTGGGGGTTGGGGCCGTCCGAGTCCGTTAGTCGCATTGCGGCGGGGCTCAGCTTCACATTAATTTTAAAAATATTACTCCGTGTTTCAAAGCATTACTGCGTGCAGCCCTGCCCTCCCTCCAATAAAATTGCAGCCACCCGCTCGCGCCACCGCAGCAGGACATTCGACCACGCCTATTAGTTTCTGCGCGGCCGGTGTCAGGAATTGTTACAATGTAGCTACTGCTGCTCAGCTAACCCCAATAAGCCGCTTGCTGGGAGCCGCGCGCACACGATGGCACGCTGCCACTCAACCAGCATTGAGGCGGTTTCAGTCTGTGAGGCATTAATAGCAGTCCTGCCGTTAACAGATAGCCGAGAGGCAGGCCAGGCGCTATCCCTATAATGCGTGACTTCGGATTTCAGTGCGGTGATGCGGACCACCACACTGAAATGCGTTAGGCTCACGCCTGATGCGTGATACTTGGCAGGGATGGACTATGTACCAAATCTTCAGTGCTCAACAGGACCCCTCTGGCGCGGTTTCGGCCGTCAAGGATCTGAGGTTGCTTCAATCGATTTACCTCTTGAGGGTCCACACCACATTCCGACTGTGCCACCCCTCCTCCCCTCCGAATCTGACCCCGACTTTTAGCTCGATGCCGATGCTTTTTACGGTGCCCAGTCCTTGCTGCAGAACCGATCGCCGACACCAATGCCGGAAGGAGATCAGATTGTCTGGTCTGTTCACATTCATTCATGCCTGTGTTTGTATTATGAATTAGTACATTAGTCGGACCTGTTGATATTGCCAATACTTGCTATGATTTACCATGCCGGGAGTCTGCTAACATCATTTGGTGGGTAAGGGGTGGATGATTTGAGTTGCAGAGAATTCAGACGTCTGCGGCAATGTTGTGCCTGAGGACATGGCAACAGGAGAAAAGTGACTCCACCCTGGAATGCTATAAGCCACATAGTTGTCTGAGCAATGTTTAGAAACTTTGTCATTGTTGTATTGATGCATTCTAGTGTGATTTCAAACCGATGAGGCATAGGTGTGCTATATGAATGATTAAATATATAAATGCAATATTTTCAGGATAACTATCAATATTGTAATTGAGATTGTAAGGTTCCTTGTATGTAAATGTGGCTTATGTGGATATCTTTAAAGACTGACATGGATTGTACCTTATAGCATGTTTGGGCACCCCACTTTCAAGTATCTGAAAAGTAAGCTCTTTGCTGAGAGGTGCAGAAAGTAGTGCTGCGTGCTAGAAACGATCAGAATGACTCTTTTTTTTTCTTCACCAGTTCATAGTCTGTGCTCTCTTTCAGATCCCCGCTTTCACTTGTAAAAACTTCATTGATTTGGCGTCTCGTCGGCCTTGGCTTCCAAACCATCATCATCCTCACGTTTACCAGCACGTCCAGTGTTCTGAAAGGTAATTGCAATTAAGAAGGTTTTTCTCCTCTAGGAAAAAACAACTGGTGTATGGGCCTCCATGGTGGTAAAATGTTACTCTTACTGTCACCGTTCATTGCTTGAATTCACAAGGGTTTCCCAAGTATTTCTGGAAGCATGCATCAGTTGCAGGTTACTATATATACTCCTTGAAACTTCCTGACATCTGTGAGAGCCAGAGTCTAGGGCTATGCTTTAATATCTTCACATGAACTCAGCAGCTATGAGCATCAAGAAATGAATATTAACTACCCTTCCCAGAAAACCTGGAAGCTTAAGCTTCAACACGTATGACTTCCATAGTTCAGTAAGATATCAGCAGTCCACGAAACCTATATCGGCCTCCTTCTTTGCCTCTTGTTTGCTTCAGCCGCCATGGATAGGTGTTTTCCTTTCCTCTTTTTGTGTGTTTTCGTGTATTTGGTCTGTAGTGTTGGTTTGGCAGGAAGAGTTGCTTAGAGTTCTGCTATGACTTGTAATGCTTCTTGCTGATTGCTTGAGATGCTGTCCTTGTTCGGGGAATTTCATTTCAGATTTGAGCCAATAGGCGTTTGACAGTAGCAACTGGGGACATGGAGTGATTTGTGTGCATTTGTCAGAAGTGGCACAGGGGGTGAGTTTTGCGTTTCAAAACCTCCAGCCAGGCACTTTTCACCCACCTGAGACTTTTTTTTAACGTAGATTTCTTTAGCAAACTGCGATTGGCCTAGGGGCTAGGTAGGGGCTTATGTTGTCTGCCGTTGACCCCACCTGCAAGCATGTTAGCCCTGAGCATTCTTTAGGGCTGCATTGGAGATATATATATTTATATATATATATATGTATATATGTATGTAATGAAAATATAAAAAGGTCTAGATAGCTGTATTGATTTTTCTGTGAACCACATAAAGTGTGTGTTTAAGGGTCCCGCTAGGAAATGGCGTAAAGTGCCATGAAGATAAGTATAATCAAGGAGATAGCGTAGAAAATGCAGCAAGCCTCATTGCATTATATGATGGCCTTTCTGACACCATTGATGACTCGGTTCCGCGGCTGTGTCGGCAGCTTTGATACCCCTGGTTAAAAGGCTGAAGAAGTTGTCAAACGTAGCACCTTTCCTATCCTTCTCCCTGAGGGAAGTAGATTCATGAGTGCCTACGTCTATTTGAACAAGGGCAAGATAAAGGCCACAGGCCACTGCAGCGCTATAGAGAGGTCCATGTTGACTCTTTTGAATGGGTAAACAATGGATTCATGTTGAATGCAGAGAAACAGAACCCTTCTTCCTTGGACAGGGGTGTACACTTTTTAAGAGGAGAGATAAGCTCCCAGGCAGTCCGAATCTGCCTACCAGAAAAACGTCTCTAAAGTGAAGGCACTGACGACGTATGAGGAGAATTTCTCAGCCAATTCCAAAGCTTGGGTTCAAAAGGCATACAGCTGGCACCCCAGCAAAAAAAAAAACATTCTGAGACAGACTCAGGAATTGAAAATCCTGCCATGAGGATTAACAGGATGGCTAGTCTGGGGATAAGGGGGCTTTGTTTAAACCTCAACAACCTGTACCACCATACTTGAGCAGAATGGGCCCCTTCTGAAAAGTGGAACTTAATATATAGAGATGCCTTCAGAAGTCCATAGTTCGGGAACTAAGTAACTGCTTCAAGGCAGAGTGCTACAGGTGTTTGATAGTAGAAAAGGTGGCCTACAGCCTGATTATTTCACTTTTTTGGGAAAAGTGTTCCAGGGAGGCAAAAAAAGACATTCATAGATCCTCGCAAGCCTGTGAGGACAAACAATAACTCACCCTACTCTCTCTTCAAATGAATTTCATATACACACAAATCTGACTTTATCAAATGCTACTTTTATATCAAAAAGAGAACATTTATTTTTTGATATTAAAAACATGTCCTGTAAGACTCTATAACAATTTAACTTCATCATACCATCTGTATTCGCTTAGCAGGAATAAAAATTGCTTTAAGGTGTATCACCTCAACAACCATTCATCAGACGCATCACTCATCTTTGTGAACATATAATTTAACAACGTATTGTGCAAACAGTAATTTGTTTCTAATTCATCAACACAGTGTTTGGTGGTACTATTCCTTCCTGTCCACCTCCTTCAGGAAAACACCAGTTGTTTTTAATGATTCTTATGAAATCCAGGTTCTGGTACAGAAAGGATGTATTGAATCAAGGAACTTCTATAGATGGAGAATCAGGATACATGCATATACATACATGCATATACACAATAAATGTTAAGTAGTTTTCTGTGATCTAGGCTGTAGCAAAGAGCTTGTGCGAATTTAGTAAATTTGAAAGATATAGAACAAGGATATGTGCACATTTATGATACAATGTGGTTTTGTGTTTCTTCAGAGTAGTTCTAGGGCCAGTCAGAAGATTTCCCTCGTGAGATACTCATTGGAGCTGTAATTTTCTTTGTGTAAAAGCAGTGTTGTCTTGAAGAGACATCCTGTTGGAAGACAGCTAGCTGAAGTACTTCTAGATGACAGTACCATTTGTTGGACCACACAGCCTTTCCTTTCGACCTATGGGTCGATACTTGTTACCTCACGAGGTTGATGAAGCTAGGAGCAGAGTTTTTTCAGGCAGACGGGGTAAGGCTAATCATTTGGATGATGTGAGCATCATGCTCATGATCAGGTTTTCCTGCAGGATCAATTTCCTTTACCTGCAAAGCACCAAGAACAAACTGAACTATCTCTTGTTCTGCACCCAATCACATCACGGCATTTCTTTAACCATGTAATAAGAATGCTAACTATTGATTAAGCCTTGGCTCTTTTATTTTTTACTTCTCCCCATATGATCTTGTGAGACTTTTGAGGGATCGTAAAACACCTTGTGGCAGGCCCAGTAAGTTTCCATGCAGGTCTTGCAAACGTCTTGCGGAATTGGACAAGCCATATGTGGCAAGCTTCACTCCTTGAAGCTTGCACACTACTCTCACAAAACTCTTGTTGGATCGCAACAGATTTGTAGGGAAATAGTATATGGGAAGCACTAGCCTCTCCACTAAAAACCCTCTATTGGATAATGGGTGTGCATACTGGAGTAGGAGGAGGGACTACCCTCTGCTTTCAAGCCCCTCTCTCAAACAACAACTATGCATAGTTGGGTGTGTGCAGAGTCTGACCTCTCCGCTGAGAGCCCTCCCCTGCATAACGGGTGTACATAGTTGGGTGTGTTGTGGGACTGGCCCATCCTTTCAGACCCCTCCCTCAGATAACGGGTGTGCATAGTAGTCAGTGGGGAGGGACTGGCCTCTCCTTTCAACCCTCTCTCTCAGATGACGGTTGTGCTTAGTAGGGTGTGTGGATGGAGTAAACTTTCCTTTATGACCTCTTTCTCTGATGACGTGTGTGCATAGTAGTGAGTGGAGAGGGACAGCGCTCTCTTTCCAAACCTCTCTCTCAGATCACGGGTGTACGTGGTAGGGTTTGTGGAGAGAGACTGTCCTCTCCGCTGAGACCTCTCTCTCAGATGACAGGTGTGCTCAGTAGGTTGTGTGGATGGACCGGCCTTTCCTTTAAGAGCTCTTTATCAGATGACAGGTGTGCATAGTAGTGTGCAGAGAATAACAGGCCTGTCCTTTCACACCTCACTCTGATGACAGATGTGTGTAGTAGTGCGTAGAGAGGGACTAGCCTCTCCAGTCACACCTCTTTCTCAGATGACAGGTGTGCGTGGTAAGGTTTGTGGAGAGAGACTGACCTCTCTGCTGAGACCTCTCTCACTTATGACAGGTGTGCGTATTAGGGTGTGTGAATGGACTGGCCTTTCCTTTCAGACCTCTGTCTCAGATGACCGGTGTATGTAGTAGAGTGTGGAGGATGACAGGCCTGTCCTGTCATACCTCTCTCACAGATGACGGGTGTGGATAGTAGGGTGTGAGAGAGACTGGCGTGTCTACTGACACATCTCTCTCATATGACGGTTGTGTGTAGTAGTGAGTGGAGAGGGACTGTACTCCCTGCTATTACCCCTCTCTGATAATAGGTGTGCATAGTACGGCATGGGAAGAGACTGTACTCCACTCACACATCTTACCAAAGACGATGGGCATAACTGGTATACTCTAATAAACACCATCTCCAGTAAGATTCCTTCCCACAGTAACAAGTGTGCATGCCAGAGGTATTCAAGCAACACCTACTCCTTCCTACTTTTCACAATCCCGCAGGAGTCTCTCAAGATCGTAGCATTTTCTTTTTGTTGTAAAGTATTCACATTCTGATCATCACAGTACTTATCTCTTGCACATTTCCTCTCAAAAACAAGGACCACAATATTCATTCCTACTAATAGTGTATTGAAAACTCATCTACTCCTTTTTACTATTCACAATCCCAACAGAGTCCCACAAGATTGTAAAAATTAGTCAAAAACAATATGCAATTATTTTCTTAACAGTAGTTATCTCTTAGACGCACCCTCTCTAAATCTAGGGGGACAGCATGCCTTTCTGCTGCCCCCTTATATAGCTCTTTTACTTAATTTCCACAACACCTTCAATTTCTAACAGTAAACTAACATTCCAACAGCCTGCCAATCAGAGCGCTTGCTCTCACGGGACTTGCAGGAGACTGTCCCTCCCGCGAGAGCATGAAGGCTCACAAGAAAAACGGACCTCTTGACCAATCACAGGGCTCCATTTTTGATTTCACGCTCTTGTGGGACTCCCTCGGAACTCTCGCGAGCCCAACTGCCAAAATATACAATTATTCATGACCCGTAACATCTCAAAACCTACTAAACTGATTGTTGGACTTGGCCCTTTTTGCAGGGTCATCCCTGAACTTTTTGCCTTCCTCCTGTACTCTTTCCGACCTGTTTTTGTTGGTTTTATGACTCTGGGCACTTTACCACTGCTGATCAGTGCTAAAGTGCATACGCTCTCTATGATAAATTGATGTATGGATTAGTGACTCCATGTTTGGCCTATTTGATTCACTGTCAGACCCTAGTACAGTGCACTGGTTGTGCCCAGGGCTTGTAAATCAAATGCTGCTGGTGGGCTTGCAGCACTGGTTGTGCCACCCACAGAAGCAGCCTGTAAAGTGTGTCTCAGGCCTGCCATTGGAGAGCCTGTGTGCAGTCTGGTACTGCCATGTTGACTGGGCAAGTGCACCCACTTGCCAGTCCCTAAACCTTCCCTTTTCTTCATATCAGACACCCCTATGGTAGGCCCAAGGGCAGGGTGCATTGTAAGTATAAGGTAGGACATGCCCTGGTGTGTGTGGCATGTCCTAATAGTGAATTACAGCCATTTTCGTTTTTCACTATTGCAAGGCTACCTGTTCCCCATAGGCCAGAATGGGCAGTTTGATTATAACACCTTATAATCCTAACTGACCCAGGGAACATGGTAGAAACATGAATTTAGTATGCCTGAACTCAGAATGATAAAATACATCTCTTAGTGAAGTTGGTTTTAACATTCTGTGTTTGAAAATACCACTTTTAGAAAGTCAGTATTTTCTTGCCTAACTATCCAAGCCTGCCTCTGCTAGGTTGTGTATTCCTTGTCTGGAGTTTGAGTGACTGGGGGATTCCAGGAGGCAGGGTGAGTCAGCACAGGGCACAGGGCTGAATAGAGAGATCTCCATGTAGAGTGGTGGGAGGAGTTGCACCTGGGACCTGAATAGGGCTGTGCCTTCCCTCCACAATGCTGGCTCCACCTCCTGCGGTGTGTCTGATGTCCCTGGCCTACACTGTCAAAGGAAAGAAGGAGTCCTGTAAACAAAGTGCTCCAGGACTGACCAGAACTGGTTTGGACTAGGCAAAGGCCTCTCTGACTTCAGAGAACAAAGAGAATATGAGTATAAAAGGGGGGACCCAGACCCCAAGACTTTAGATCACTTTTGGGAAACAAGAAAAACCTTTACTGAGGAGAGGAACCAGAGAAACTGAGGAGGAGACTATCCCTAGCTGAGTGCTGTTTGGGGGATTGGCCTGCAGTGGTTGCCTGACTGCCAAAGAAAGGAGAAAGGAACTTTGTGCTTTTCAAATCAACTTGTAAAGGATCTCCAAGGGCTTGAGATAGAGCTTGCCTCCTGCTGAAGTCTCAGGGACAACAGACTTCACCAACCAGCTCCCCTGAATTCCCTTGCTGGGAACTGAAGTGCCTGCTGTTGAGCTGGGCCTTCTGAGAGACTGCGTGTCGCTGGGAGCTGGAAGCGCGACTCAAGACGCAATGCGCTACGCCTCGAGAGCCTAGGGACACTGGGGGTGATCTTGTGTCCTTTGAAATAACTAATGGGAGTCCGATCCTTTCCTCCCCCCAAAGCTCTGTCGTACTCGGCGCACACTCGGTTTGGAAAAGGGTCCCAGGATGCCTGACCCCAACATGGCCGACATTGGTGACTTCTTCCCCCTTGCTGAACTTTTACCTATTCGACCCTTCCTGGACTGTGCTTGACCTCAAGAGGACTTCTAGATCTCTTTATGACCATGGCCTCCCCCCACCCCCCACACTACTCTGACATTCCCTGAGGACACATAACCTCTTTCCTGACAGCGGAGTCTGAGGATTATGTCCGACGCCCGGTGGAGCTGCTCTGTTCAGCTAATGAGGAGATCGGACTTGGTTCACCCCCTGACCGTCACCTGCCCAGCCGGACCTTGGGCACAGTTTCTCCCTGTCTTGCCCACCCTCCCCCTCTTTGTATTCATGCCGTTCTGCTTTTGCCTTGTTCTCCTTTCTATCCACCTGTCTGACCGATACCCGTTGGTGCTTCCTTGAGAGCTATAGGAGAGACTGGCCTCGGACTACCTCACTGGCTGTCACCTACCCATTCGGTCTTTGGGCTGACTTTACCTCTGTCTCTTATTCCTTCCTCCCCCTCGTCCTCTCCCTCTCACTCCCCCTCTCCCCCTTCCCTCTCTACTGATCTCTCCTTCTCTCCCGTTAATGTGTCTCATATATTCTGATGTAACGTAAAATTGTTATTATTGTTGTAACTTTGCTGACCTTATGTAAAGCGCTCTGATACCTACGGGTCTAGCCAGCGCTATATAAAACTCTTTAAAATAAAATAAAAATAAGACGAAGAAGCGTGTCGCCGCCGCAGCAGCTGTCGTCGCATCGCCGAGAAAGCGTGCCACCGCTGTCGCCATCGCATCACCCGAAGCGCCTCGCATCACCAGAGAAGAGTGTCGCCGTCGCATCACTGGAGAAGCGTGTCGCTGCCGCAGCAGCGGTCGTCGCATCGCTGAGGAAGCGTGCTGTCGCATCGCATCACCGAAGCGCCTCGCATCACTGGAGAAGAGGGTCGCCGTCGCAGCAGACGCCGTCGCCTCACCAGAGAAGCGTGTTGCAGGGCCTGTCGCGGCTCAGAATATTCACTGAGTCGCCGCACGGCCGTCGGGCATGCACGCATCACCCCTTCGTTGTCGCAACATCAAGAAGACGCCATTTTTGTTGTATTGCATCGGATCGTCATCGCATCACGGCGCTGCTGGTCGCATCGCCACGGAAGCGCAGTAGGAAACAGACGCATCACCTCCCCACGCCGAGATGAACCGACGCATCACCATCCCCTGCGCAGCAGTAGGGAACCGACGCATCACCGTTCTTGCGTGTAAGGAACCGACGCGTCACCTTCCCTGCAACACTTTCGTTGTATAGCGTTACGCATCCAAAGGTACAATGAACAATAAGTGTCGCACTTACCATCTAAAGAGAACTAAGCTATTTCTACGATTCTTAAGTACAGTATTGTGGATTTTTGTCGTTTGTGGTCTGTGTTAAGTCTATATAAAGAATACTTATTTTTAATATACAACTTGTGTGGTGTCCATCTGTAGTGTTGTCACTATATTACTGTATGTGTTCACAAATGCTTTACACACTGCCTCTGAGATAAGCCTGCCTGCTCGTGCCAAGCTACCAAGGGGGTGAGCAGGGGTTATTTTAGGAGTGTACCCCCTTACCCTGACTAGAAGCAAGGGTCCCTATTTGGTCAAAGGTACCTACCTCTGCCAACTAGAGACCCCCAGTTCTAACACTGATTTATACCAAATCACAAAAAAACACAATCTGCGGACCAAGATCTAGCTTCCTGCCAAATTTGGTGTAATTCCGTTCAGCAGTTTTTGTTATAATCAATCTTAAAGAAGTCTGTGGAAAATGCCCGCTGAAGTCCTTGCGACAAGTGTCTCCAAAGAAGCAGCCAAACTTACTGAGATTTTACGTTTTGATACCCCCTTTTTTCTTGGCCCCGTTTGACAGATCACCCTGAAACTTTCCAGGAAGGAGCTGAGGTGGTTGAACTTTTTGGGGGAAAGTTTCGTGAAGATTCGTTAAACATGGCTAAAGTAATTCGCAAACCAAAAAACGTTCCATCTATGGAAAAGCAGACCTAATTAAACGACCTATAGCGACAGCCAGTAGGTAAAATATACATACACACTTACCTTAAATATACTTACCTTGCATGATAAAGGCATGCGTGCTAAAGGTTTGCCCGTAGAAATGTCTGTCTTCTAAAAGCTGTTTACCTCAAGACAGTAATTGTATTAGGTGTTTGGTGTTTCACATTAACTGGTAGCCGCTAGAAACACAGGTCCAATAATTCCATAAAGTTACTCCATCAACAAGGTCTCCAGTCAACTTAGTTTTCTTACAGAATGTATTAAAAATATTGTATATTTAACTTTAATTTTCATCACCTTTAATTGATGGGAGTAAAGTCAGGCAGATACATGAGGTGGATTTGAGCCAGCCCTACATTCATTTAAGACCCAAATCTGCCACCGGACCGACCGTTACCCAGCCCTACTGGCCTTCTGCTGCTAATATTGGCTTGTGACTGACCATTCCTCAGCCAATAAGAGCGAATGCTGACCTTTGACAGCTCTGACTCTTCCGATGTTTCTCAAAGATGAGTCTGACGTGAGAGCTTCGCTGTTGAGTTGCCCTTTGCTACAGGTGACACTTTCAGCCACACCAGCCTGTTTTTACCAGCAGCACCTAGCTTTCTGGGAGTAGTGATTTACTGTTTCTCCATTATAAGGTTGTGCTGCAAAAGCTCGGCATGTGAAATGCTGTAGCCAAAAAAAAACTTGGTGTCAATGGGTGCACCTTTGGTACCGAGCCTCTTTCCAGATATGTGACTGTTTGCTCCCCAGGTTGGTTAGGGACAGACAATAATACAAAAGAAACAATACTTGTATTTCACAAGGATCACTAAACAAATTCAGAAATTTCAACTTTGAGCACTGCATTGTCAGGATCAAAACACACACTCACAAACATCTCATCACTTCCCCCCCTTCTCCCCCCTTCGCCGACAATAGGCCCTGGAATCTTCCAGTCCTGCAGAATTTCCAGCAGTTCACATGGAAAGTCATCTGTAAAGTAATTTTCTCGCAACTTTGGTCGAGTTACGAGATCAATACAAGCCAAGCTGCAATCGATTCCCATTTTCAAGAGGCCAGAAAGATTTTTTGCAAACTTTAGGATTGCGAAATAGTCCACGACCTTTAGAAGAGCATGGACCTTGCTTTCTTTTTTATTTTGCTGTACCATGATTGTAGACCATTGTTTGCAGGAGCCCTCACAGTCAAACTCCACTAGTAGATACTCTGTTCGTCCTTCCCCTGTGGCTCCAGTCGAATGTCTCTGCTCGCCAGTGTCCTGAGCTGCCCCACAGGCCTCTTTTGTCCTTCTTTCTCCAAGCCTCGGCCCTCTCACTAACATTTACTTTTCCTGGCCACAGATTTTTGCAGTTTTTTTTTATCAATTCCTTCAAGGGCACCAAAACATTGACTGTTCTACAGAGCTACACGAATTAGAAAGGACCCATGCTCTGCCCTTTTTGGTCCAAAGCTGTAGTCTGGCATTCTGTGCTGCCATTGCCCTCTTCCCTTTATTACTATTGAACCCTCTCTTATCAGAGGAAGCTGTCTGCTAGGCTGGGTAGAATCCTTTGCTACACATTCCACATTTGGAAAATCCTTTAGTAAGACTATCCCAGAATGATCCTATCCAGGTGAACTACCCCCAAAAAAAACCAGAAATGCTCTAAGCACCCAGATCAAGCATGCCCCTTCTTTTCTCACCCTCAAGAAAAACTTCAAAAATGCCTTCTTCACAGCCGTGAAGTCCATGGATATATTTTGCCACTGTTGTCTTTTTCCTCTTTCCAGCATTGGCACCATTTTATGTAATATTGTGTATGTTCTGCAGTTTCTTTAATAATTACTGTCTTATTTTTAAGCGCACTGTCAGCCTAATCTAGGTCTACACTGCGCTCTACAAATCATGCCCTCCCATTTTCAACTGCTGTTTATTCACATTTTATCTTAACTATTTAAACGCATTTATGGACAACTGTATTCACGACAATGAGTTACTACTGTCTAATTAGGGAAACCTGGCTAGTGCTCCCTAGAGACCTGTTTCCCCTCTTTGAGTATATTCTGCTTTGAGTGTCTCCTCTCTGCTGTCTCTTCTCCTGTACTTCTGACTTCTCATTTCCATCTGGTGAAGTCTGTTTACCTCCACCCTATCCATCTGTCTTTCTCTAGCCCACTCTCTTCCCATTCCCGGTTTTCTATCTAGCTCCCCATTGAAAGTTAGGTAAAGAGCCACTGAGAGGTAACATTTTGTTTTTCTTTCTTTGTGTGTGTGACAGTGGCTGCAATCTTCAGCATCATCATACAGCATTTTCTGGCCGGGATGATCACTACTTTCACTTTCAGCATTATGATGCAGTGCACACAGAAGGCACCAGAGAGTATCCAGGTATTTCTGTCCTGTACCAGAGGGTTGAATGTATGTGATCCAGTGAGAGTGCTGGTGTGGCTCACCTACCCCCGAGCAAGAGTGTACAGGTGAGCGAGCAAGAGTGGACAGGTATGGCTAACCTTAAAACCAGAGCATAGGATACATGTGATCGAGTTAGTGGGCCATGGCACACTTACACCGGAGGACGGGATATATGAGTTCTCTCGTAGGGGATTTCCATTTATAGTCAGAAGCACTGAATAGTACCGCCCACATGCGGGGACCCTGGAGCACTTCAATATATCGTCTTAAGTGTAGACTTTTGCCTTCTTGAGGAAGGCCTGCAAAGACACTTAAGAAAGAGACAGATTGTGCAGCCTATATACCAAGGCTACAATGGCCACATTCTTCATCATGAAGACAAGACAAAAAGGGCCAAAATAAAGTAAATAAGGACAATATGAGATGATTGCAAGCAGAATAAATCCCCTCACAAACCCTTTTTAGGTCTCGCCTTGGCAGCGCATGCGTTGCATGCGCTGTCTCAGCGAGACTTAAAGTAATCTGTATATTGGCTTCAACTCCGTGTAATTTCTCCTGCCCCTTGCGATTGGTTTAAGTCTGGCATTGCTGTTGTTTTCTTGATTTCTGTTGGCTGTTGATCCTATGGTTACTTCCGTGTAGTCCCGAAGCAGCGGCGCCTAACTACAGTTTTCGGTCCGCTTCGCTCGCACTTAATTGCGTGCAGTGTGCCATCTGTTTTTTATCACTGACGGCGGACGTGTCAGACCCTGCCAACAAATGTAAGTTGTGGTTGTGGGCGTGGCCCCCTCCTCTCCCTCCTCGCCTTGTTCACCTTCCAAAAGCTACTTGATCGCGGCGGCCGCTTGTTTTATTTTTGCGTTTTCATTTCAATCTGCACGGTAGCAACCTTGCGTGGTTGCCTCTGACCCTGAATATCCTCTCATTGCTTGCCTCTCTGCCCCCACTGTCTGTGTGCCTCAGACTCTTCTCACATGCATGTATGTATCTACCACCATTTGTGTATGTAACGGGGATAACATTGTTTATCGTGTGCGCCTCGAGCTCCGGGTGTCTAACACCTCCTCGCTGTCTGTGTGCCTCTGCTCGTGCTCTCTGTCTCAAACTCCCGCGGCGCTCTGTGTATGCCTCAGGTTTTGTATTTGCTCCATGTAGTACCCCGCGCTCCTCCCACTGCCGATGTCCCCCAAATTATTAGTCTGTCAGCGACACACAGCTCCACTCTCATAAAGACTCCACTGACCCCCGCCGTGGAGAAGGCTGCTGGCGGGTGCAGTCTCTTGCCCTCACTGATCAATGAAACAGTGTACGTGTGACGAGCCTTGGCTGTGATCCCGGACTCTTTAGACCTATCGAAAAACTGTATGATGCTTTATTTTGGTATATTTCTTCAGCGCTTGACAGAAGGCGGCTTTCAGATGTGCCTTGGATTCAGAAAGGCTGCTTTTATTCAAGATCGTGATGTAATGTGCTGTTGTTCAGCAATGTAATTGCCTTTGCTTCAGCCTTGTACACCTCAGGCATAAAGCACATCATAACATGAACGACAACCACGAAGCACAGTGTCTGTAATGAAAAATATCTTTTAATGCCATTTAACAAAATTAAAAGGGCTGGGAGCTGGAAAACAACAAAATAATACTTCCAAGGGGTACCTGCTGTGTTCAATTGTCTGCAAGCCACACAAACACATGGGGCACTATACGTACGCAGAAGGCCATTTGTCCTGTAATTGCTTTTAATGCTTTTTTTGTAGGTCACGCAAAATAAATAGTTAACCTTCAAAATGTATTTAAACGTTTGTCCTCGTGTATGTGCTGATGAGTTTCTTTACGGTTTGTAAAACAAAACAACTGACCGAAGTTAAAAAAGAACGCATTTACACGTTGGTTCCCAGTCTCCATATTAAACACTTGTAGAGAGTATTTGAAGTTTTCACACCTCTCCAGCCTTCTAGGCGCACCATTATCTTCTGAAAATAAGGTGCGCACGCATTTCAAATAGATTCCAGGGCAAAATTACCATATGCTACAGCAACACTGACAAGGATCTTAACTGCAAGGCCCTGTTTCCGTTTGTTAGAGGAGTGCTGTTTCTTTTCACAGCAGATTGTGAAGCCATTCACAACTGCTTTGCCACTCCAGACTTTCTGGCACACCTTACCGTTTGCTTTTTAGAATGAAAAAAGTGTGCTTAAAATAAAAGCTGCTTTCTTTACATAGGTTACATTAATAAGCTTACTTTACTGGGTAATCTTAAAACATCACATTTAAATTATCAAATTTTAACTATTTGAACGTTCGTTTGTTTTGTTTCTGTGATACCATATACAGGAGATGTCCACTAGCACGTTCTGAAGAGGATGTGGCATAACGGCAAGCGTTATGTACTTTAATGCTTAGGAACAAGGTTCGAGTCTTCACTTTAATTTAATATCCATTAATTATGGGCACATCACTACATTTCAGTAGGTGTACAAAAAATTTACTATGTGATTGCGTAAAGTAAGTAGTTGTCCTCTAAAGCGCTTTTATACCTTCGCAATCTTTTTTCACTGCATATTAAACATGCGGTGTAACAGCTACAGCTGGTAACTTTGAGGCTGAGGATTACAGTTCACGTTTGGATGTTAATTTATTATGGTGAAATTATGGACTAATAATGTACTTTTCACGCGCCTATCAAAAAATGTAATTTTATTTATAATAGAACTGCTGATTGTATAAAGCGCTTTAATACAATCTACTGCATTTACTTTAAAGGCATATTTTCAATTATTCTCCAATTAACCACTTGCAAACATAGGCACGGCCCCATTTTTACACAGACCTCTATATAATACTGCACAATGTGTAAATGTACATATACGTTTATTTAACGTACATCGCAACATCACCAAAACTCTACAGACCAGCTGCCCGGGGGCCCTTACACCCAAACCTTTAAATCGAACGTAGGACATACCCAGCCCACACAGCTACATTCCCAGTACGCTGCGTTATAGCACTTGCGCTAACACTTACAGCCACAAAAGCCCTTGTTTAAATGTTTGGCTGTTTATTTTTAGGTCACGTAAAATACATAGTTTACCTTCAAAATGTATTCAAACATTTGTCCCCGTGTATGTGCTTATGAGTTTGTTTGCGGTTTGTAAAACTAACCAACTTACTTAAGTAAAAAAAAACGCATTTACACGTTGGTTCCCAGTATGCATATTAAACACTTGTAGAAAGTATTTGAAGTTTTTACACCTCTCCAGACTTCTAGGCGCACCATTCTCTTCTTCTGAAAACAAGGTGCGAACGCATTTCAAACAGATTGCAGTGAAAAGATACCATATGGTAAAAGCAACACTGACAAGGATCTTAACTGCAAGGCCCAGTTTCCGTTTATTAGGGGAGTTCAGTTTCTTGTTACAGCAGATTGTGAAACCATTTACAACTGCTTTGACACTCCAGACTTTCTGGCACACCGTGCTGTCTTCTATTTGGAATGATAAAAGGTGTGCTTTAAATACAAGCTGCTTTTTAAGACCTCACATTTAAGACCACCATGCGTGCACGAAAACAAATCAAAAAAATAATGCTATCACTGAAACGGAATGTATTCGTATAACCCCTTTAAAATAAAATCACCTGCAGTTGCATATCTTGACTATTGGGTACTTTAACAAATGGAAACACTCTCCGCTACACAGTTTCTTAAACGGACTCTACACTTACGTACATGGCAACATTCACAAACACATTTATGTATGGAGCAATAGTTTATATATTAACACCAATAAGAAGGCGTGCTCCGAATTATAACTGCAACCCAAAATAAAATAAGGCAATTATCCCACTAGTATATTAAAGTGCCGCCAATGTGACAACATACACAGTGTATCACGCTGCTTTTAGTCTGCTTAGAATAATTTTTATTAATATTTACAATGCCAATAGCTCTAAATCGAACCATTGCGAGACCTATTGCATTTTCAATGCTTGTTTATGATAGGAATGAAGGAGAGCAGGACAGAGTAGCCTCATAGGCTGTCATTGTCTGGCAAAAAAAGAAACTGCGCCATTAAGAACCCAGAGGCCACCAGTATCCCATCATGCTCAGCAGATTCAAGTTGCTTCAGTTCTTTTTTCCGGCTCCTGCTGACAGGATCCTGGAGCACTGAGCTCTGCTTTTTCTGACAGAAAATTGTGGGTTTTTTTGTCAAATAAAATGCCCTTTTTAGGTCTCGCCTACGCAGCGCGCATGCGCTGCATAGGAAAAAGACCTTTAGAAATCCATTCAGTTTTGCAGGCAAAAACGTGCACGCATTGCATTGCTTTGAATGGCAACGCGTGCACTTTTGGCGATTCCCTTGCGGGAGCGAGCGGTGCCATCTGTTAGCAATTATCGCGCTCGCTCCCGCAAGGTAAATGCTGCGCGTCCCTGCTCTCGGCCGCACTCCCCCCACCCCTCCCACTTGTTTACCGAGCGTCGTTTTACAAGGACCTCACACACGGGTCTCTTTTTTATGCAACTCTTACTCGAAACAGTATTATTTGCGAAAAAAGCAGTAGCTGCCAAAAGCTATGGTCCATCTAAAGGAAACATGTTTAAGATGGAAATAGAGTGTTAATGGAGGCAGAGGGCAGGATTGAGCACACAAGCTCTCTTTTTTTCATTTCAAAACTGCTGAAAGCGCTTCATGACTGCGTTTCGGTTTCTCTTCTTTTAACATCTTTCTGACTGAAGCTTTGAATGTTTACAGATGCAGGGGTGGCACCGCTCGGAAAATAAATCTTCACTACAACACAAATAAATAACAAAGCAATCACATTTCGAACTTTTTAATTAGACATTTCTGTTTGGGTAGGTTATTTGGAATTCAACGCTATCCGTGGTTCACATGAAAGAACAATGGGAACATTTTCCGAGTGGCTGCACACGAACCCTGACGTCGCTGAGAGCCCAGCTTTCAAACACATGCACTGATCTGCAAAACCGCAAATCCCTCATTACACATTGTCTTTCTAATGTTAGGTGAAATACACCATCTTTATTTTTTTCCATTACAGTTCTCAGTAAATGTTATCGTTCTTTAACTCTATTTAAAATGACAATGTGCCCTTTCCACGGAGCTGCAGCGGAACCGAGGCCGCACGTTTCTTTTTGTGGAGAAAAATATAATAAAAATATGTCAGGATGGCAATGAGGGTTTACGTTTGTAGTCAAGTTTCATCTATAATGCTCATTTGCCTGTTGGCTTGTTACTTCCGCGTGCCATGGCCTGAAGAAGACACACACGTAAACTGCTTGAGTTAAAAGCATTGTCTACTAAAATATCTAATCACCGTGATACTTAATTTATAGCAGGAAGTTAGTAATCAGTACAGATCTCCTATGCAAGTTGCAACGCTCTGAAATTGTAGTACGCTTCCGTTTTAGGCACAATTCATGCTTACTATTTGGTAACATTTTTATCCAAACGTCGGCGTTCAGCAAGATAAACAAGCATTGGCATAGCCAATAGGTCTCGCCTTTGGGACCTTATAAGTATTTAGTTATGCAGCAACATTAACTGTTGCATGGTTAAACACTTATAAGGTCCCAAAGGTGAGACCTATTGGCTATGCCAATGCTTGTTTATTTGTCCAAATGACCTGCCTGGGGGAGCATCTCTCTGAAGATTTTCAGCATACAAGAAATTTCTAGCATACTTTGAAGAAAAGAATATCGTCTGAAGGTAGGACTTCAGAACGAGGAGAGGGTCAGTCCTCTACCAGGGCTCTGCCATTTACCTTTGAAGAGCGAGGAGAGGGTCAGTCCTCTACCAGGGCTCTACCATTTACTTCTAAAGGACGTGGAAGGTCCAAACTGAGGCTTTCAGCCCAAAAACATCTTTTCCGGCCGACCTCATGACCATCGACCTCATGACCATCGACCTCATGACCATCGACATCATGACCATCGACGTCATGGACGTCAAGAGTGCCGACGTCATGGGCTTCGCCATAGACGTCAAGAGTGTCAGCATCATGACCATTAACGGCATGACCATCAAAGTCATGCTCATTGTCGTCATGGGCTTCGACGTCATGAGCTCCGACGTCATGAGCTCCGACGCCATGAGCTCCGACGCCATGAGCTCCGACGCCATGAGCTCCGACGCCATGAGCTCCGACGCCATGAGCTCCGACGCCATGACGCTCGACGGCATGGCCCTCGACGGCATGGCCCTCGACGGCATGGCCCTCGACGTCATGACCATCGACGTCATGACCATCGACGTCATGGATGTCAAGAGTGTCGACATGACCATCAACGTCACGACTCTCGACGTCATACCATTGAACGTCATGGGCTTTGAACGTCATGACCATCGACGTCAAGGTCAGAGTTGACGTCGAGGAATGGGTCAGCGTCGAGGCGAGTCAGGACGATGAGGAGTAGACCGACTTTGAGACATATCAACGTCGAGGCGTTGTTACAGGAGGTCAGCATCGAGGAGCATGTCGCCATCTAGGTGCCGACGAGAGCTGATGTTAAGGTCATTAATAGCTCTGTTCCTCTGCCTCCTCTACCGTCTGTTCTCAGAGTCATTCCGGTGCTAATGCTGCCTGGAACAGTTTTTTCCTCCAAAAAATAAATAAATAAAATAATAATAATAAATTTAAAAAAATGAGCACCATTGTTTGCGCCATCACATCTCATAGGCGTTTTCACCTCCGAAGTCATGTGTCTTGATCAAGCCAGATCATGCACATGATCTAGGCGTTAATCACAATTCTCTTCCTCCATTTCTACAGGGAGATTTATGCCAACTCTGTCGGACTCTCCACCGTCTTGCTTTTCTAAGGTGGCCGGCATTACAGATGTCAGTTCCGTTGTCTTTGGCTTCAGAAATAGTTTGAGGCTCTTCTCCTTCCAAACGGTTCTGGAAAGAGATGCTGCACCACTTAACATATCCTGGTCAGCGTTGTGACCATTACGTTCTTTAGTACCGATGCTCTTAAGCTAGCACAGGAATTGTGTTACATCCGGCCTCTGCTATATCGATTTCTCCCGAGCGGGATTCTCTTGTCCTCTGCTCTGAATCTTCGGTCTCACAGATCGTATTGACCATCAATCACGGCCGCAACCTCCATGAAAGATACCAGTACAAGAGGATGTTATGAGACAGCGCTCTGGGAATCCATTGAGAAGTTGGCAAATGATCTTCCTAGGGTACAACGGGAAGTCTTCCTACAAATAGTCAATACAGGCTTCACAGTGCTTAATAAGGTCGTCAATGCGGTAACTGTTTCCTCCTTTTACCCAGCATTCTTGGCTCCGTCTTAGGGCTCCTTCTCCAGAGTCTCAGCAGACAATACTCGATATTTCAGATTCAGAGTTTTTCCCCTCTTCGGTAACAAGATGCAGCACATAGAATATATAAATGGAGATTCGTACGGTGCTCGGCCTGGAAAGGCTCAAGGAACAAAAACGTTCCCTCGTACCCATTTAGTATCAAGCAAGGGACATTAGACAATAGGCACTAAGCCATTAACTTTTGTTTCCTCTCTTCTGTTACTATCTCCAGTAGAAGACACCATCTCATAATTTTTCAAGCAGAAGCCAGCTGCAAAGCATATAATTGAGGTCGCTCCTAAAATTCGGCGAGACCATTATCAGTATCAGGTACTTCCATTTGGCCTGAAGACATCAATCAGTACATTCTCCAAGTGCTTGGCAGTAGCTTCTGCCCTTCGGAGACACAAAATATTTGTCTGCCCTTAATTAAACGATTGGCTGATCAAAGCGTCCATCCCTCAAGAAGCTCAACTTCATTTTCACTGGACTTGCAGTCTCCTCCAAAGGTTGGGCCTTCAGGTTCAACCACAACAAGTCAACACCTCTCCCGGTCCAGACTATACACTATTTGGGTGCATCCATCAACATTATACAGGCAAGAGTGTGTCCTTTGGAGGAGATACGGTTATAGATCCTTAGGAAGTGTCAGGTTTTTAAGAAAGCCTCTCATCCAAGGGTGAGAACAGTATCCTTGCCGCTCGGCTCAATAGCCTCCAACATCTTTCTCGCTCTGAAGGCCTGTCTCCACAGACGCCCTCTGCAGGAATGTCTAGTGGACCAGTGGGTCCAACTGGCAAGCAATTGAGAAGACCGGATACAGCTGTCCCCTCATTTTAAGCTTTCCCTCAGATGGTGGTGCTCTCCAACCAACCTACTTCGAAGTATGTCATTTCATCAGAGGAACCCTCCTCAAACGATAGTCACGGATATCTCACTACCGGAATGGGGAACCCACATATATCGCCTCCAAATCCACGGCAACTGGGCACAGAGGGAATCGATATACATCCTCGAGCCGCGCGCTGTCCATCTAGCGCTGAAGGCATTTAATCCGTCCTTCAGATCCCGCTCCCTGCTGTTTCAGACCCCACTCCCTGCTGTTTCAGACGGGCAATACAACAGCCATGTACTACCCCAACAAGCAGCGAGGGACGAGGTCCAGGCTCTTGTCACATAAGGCCCAGACAATCTGGAAATGGCTTCTAGCCGGAGACCTCGCGATCACAGCAGCACACCTTCCAGGTGTATAAAATGCTCAGGCAGGCTCTCTCAACAGACTCTTACAAGAGAACCACGAGTGGGTCTTAAACGATGACGTTGTCCAAATCACCTTCCTAAGGTGGGGAACTCAGCCATCTACTTCTTCGTCACTACGGACAACAGAAAATACAGAAGCTTCTCCTCAAGGTACTTCCAACCTAGCACACTAGGAAATGCGCTACGGATCTACTGGTGCGGCAAATTTCGCTTTTCCGCTGATTCACCTGATCCCAACAGACTTCCACGAATTGTCCCAATGAAGAATCAAGATTATCCTCATACCTCAGGAGTGGCCAGCTCAGTGGTGGTTCATTGGCTTCCTTCTCCGGTCCGTTCACATCTCAAACTACCATGCAGACCAGACCTGCTAACGAAGTTCAGTGGCCAGATGGGACATCCAGTTCTATCCTCTTATAGTTGACAGGATGGCTTCTGCGCTAGTGCTGTTCGGATAATTAGTTTGGCCGCAAGTCTGCATGGGCATTCTTAAAGAGGCTACGTGGCCTTCCACAGGTGTCGCAAATGGAAGAGATTTTGCATATGATGTTCATCTAAGAACGTGAACCCTACACCTTGCCAGGAAAATGTCATTCCCCCATACTTACTCCAGTTGGTTCAATCTGGCGTGCAATTCTCTTCTAAAAAGGTTCACCTAGTATCTTTTATTGCCTACAGAAAACGTCCTCCAAAACCCTGTTTTTCTTCAGAATTCCCGTCATCAAGGATTTTCTAAAAGTGGTTGAAGAAAGTTTTTCCTTCCCATTCGGTGCCCTTCCCCTCCAGGGGAACTTACTGTAGATCTTGTATGCTTTATACAGGACTCCTCTTGGGCCCATACACAAAGCATCTCTCCAACATCTATCTTGGGAAACTGTTTTCCTTGTGGCGATCACATCTGCCTGCATGGTTAATGAGAGCCAAACTTTGTTCTACAATGAACCATACACAGTTTTTTTCACCCTAGCAAAGTGGATCTGAGAACTCACCCAAAATTCCTCCCTAAGGTTATGTCAGACTTTCATGTCTACCAGACTATCTCATTACTTACATTCTTTCAAAATCCCTCTACTCCAGCGGAAAGAACTCTTCATTCCCTGGATGTGAAGAGAAAACACAGGATATCCACAGATCGCACCAATTGTTTTTCAACTATGATCCGGTCCGTAAAGGTTTAGCCACCTACAAGCAATCTTTTCCCCGTCGGATAGTTTTTCTTGTATCCTATTGTGCTATCAAAAACACTCTCACCTAACCGTAAAGCACACGCCACTAGGGGTGAGCTGGCTACTGCTGATTTATGGAGGAACATGCCTAGTCCAGAAATTAGTACAGCAATCACTTGGAAATCAGTTCATACGTTCAAAAAGCATTACTGCCTAGAAGGATGCCAGAGCAGATGCTCAAGTGGAGCAGGCTCCCTCAGAAATCTCTTTGCTTGAACATCCTAGTTCATCCTCTGTCCCCTCCACCGCTCTCAGTGGGGATGGGCTTGCTATTCTATTCAGTGCTTATGACTATAAATGGAAAGTCCCTACGAGAGAAGGAATAGTTTCTTACCTGTAACTCCAGTTCTCTCGTAGGGGCATTTCCATTATAGTCTTAAGCAACCCTCCCTCCTCCCCGGTGGAATGGACAGAGGTATTTATGCAATATACATATGCTCTCACTTCGCCTTCAAAAAGAACTGAAGCAACTGCCATCTGCTGAGCATGATGGGATACTGGTGGTCTCTGGGTTCTTAAAGGCGCAGTTTCTTTTTTTAGCCAGATAATGACTGCCTATGAGGCTACTCTGACCTGCTCTCCTTCATTCCTATCATAAAAAAGAGTTTGTGAGGGGGATTTATGCTGCTTGCAAATCATCTCATAATGTCCTTATTTACTTTATTTTGGCCCTTTTTTGTCTTCATGATGAAGAATGTGGCCATTGTAGCCTTGGTATATAGGCTGCATAATTTGTCTCTTTCTTAAGTGTCTTTGCAGGCCTTCCTCAAGAAAGGCAAAAGTCTACACTTAAGAAGATATATTGAAGTGCTCCGGAGTCCCTGCACGTGGGCAGGACTATTCAGTGCTTAGGACTATAATGGAAATACCCCTACCAGAGATCTGGAGTTATAGGTAAGAAACTATTCCATTATTATAGAGGTTACATGTATGACTCGCCTCACCGGAGGACGGGATATGTATGATTGTATTAGATGTTACATGTATGACTCGCGTACATCGGACTACGGGATGTATGTGACTGTATCCGAGGTTACATGTATGGCTCACACCGGAGGACAGGATATATGTGACTGTATCAGAGGTTACGTGCATGACTCACTTACACCAGGAGGATGGGCTATATGTGATTGTATTAGATGTTACCTGTATGACTCACTCACACCTATGATGGGATATATGTGATTGTATTAGTGGTTAGGTGTATGACTCGCATACATCGGACTACGGGATGTATGTGACTGTAGCAGAGGTTACATGTATGTCTCGCACCGAAGGATGGGATATATGTGACTGTATCAGAGGTTACGTGTATGACTCACTTACACCGAAGGATGGGATATATGTGACTGTATCAGAGGTTACGTGTATGACTCACACCGGAGGATGGGATATATGTGACTGTATCAGAGGTTACGTCTATGACTCACTTACATCGGAGAATGGGATATATGTGACTGTATCAGAGGTTACGAGTATGACTCACTTACACCGGAGGATGGGATATATGTCATTGTATTAGATGTTACCTATATGACTCACTCACACCTAGGATGGGATATATGTGATTGTATTAGTAGTTAGGTGTATGACTCACCTACCCCAGAAGATGGGTTGTATATGTGATTGTCTTAGATGTTTCATGTATTACACCGGAGGAAGGGATATATGTGACTGTATTAGAGGTTACGTGAATGACTCACTTACACCGAGGGACGGGATATATGTGACTGTATCAGAAGTTACGTGTATGGCTTATCTACACTGGAGGACGGGATTTATGTGGTTATTTCAGAGGCCACATGTATGGCTCACGTACACCAGAGGACGGGATACATGTGATTGTATTAGTGGTTACGTGTGTGACTCACCTACACCGGAGGGCGAGATATATGTGATTATATTAGATGTTACCTGTATGACTCACTCACACCTAGGATGGGATATATGTGATTGTATTAGATGTTACCTGTATGACTCACTCACACCTAGGATGGGATATATGTGATTGTATTAGTGGTTAGGTGTATGACTCAACTATACCAGAAGATGGGTTGTATATGTGATTGTATTAGATGTTTCATGTATTACACTGGAGGAAGGGATATATGTAATTGTATTAGAGGTTATGTGTATGACTCACCTCCACCACAGGATGAGATATATATGTGATTGTATTAGTAGTTACGTGATGACTCGCCTACACCGGAGGACGGGATATATGTGTGATTGTTTTAAAGGTTACGTGTATGACTCACTTACACCGGAGGACATGATGTATGTGATTGTATTAGAGGTTACATGAATGACTCACCTATCCCAGAGGACGGGATATATGTGATTGTATTACATTTAACGTGTATGATTCACCTACACCAGAGGATTGGATATGTGATTGTATTAGAGGTTATGTGCATGACTCACGTACACTAGAAGACGGGATATATGTGATTCTATTGTATGTTATGTGTATGACTCACTTACCCCGGAGGATGGGATATATGTGATGGTATTCGATGTTACGTGTATGACTCACCTACACCAGAAGAGGGGATATATGTGATTGTTTTAGATGTTACTTGTATGACTCCCTTACACCGGAGAACAGGATATATGTGATTGTTTTAGAGGTTACGTGTATGACTCACCTTCGCCAAAAGATGCAATATATATTTGATTTTATTATATGTATGACTCACCTTCACCAGAGGTAGGGCTCTATGTAGTTGTAATAGTGGGTACGTTTATGACTCGCCTACTCCAGAGGACGGGATATTTGTGATTGTATTAGATGTTACGTGTATGATTCACCTATACGAGAAGACAGGATATATGTGATTGTATTAGATGCAACCTATATGGCTCACTTACACCTGAGGACGGGATATATGTGATTGTATTAGTGGTTACATGTATGACTCCCCTACACCGGAGAACTGGATATATGTGTGATTGTATTAGAGGTTACATGTATGACTCACCTATCACAGAGGACGGGATATGTATGATTGTATTAGATTTGACGTGTATGACTCCCCTACACGAGAGGACAGGATATATATGTGATTGTATTAGTGGTTATGTGTATGACTCAACTACACCAGAAGATGGGATATATATATATATATATATATATATATATATATATATATATATATATATATATAATCTACTGGCGGTCGCCAGTAGATAGTTATAGTTACAACCTATTATCCATAGGAAATCCGCGACATTCTATTTGAAATAACTCTCTTGCCGGTTGACGTATCTTCGCAAAATTTTCAAACTTTGTGGGGCGCTCCGGTCCGCTCCTACCCTGAAAGTCCGGGGGGATTCGTCAAGCGGGGGCCGAGAAAAAAGGGGGGTCCCAAAACGCGTTTTCCCCATGCAATTTTCCATAGGAAACTTTAGACACGGCTACAGCCCGAACTGCTGACCGGAATTACACCAAATTTGGCAAAGAGGTAGTTCTTGGTTCAGAAAGAACCCTTTTTGTTAAATGGTGTAAATCCGTTCAGTAGTTGCTGAGAAAATCAAAAGTAAAAGTACATATATATCTATAGGCACGGAGGATTCGCGCACCCTGCGCGCACCGTCCCGATCACGAGCTGCATGCTAATTGGCTGTCAGCTGGCTGTCAACATTCCGATTCAGGAAATTTTGGCAGCCATTTTGTCCCTCGGTAGAACCGAGGGACAGAAACAAGTGCGCAAAGCGCACAAAGGGGGCAGGGTAGAAACACCCTGACCCCTAGGTCTGCTCAGGGGTCCCACAAGGACCCCTGGGCAGAAAAAGCTTTTTAAATCGGCAGGATGCGCTCAGGGTGCGCGGATCCTGCCGATAGAAATCGAAGCGCGGTCTCCGCGCTCGATTGTATTTTGCCCCGGGTGGCCCAAGTCCCGGGGGCATGGTGGGGGTTAATTTATGTATGGGGGCCTCAAAGGCTCCCCAAGCCCCGGGGACCGCCACCCCCGGGGCTTTCTTTTTAAATGGTGCGGGAGGGCTCTGAGCCCTTCCGCAGCCCCGGGGACCACCACCTCCCCGGGCACTAACAAATTAAAATGGGGGTCCGTTCTGGACCCCCGAAGCCCCGGGGACCACCACCTCCCCGGGGCTTTGCTGATGTGGGAAGGGGGGCCACGCGGCACCCCTCCTGGAGCCTGTGGTGGCTCCTGGGGACCGCCACCCCCAGGGCCGGCTCCTGCAGTGTCCCGGGGTGCCTACCCCCGGGACACTGCTGTTTGCAATGACAGGGACGGAGCCTCGCGGCTCCCGTCCTGTCATTGCAAACTGCTTTGGATATTGGAAGAGAGCAGGAAACCTGCTCTCTTCCAATATCCAAGCACATTGCTTTTCCACATGGGGAGCAGCATGTTAGCTGCTCCCCATGTGGAAAGCAATGCCGGCTCCCTTAGGACACGGGGAGCCGGCGGGACTGTGGGGGTTTGGGGACCCCCACAGTCCCCAACTAGAGGCCAGGCCCCGGGGGATGGGGTCCCCGTGGCCATAAGTGGCAAGGGAGGGGGGCCACGCGGCCCCCCTCCCCAGAAATGATTAAAAAAAAATTTTTTTGAAAGGCCTGCCCCGGGGATGGGGTCCCCGGGGCAAAAGGAGGCCTGAGGAGGGGGGCCACGCAGCCCCCTCCTTAAAAATGAATGTTAAGTGTGGCCATGCCCCGGGGGATGGGGTCCCCGGGGCAGTATTCGGCCAGGGGAGGGGCCACGCGGCCCCTTCCCGTTTAATTTTAATTAAAAAAAGGGGTAAGGCCCTGGGGGATGGGGTCCCCAGGGCCCAAAAATAGGAAAGGAAGGGGGCCACACAGCCCCCTTTCAGGAAAAAAAAACGATCGGGCCGCAGGCCCCGCCCCTTCCTTCACCACTCTGCAAACGCGCCCCTGGCGCGTTTGCAGATGGGGAAGTAATTACACTTCAATACTGGGGTCTCGAGCAACCAGCCCACCAGGAACCTCCAGTATGCGCTAGGGGCTGCGTTGCAGAGAGGTGTACAGAGGCCACTCCCTTATACACCTCTCTGCAACGCAGCTCTGTGGTGCTTTTGGAGGTACATGGTGGGCTAGTTGGCCCCCAGGGACCCTCAGGATTCAAGGGGACTTAATCCCCCAACTTAAAACGCGCCACGGGGGCGCGTTTGCACAGTGGTGAAGGGAGGGGCGGGGCTTCAGGTGACATGTGTGCAAACAGGCCCCGTGGCGCGTTTTAAGATGGGGAATTAAATCCCCTTCAATCCTGAGGGTCCCTGGGGCCAACTAGCCCAACAGGTACATCCAGAAAGCGCCACAGAGCTGCGTTGCAGAGAGGTGTAAAAGGGGTGTGGCCTCTCTACACGTCTCTGCAACGCAGCCCCTGGCGCATACTGGAGGTTCCTGGTGGGCTAGTTGGCCCCTAGGGACCCTCATGATTCAAGGGGACTTAATCCCCCAACTTAAAACTCGCCACGGGGCGCGTTTGCACAGATGTCACCTCAGGCCCCGCCCCTCCCTTCACCATTGTGCAAATATTCCTCTAAAATCTGCCGAACTACGACTCGGATTTACTCACCTGTTATCAGGAGAGACCTCAGTGCTGCATCTTTCAGCCCAGTACTAATCCTGAAAAGTAATTTTAACCGTACTTACCAGTAACTTGAATTTCCTTCCATAGGATATCATTGCCTGCTTTTTGCTGAAAAAGTTTCTAAGTGTTGATTTTTGAAACATACAAATATTCCTCTAAAATCAGCCGAAATACGAATTTCGATTTACTCACCTGTTATCAGGAGAGACCTCAGTGCTGTATCTTTCAGCCCAGTACTGGTCCTGAAAAGTAATTTTAACCGTACTTACCAGTAACTTGAATTTCCTTCCATAGGCTAACATTGACTGGTTTCACTTGGAAATTCTTCTAAGTGTGGAGTTTTGGAACTTTAAAATATTCCTCTAAAATCAGCCGAAATACGAATTCCGATTTACTCACCTGTTATCAGGAGAGACCTCAGTGCTGCATCTTTCAGCCCAGTACTGATCCTCAAAAGTAATTTTAACCGTACTTACCAGTAACTTGAATTTCCTTCCATAGGATATCATTGCCTGCTTTTTGCTGAAAAAGTTTCTAAGTGTGGAGTTTTGGAACTTTAAAATATTCCTCTAAAATCAGCCGAAATACGAATTCCGATTTACTCACCTGTTATCAGGAGAGACCTCAGTGCTGCATCTTTTAGCCCAGCACTGACCCTGAAAAGTAATTTTAACCGTACTTACCAGTAACTTATATTTTCTTCCTTAGGAATCCATTGTCTGGTTTTCAGCTGAAAAGTTTCAAAGTGTCGATTTTCACAAACTACAAATATTCCTTAAAAATCGCCTGTATGACTTAAACGCATTCTTTCAACTGTTTACAGGAGATGCACCAGTGCTGGATCCAGGATCCAACACTGAGTAAGAAAAAGTAACGATAACAGTTTTTACCTGCTAAGTGAATTTCCTTCCATAGGATAACATTGGTGATTCTATGAGAAAAGTTTCTAAGTGTCAACTTTTAAAATACAATAATATTCCTTAAAAATCACTACTGTAACCAAAACGCTTTTACTCAACTGTTTACAGGAGATGTCCCAGGACTGAATCTAGGATCCAGTCCTGTGGTTAGAAAAGTAATCCATAAAGTAACTAATTGCATTTAACTAGAAATTCACATTGAGCTCAATGTTGCATTGTGTTTGAAATTGTGTTGCCCATTGCAACAACTGTAACTACTGTACTTAAAACTCTATTGCCTATTTGCAAAGTATTTAAACTAAAGTAATTCATTCTGAGAAAGTATATTTTGTAATGTAATGTATAATGTAATTACAATGTAATTTAAAAAATAAAATATCTAAAAAAAATAGTTTAAAAAAAAGTAGTAAATCAGTATTAAAAAATAAATATAACAATTAATACATTTAAAAATTGTCATTTACAAAACCTTTGAAATTCACTGAAAAAACCATAGGTTTTAGGGCGTTATAGTTAGAAATTAGCATTTAAAAACCTTTGAAATTCACTGAAAAAACCATAGGTTTCAGAGACGTTATAGTTAGAAATTAGCATTTAAAAAACCTTTGAAATTCACTGAAAAACCATAGGTTTTAGGGACAGTTATAGTTAGTTGGACATTTCACTCGTACAAAACCCGTGAAATTCCCCGTTATAGTTAGTTCAGCTAACTATAACTCGCGCCCGCAATGCACTGCTGATGACGTCACATATTACATCACTCATGACATGGTCAGTGACATCACTGATGACATCACTGATGACATCTCAAATGACATCACTGATGACATCATCCACGTGATAATCTGATGCACCTCCTCACACCCTAATATAACCTTTGATACACCCACTCTAAATTACAGACTGCCATTCGCAAAACCATAGACACTCCAACACCAATAACTACATACCCACTCACTGATTCTTAGGTCTACACACACACATCCACTCACTCACCCGTACAGTCACTCATACTTATGGTCACTCAGTACAGGACTATCATATGCACTCTTACTCCTATATAGACACTCCAAACACCGCCACTCATCCATAGAGGTACTCACACACCTAGTCAGTCATGCAAATAATTAAACACACTGCCATTTACTCACCTATACACTTATACACACACCAGCTTACTTAATCATACAAATACTAGCACATTGTTACGCTCTTATACAATCACTGATACAAGCACACACTCATCCATACAGCCACTATCACAATCACTCACTCTCGCTTATAGCTATTTATATGCTCCAACACACATATATACTGCCTTTCACATATGTAGTTACTCACACATGTACCACTGGGACATACATTCACTCACTAACACACTCTTACACACACTTACCCACCCATACAGTCTATCACAGATGCACTCTTGAAACCATCCACCCAGTGAATCACCCACTCACACATCTATGCACAGAGTCGCACACACCCTCCCACACAAACACTCAGGCACCCATACAGATACTCAGACAACCATTCAATAACTCATATAGACACTCATGTAGCTATTCACAAACACATGCAGCCACTTACACAGCAACAGACAGACGGATACAGACATTCACCCAGTTTAGTCACTAACCCATGCATTCAGTAAGATACGTTAAATCACTCACTTACCTACTAAATCATCCATACAGACACTTATACACCCACTCATTCTTCAATACGCCTTTCCCTATATATATTAAAAATATTTAAACTTTACAGAAACAGTCACTGCATGACGTCATCAGTGATGTCACTGACCATGTCATGAGTGATGTAATATGTGACGTCATCAGCAGTGCATTGCGGGGGCGCGAGTTATAGTTAGCTGAACTAACTATAACGGGGGAATTTCACGGGTTTTGTACGAGTGAAATGTCCAACTAACTATAACTGTCCCTAAAACCTATGGTTTTTTCAGTGAATTTCAAAGGTTTTTTAAATGCTAATTTCTAACTATAACGTCTCTGAAACCTATGGTTTTTTCAGTGAATTTCAAAGGTTTTTTAAATGCTAATTTCTAACTATAACATGCCTGAAACCTATGGTTTTTTCAGTGAATATATATATATATATATGATTGTATTAGATGTTACGTGTATGACTCACACCAGAAGATGGGACATATTTATATATTGATGAAGGTGCGCAGCTACTACTCACATCAGAGGATATGGCATATGTGACTGAGAGACCTACAGGTATGACTGACTTCAGAAGATGGAATATATGTGACTGAGTGAGAGAGTACAGGTATGGCCCACCGCGTAGCAGAGTATGCAATATATGTGACCTATTAAGCATGTGCATGTATGCCACACCTACACCAGAGCATGGGATATATGTGACCGAGTGACTGGCACAGATATGACTTCTACACCAGAAAATGGGATACACATGAGCGAGTCAGGGGGCTACAGCTAAGTTACACCGGAGTATGGCATATATGTGACCGAGTAACAGTGTTCGGGTGAGGTTCGCCTGTTGCAGAGAATGGGCTATATGTGACCGCGTGAGAGTGCACAAATATGGCTCACCTATTCCAGTGATCAGTGATGTGTGTGACCGAGTGACAGTGGACAGGTACGGCTCACTTATTCTAGAAGAAGGGAATGTGTGACCGAGTGATGGGTGCTATGGCTTTGAGTCTGAAAGATAGTTTGAATCAAGTCATAAGCTTGTGCATCTAGTAAATGCAGAAAGCATGTAATACCAAACACTCATTGCTGAGGGCACAGCTTATTCAGATAACTGAATTTGAAATACTGAGTCTTCAAGGGCACTTGTGGTGATAGTGTGTTCATGTTGAGTCTTAGGTGTGCTGCACTCCTGGGCTTACTGCCTGTTGTGATGTCAAATGTCATTCATAATGTCCCTATCTCCAGGTGGAGATCGCCAGAGTAGAATAGTCACCTTTGCTGAAAATATAAAGACACGATTCACTTGCAGCTGGACTGTGAGCGAAGGTTGCAATGCTGTGAGGCTAGGCTATTGTGTGAAAAGGAATAGTCAATGATGGCAGAAGGTAGCCAACACTTGCTCTCTACAGTCCTTTTGGTCCACTTGCACTCTTAAGTTTATTCTGACAGCCTACCCTACAGGCTATGTTAAGTATGGGCTTGTTTTTGGGCATTGTTTCAAGGGTTGTTGTTCTTCCCTAACACAATTGCTCAGCTATATTGTTTCCTCGCCAAAGGCTTATGTCTCAGCAGCCTAATAAATCCTCAAAGCCAAGCAAGAGCCAATTCAGTCACCACTCCTGCACAATGGTGGCCAGGTAGGGGATCACAACAATCCACTGTGCACATGTAGCTGTCTTTGCCACAGCTCTCCATCACCTCAAGAAAGCATGCATATGCCACTCACGAAGAAGACAAGATTTTGACACTTTTATCTGAGTCATTCCTTGGAGGAATGCCGCTTGAGTAACTCAACAATGTTTCAAGCCAAGTTGGTGTTGGAGGCCAAGAAGATGTTTTCCACTATGATGAAAAAGCAAGGTTGAGGTGGTCATGGTCCTAGAAAAGACCACTTTAATTGGACAGATTCTCTCTTTCCTGCTGTTGTGCAGAGCTGGCCAAAGATTTCTCCAAAAGAGACATATGTCTAGATTAATGAAGCAAAAATAGTAAAATGTAAGCCTTCGTTAAAATTCTAAATCTTATGCTGTTTGAATGGGCTTCCAATTTTGCTTTCATTATGGGTGGAAAGGATGTTCCCTCAGATAAAATAAAATTCCATTTCCGTCCCTTTGTATTTATTCAAGGGCAGTATCAGAATATCTTGCCAACTGTGACATTATCTTGCCATGTTTTCTAAATCATTCCTCCCTAAAGGAATTGTTTGTATGCACCGTAGATGTGTCATAGGGGTTGAAGATATACTTAATCGGTTCAGGAGATCTTTTCAAATGTGAAAAGCCATTATTCTGTCTTCACCTATGTCCCACAAGGGTTTTGAAGTTGATTAAGGCGTTCAAGGTGGTCCCAGAGAGAAAAGGCTGTGCCTGAACAGAATTTAGGGCCTTTTCAACACAAATATTTGCTGTGTCGCTATTAAGTCCTCCCTTTACCCATTTATTCACCATTATAAACTATTGCCGAGGAGTGTCCCTAGAGAAATCTTTAGGTTCAAGCTTCTCCTTTCAGTATATGTAATTATCCATAAAAATGAAAGACTCACTAACATTGACAAACTAGATGGGGCGTGGCTTCGACGCCGAGTAAGATGGCTGCTCTGCCTTAGGGCTCCGTACATCCCCGGGCTTCTCCCCCAAATTAATCCGATTACTGATCCGACATATTGACGGACCGGAGACGTGTCAGCATAGCGCCAGCACTGGGAGGTGTATGCGAAGCAAAAGGCACTGAATAACGGCAGACCGCGCGCTCTGGAGAGTGCGGCCTGCATCGGCGACGGGGCACCGACCTCGATTTACAGGAGCAGCCGACCGGAAGGGGAAAAGGCGGCACAGAGTGGCGACCCTGCGGAGCAGCTGGCTTGAACACCGCTGCTCCGTCGCAACTGCACGTCAGCCCGAAGTATCCCCGATCACGTCGAAGGCTGGGAGCGGATCGTCGAGGTTGCCCAAGGCGCAAGTAGATCTCCCCGCGATAGGCGGCCACAGCGAGACAAAAGAGGTGAGGGGGAGCAGAGGCAAGAGCGATGCGCTGAGGTCTTTTCCCAGCCAGCCCCCCAGTAAAATCTGAACATAAGCAGGTGTGTCACCACCAGCGGGGACAGCAAAAGTAACAGAGATAAAGGCCCTGGGTGCATTTCAAGACGAGACCCTCCGGGAGCCAAGATGGCACGGCATGTGTGATAAATCTAGAAGGGACTCGTGAGATAAGGGGCAAAGAAGCGCGATTGCAACTGCGCTGGACGGGGGCATAACTGCTGCTCCCATAAAGCATCTGGGGAGCAGGAACAATTCAGGAATCAGTGAGAGATCACACTGAGGTGGAGGGAGTGCCATTGCTCAGAACACAGGAGTGAGGAGGTCACCGAGCTAATCCCTGAGACGGGACACATAACTATTGGCCTGCATAGAACCGGCAGCCTGCTAGGGAAGTAAATAATCGAACGCGCTCACCCCGATTGCGCGCCTGCTGTCGATCACCTTGTTAGGAGGAGGTTCGCAGCCTCATGAGGGTGGGTGAGGCGAGGTGGCAGATATAATCTGTGACTCCACGGACTTTGTTGAACTGAGGCAACCGAAGGGAACGACCGGCAGGGCGAGGCATTATAGTACTACAGGAACGCCGCAGAGAGCGCAATCTGCTACTAGAACTGTCAAGACAATATCAACAACGCATATTTTATAATGTCCGGAGGTAAAGGAGTAAAAGGGTCCCTCCAGACTAAACTCGATAAATATGCGACACAGAAGCGATCAGATCTAGAAGACCCAGGTAAAGGGGGGGATGGAGTAACACGCAGTGCGGAGAATGAAGACCCGTCCCTAAAAGATATCATGGAAGCCCTGGTCAGTACTCGTGCATCGTTGGAAATGAGAATGGATGCAATCACGACTGAAATGACGCTGATGAGAGCGGACATGCATACCATTAGTGAAAAAGTAAGAAACGTGGAGGCGGCCACCGTGGAACTCCGCGGCAACAGTCAAAAGATGCAAAAAGAAATTAAAGAGCTTCAAGATACAAGTCAGAGAATGGAGAGGCTATTAGATGACTACGAAGGGCGGTCCAGAAGGAATAACGTGCAAATTCTTGGGGTTCCGGAGAACGCAGAAGGACGGGCTGCTGATCTCTTTGTTGAATCGCTGATCTGCGACTACCTCAAGCCAAAGGCATTGTCAAAAAAATTTACCGTTGAACGGGCGCACAGAGTACCCGGAGGCAGGCCAAAACCAGGTGCCCCGCCTAGGCCTCTGTTGGCCAGATTGTTGAACTTTAGAGATCGTGACAACATTCTCCAAACTGCCCGCACGGCTCCACCGATACGATATGAAAACAGTGAAATCACTTTTTTCCCCAGACTTTATCATAGTGGTGCAAAAAAAAAGACTGACGTTTTTAGAAATTAAAAGACAGTTACGTGAAAAGGGGATCAAATACTCTGTTATTCCCGGCGAAACTGAGGATCGAGATGGATGGAAAATCATGGTTCTTCGACACCCCAGAATCTGCAGCAGACTGGCTGGAGGGATGGCGCCCCGCGAAGGACCACAACGCTGGGAAGGTGAGAGGTCGCACCGACATGACCAAACCCCTGCACCAGGGAAGACGACAGGACGCATCGGGAACGGAGATCGAAGGCGCTGGAGTATACGGATGAGAGCGAAAATTACTTGACGGCGCAATGAACCTGAGATGTCCGCTGAAGGATAAGTGACTTAATTTGTGCTGACAAGATACATGTGTGAACATTGATACTGTCTCTGGCGGGGGTTGGAGCCCGGGGAACCGGCTAAAGGCCTACCCCCCCTAATTTACTTCTAGTTAGTTAACGTAGGGCGACAGGCACTCTGCATGGTTGGGGAATTGGGTAGTTTGAAGCCCAAAGTGCAGGGGAGCAGGGTGGGGGGTCAATGGGTTTATTTGTTGTTGTTAGGTTTAATTAGGGCAGATTCAGGCAACAAATTGCACGATACTATAGGGCTGATGTTGAGCACAGTGAGACTGAAGCTAGCAAATAAATGGGAAAGCATGCTCGCCCCTTTTTTCCCCCTTGATGCTGCTCAGAACAATTGGAGGAATCATAAATACGCACATTTTGATGTACTGTGATATGTGCTCATATGGGGACTGTGTATGAGAAACATTTTAGTTTGCTCTCATGGAATGTAAATGGGCTGAGGGATACATTGAAGAGAGGAGTTGTGTTACAAGCTATCAAGAGACAGGTGCCTGAACTAGTATTGCTTCAGGAAACGCACCTGCTAGGTAACATGTGCAAAGCACTGGGACGCATGGGGTACCAATTAGTTGCTCACTCTGGATTTACCACGGGCTCCCGGGGAGTTGGTATGCTGAAGAGAAAGTCTTTCCCCATGACGATTGATCAGATACAAACAGACCACTTGGGGCGATATGTAGCAATGACAGGGAAGGGGAGGCACTGAATATACTGTCGGTGTACTCACCACCTACAACAGGTGGCCTTAAGAGACCTGGGGAAGGTACTGATGGCACTCCCTACAGGGAGACTGGTGGTGGGGGGTGACTTCAACTCTGTAATCTCCGGTAGCTTAGACCGTTACCCTCCCAGAATAATTAGCACGTCAAAGGCAGGGTTCTCCCATTTTCTAGATGCCATGGGTCTAGTGGATAGTTGGAGAATACATCACCCTAACAAAGTGAATTTCACCTTTTATTCAGGGGCCCATAATAGCTTCTCTTGCATTGACTACATCCTCACTCCTTCCGACCAGATCCAATATATTAATCAGATCAAACACCTAGCGAGAGGCATTTCGGATCATTCCCCACTATGGGTGCAGTTTGCGATGGGGCACAGTAGCACTACCCGAGTAGCGCCCATAATTCTGAGGCACCTACGTAATCCAGTAATTAAACAAAAGGTTACCCAAGAAATTGATTATTGCTTTAAAGAAAATGAGGGAACGGTAGACTCGGCAGGGACTCTTTGGGAGGCCTTCAAGACAGTAATACGGGGGCAGGCAGTGGCACAAATAGCAGGAGCTAGGAAGGAAAAGAACGCAAGACTGCTCAGCTTAGAACAGGAGATATCACAGCTGGAGAATGAGGTCATCAGTATAGGGGGACAGGAAACCACACATACTCTTAAACTTAAACAAATCGAATACAGGGACGAAGCGAGAGGACTTGCACAAACGTTAGAAAGGCACAAACTTGGGCGCATCTACTAATTGGGAGACAAAGCCGTTAAATTATTGGCATGGCTCGATAAGAGGGAAATGGCGAGCCGGCTGGTGGTGGAGTTAGAGGGCAGCACAGGTGACACTCTTAGAGTTCCGCAGGAAATCACTAATGAGTTCGCGAAATACTATGAGCGGCTTTATACGTCCAAAGTTACCAGAAAAGATAGCGAGGTGACAGACCTGTTGTCAGAAATGCAACTACCACAGTTGACAGAGGATGACAAAGTATCCCTGGACAGTGACCTCAATCAGGAGGAAATAGCCCAAGCCATCCGAACTCTCCAGTCTGGAAAGGCAATGGGTCCCAACGGGCTTCCCATTGAACTCTACAAATTAAAACCCAACAGAATAGTCCAATACCTTAAATCCATGTATGAAGAGAGTCTAGAGAAGGGACGTCTCCCACAGGATCAGAGAATAGCTATGTTGGTGGTCATTCATAAAGAAGGGAAACCTAGAAGCAAATGCTCTTCATATAGACCTATCTCCTTGCTAAATGCAGAAGTCAAAATACTGGCGAAACTTTTGGCAATCAGATTGGTACGTGTGATTTCTGTATTGGTCCACCCGGACCAATCTGGATTTATGCCAGCTAGGAAAACATCACTGAACCTCCGACGTCTACATGGGGTCATGGGTAGGGTTGACGCACTGAGAGAGGATGCGGTGGTGGTGTCACTGGACGCCACCATGGCGTTTGACACTATAGAATGGCTGTACTTATTTGCAGTTCTGAAGAGGATGGGCTTTGGCCCTAGATTCATAGGCTGGGTGCAGCTCCTGTACTCGGAACCACTCGCCCAAGTTGTGGTTAATAATAAAAAATCGACGATTTTCCAACTTCATAGAGGGACGCGTCAGGGGTGTCCCCTATCCCCGTTGTTGTTTGCATTAACGCTGGAGCCTTTAGCCTATTGGATCCGTAAGGACCCCATAATTCGAGGGCTGAGGTGGACAGAAGGTTGGGAAAACCGCATATCCCTCTATGCGGACGATATTCTTGCTATACTTGGCTTCGTCAACAAGGTCGTTGCACCGGGTCCTCAATATCTTTACAAATTTTGGCACCTATTCAGGATATGCTATAAACTGGACTAAGTTGGTGATATATATATTGCATGGTGACCCTCCTTCTCTCCCCAGGGATTGTCCAGTGACAATTGCCGAGGACGGATTTAAATATTTGGGGTTATACATTACCAGGGAGCCCAGGCTGTTCTACAATACCAACCTATTGCCGCCGTTGCAGAGGCTGAGACGAGATGTAGAGCACTGGAAGGCATTGCCGCTCTCCCTCCTGGCTAGAGCGGCATTATTCAAAATGATGTCGCTACCTCGTTTCTTGTATGTCTTACATAATGCACCAGAGGCGGTTCCAGCGGCCTACTACAAAGCTGTGGAGAACGCACAGAGAGTATTGCTCTGGGGTACCAGCCCGCCCCGAATTGCAATCTCGAAATTGGTATAAAGCTGGTATGACGAGGGTATTGGGCTACCTAATATTAAAAAATATTTATTATTGGGCGTCTCAATTATCCTCCATTAATCATTGGATCTATAAACCCCATGAAGATCCGGGATATGCGATGGACAGGTGGCTATTGCCAGGTGGTAGCTACACGAGGGCATTATATTCTAACCCAACCAAGATGGGGTTAACAGGACCCACCCATCACGCAGTCCAGATATGGCACATGGCGCAAAAAAGTATTGTATGGGCAAAGACGGTAACACTGGCCACCACGCTATGGGACGCTGAGCAGCTTGGGTCCCTTTGGAAAACAAAAGGATTTCCTGAGTGGGACACCATTGGTATATCGTGGGTTGGAGATCTGTGGAAAAAGGGCGAGATGGTAACCTTTGAGATGTTGCAACAGGAGTATGAGCTAGCGGAGAGTGAGAGATTTAGATATTTGCAGGTGCGACATGCATTGAAAACAGCGATGCCTCGAGAGGAATCGTTTCCAGAGGCCTCACCCCTTGAAGATCGACTTTTAGATGGATACATGCCGCGAAAGGCGATCTCGCTAACATATTCCAAATTAATTAACAACTCCCCGGATCCACTGCAACAGCTCCGGGCAAAATGGGAACGAGAGTTACAGGAATTAGATGAAGAGGAATGGCGGGAGGCTTTAGCGTCGCCCAGAGAAGTGGCGATCTTGTCGAAGCTGAAATTTGTGCAACTGAAAGTGCTGCACAGAATATACTATACAGGGCGCACATTAGTTAAGATGGGTTACAAGGAAGACGCTAGCTGTCGGCGAAATTGTAGTCAAGAGGGAAAGTTCCTCCACATACTATGGGAATGCCCACGGATAGTGACGTATTGGGAGGCCGTCCTCAAGTGCATGGGGGAAGTACTGGGAACCCACCTAGAGCCAAATCCAAAATTGTACCTGTTGAATATTTGGGAACCAACGGACATAGGAACTAAGGAGAACATATGGGTGACACTGGGGGGAATGGTAGCGAAAAGAAATATTGCAAAAAAGTGGGGAGCGCAAGAGATACCAACGGTAAGGGAATGGATTGAGGATATGGATTGGTGTATGTTCAGGGAGAAAACAGTGTATGTGTCCAGGGGATGCCCCAAAAAGTGGATGCAAATATGGAGTAAGTGGAATTCCTATAGAGGAAACATATGTACTCCGCCCAAATTACCAGATCGTACCTCCCTGGAAGACTTGGAGATGTAGAGGGTGGTTTTTACTTAAATATCGTGGACTTGTTGAATGTCAAGGCAGTAATGGTGTTCTTTGAAGCCCACAGAAATGTGATTATGGATGGCAACGCTGGTGAATCTGTTTTTTTTAAAAAAAAATTGTTTGTCTATAATGAAAAGAATTTTCCCAAAAAACATTGACAAACTAAAAAAAAGTCAATGTGTTTTGTAATCTTCCCTCCAATTACTGATTCACTCAACCATCTCTGTAGACATCGTTTATTTACACCGAAGAATGAAAATTTGCTGAACTGTGTGAAGGTAAGTTTCAATTCTATTAAGGACACGGAGGCATGGATTATGCTTTCTTCCTTCGCTTTAATATTCTCTATTTCAAAACAGCAGCCGTTTTAAACATCTCAATACTACTTTTCCCATGAACATCTGGGAATGCAAATAGTTTAAAAGTCCTTCTTTAATGTTTGCAGCGTGGTCCCAACATAATCCTCTGTCGCTGCTTGTACTCCCTCTTTCTTCGCATGAATCATGGCGGTAAATTCCATTTCACACATCTGATTTCGATCCGCCAATCCCTGCAACGTGGCCATTCCATTCCAAACCATCCTTGGTCAAAAGCAGGTAACACTGTATAACCATTACTGCATACAGAGACAAGGAGAACATAACAATATTAACGACTGGACGCTATAGGATTGTAAGCTTCAACATGGAAACCAGATTACTTACTTTATAACAGGTTGGGCGCGTATCTCTCTTGACCGCCAGGTTGGATAATCCTCGCCTCCGTGTCCTTAATAGAATTGAAACTTACCTTCACACAGGCAAATTTTCATTCTATGTCAGAACCGGAGTTGAGGATTATGCTAGTTCAAAGCTTACTCACCACCAAATGAGCCACTTCCACCACCGGCTGAAAATCAAATCTCTTAAAACTAGAGTCTGAGGACCAATCAGCTGCACGCATTGGATCCTCTAGGTGTGCCCCCAGGTAGAAAACATTCAAAGCCATTGCTCCCCGTGCGGAATGTGCCCCGAACACTTTGGTATCTATGCCAGCTTCTTGCATCACCCAACAGAACCATCGGGCTATTGTAGGAGACAACACCGCTTTGTATGGTTTCCTCAATGCAATGAGAAGCTGCTTTTCACCCGGAGGTCGGACCTCTTCAGTCATTTCCTCATATGCTTTGAGGCAGCGCACAACACACAGCTTAGGAGAGTTTCTGAATGCTGGATAAGATATTGTACGAGTATTTGACTTGGTATGTCTGCTTATCGTAAAAACTACCCCATCTCGGGAAAATACTCTGGGTGTGAAATCCAAAGCACGCACATCTGAAACCCGCCTGCACAAGACAAATCAAAGAAGCATTGCTAATTTGGGTGAAAGTTCTTTCTGGGATAAAAACCTATTCAGTTGCCGTGACAGGAAAGGTTTCAGGACCAAGTTCACATCTGAAAGTACTAAAAAACGTGGTTCAGGAGGGAGAGAAAGGTGAATGCCTCTAAGCAACCGGCAAACAAAAGGATGTTCTCCCACCGGGGCCCCGTCATTGGGAGCATGTCCCGAAGAAATAGCGGACCTATAGGCGTTAATCGAATGGTATGCTAACCCGTCTTCTGCTAGACTGGGCAGAAAATTCAGCACCTGTGCCCATGGGATCCAAACCTCGTCGCAGACACCAATGTACCCATCTTGTCCAAGAAGAGCGGTTTTGCAGCGTGAATCTTTCTGGATTCACTATGCTGTGCATTATTCCGCCATCTTGTGGTTGGGTCCGGAATCGTAGTATTTTCTCTTTCTTCTTTTTTTTTTTTTTTCGTGGCCCAGGTGGGCGGCGACGTCCCACCATTTGGTGTCCTTCGTGACGTTGACGCGCTTCCTGCGGAAGCTCCCACCTTTGGTCGCCATCTTCGGATTCTTTTTTCCGCCGTTGGGTCTGGATCGTTGTCGAAGAGTTCCAGAAGTTTTGGAAGAGGAATCAAGGAAAATCGAAGAAAAACGACAAATCAGTTTTCAACTACACCGGACTACAGGTCAGGTAACCGGGACGACGAGGGAGAAGGTTTACGACCGAGATCTCGACGTTCTACGAAGAATGCGCTCGCAGGGGGCTCCCTGAGCGCGGGTATGGACAAAACACCGTTCAAGTTTTGCACCAACTGCCACCACAAGTACGCCCAGAAGGACCAGCATCCAGTCTGCAACCTCTGCTTGTCGCTCGACCACAGCAGCGAAGACTGCAACGCGTGCTCGGCGTTTACACCCAAGACCCTCAGAGTGAGGGAGAGGCAGAGAAGGGCGAACCACAACATGCAGGGGCAGGGACCACCTCCATCGCTCCGAGACCTGGGCCTCTCCAGTGGAGAGGAGGACAACATCGCCGAAGGACCGGAGGACTGCGCGGTCGCCGAGGTCCATAAGAATACGTTGAAAGAGGTAAGGGAGTCGTCGGCCCCTAAACACTTGAGCGACACTCGAAAGGGTGAAGCTAAAGCCCTGAGCGACACTCGTAGAAGTGAAGCTAAGTCCTCGAAGGAGCATTGCCGCCGAAACATTCGACAGAAGGCAACAGCAACCAAGGACAGTCAGCCGAGCGGATCCTTCGAAAGGACTCCCAATCGGCAAGAGCCCTCGAAAAACCCAGGGCGTCGAAGGTTGCCCCCGAAAAGGACACCTCGGCGCTGAGAAAGGGAGGGCAGACGTCGTCGACATCGACTGCCCCGAAGAGAGTCGCTCCAGCCCTCGACGCCGAACAGGCACACAAGATGGAGAGGAAGAAGAGGAGGCTCGAGGCCGAAATGGCGAGCATCCTGCAGCGGAAGAAGGACTTCGACCACAAAATTGAGCCAATACACCATCCCGTCGAGACCCGCGCTCGAGGTCGAAATAGACTACGAGGACGCCGAACCGCCGAAAACACCCGAACCAGTCGAGGAACAGGGGGACGAAGACTATTATTTCGAGGGAGAAGGCGACGAAGATCTGCAATCCTACCGGGACTCGACGTCCTCGGAGGCACAAGACCTGGAATGGCAAGACCTCAACGCAGAATCGCCGGAAGAAGGGGTAGACACTTACCCATCGAGGCCCTCGCCGCCAGACGACATTGGGGTCTACAACATGGTCGTCCAAAAGGCTGCACAAACCTATGGAGTAAAAATGGAAGAGGAGAAGCCCAAGGCATGTTTCCTCCTGGAGACTCTACTGCCTCAACAAACCAGGAGCCAATTCCTGCCCATGCTCCCTAGTGTGCTGGATCAAGGAAGAGAGGCCTTTAGGGAACCAGCAGTATGCAAGGCTGTGACTCCAAGAACGGAGAAGAAGTATAAACATTCTTCACAGGACCCTGCATACATACAAGGATCAGTGCCAGCCGACTCCATAATTACAGCAACGGCTAGGAAGAGGGCCAATGTGCCCACTAATGCCGGACCACCTCCAGACAAGGAGAGTAGGAGGATGGATCTTACAGGGAGAAAGGTGGAGAGAAATGCGGCAATCCATTGGCGCATCGCAAACTCCAACGCCCTCATCAACAGGCATGCATACCAACACTGGGATGAAGTGGGGCAGCTCCTAAAGCATTTACCAGATCAGTACCAACAAAGGGCAGCTCACCTGGTAGAGGAAGGCAAAAGCATGGCGAACACATGCTTGAAATCAGCCTTGGATGCTGCAGAGACGTCCAGCAGATTGATGATGATAGGGGTGACCGAGAGGAGACACGCATGGCTCAGAATTTCTGGATTCAAGCCAGAGGTGCAAAGTAACATCCTGAATACACCTTTTAACGGCGAGCAACTGTTTGGCACACCAGTTGACGACACGTTAACGCAGCTCAAGAAGGACAACGAGACAGCAAGGTCCATGGGAGCGCTGCAGTTCAGAGGAATGAGAAGAGGGACACCCACGAGAAGGCCTGGAGGTAGAGGAGGCAACGTGCCTGCCACATCACACCAAACGTTCCAGCAAGGCTATCAAAGGAACAACCAAGGCCAGCAGCAGCAAGGATAGCAGCAGCAAAACTGGCAGTACCAGCCCTGGGGCCAGTCCTTTCGAGGGCGCGGAAACGGACGAGGACAGACTCGAAGAGGAGGCCAACAGCCCACCTCCAAGTGACTTCACCATCAAGCCAACAACCACCCTAGCAACACCTCGGGGTGGGGGCAAGGACAAAGAGAAACAAAAACCTGACGTTCCACAAGAAACAGTCCCTCAAACATACAACACCGGTAGGAGGCAGGAGCAGTGGAGGAAGGTCACTACAGACAAATGGATACTAAACATCATACAATACGGATATTGCATAGAGCTGGAAAAACAACCTCCAAAAAGAAAACCAAGAAACAAGGCTCACTCAGCAAGGGAACTTTCGCTCTTGCAACTGGAGGCGAAGGAACTGCTCAGCAAGGAGGCGATAGAGGCAGTACCGCACAACCAAAGGAACAAAGGGGTTTACTCAACTTATTTCCTCGTGCCAAAGGTGGACGAAACACTAAGACCTATCCTAGATCTGAGATTCTTAAACAAATTCATAAGAACTCAAAGATTCAAGATGACTTCCCTACAGGAGGTAATACCACAAATACACCAAGGGGATTACATGGCAACTATAGATCTCAAGGACGCGTACTTACACATCCCCATCAACCACAGGCACAAACGTCTACTAAGGTTTGTTATCAACCAGACTCACTACCAGTTCACAGTACTGGCATTCGGACTCAAATCCGCACCAAGGGTGTTTACAAAGTGCCTAGCAGCAGTGGCAGCGCACCTACGAAGGCAAGGAATACACGTATATCCCTACCTCGACGACTGGCTCGTAAAGGCAAGCTCGTACAGCCACTGCAAAGAACACATCCAGCAGGTCGTACAAACACTGAGCCAACTGGGTTTCTCAATTCATTGGGAAAAATCGTCAACTGAACCGGAGCAGATCAAAATATTCTTAGGGGCCGAGATCAACACCATACAGGCCAAAGTGTTCCCCAGCAGGAAGAGAACATTGGCGATACTGAAGGAAACACGTCCCTTACCGCAAGGGGCAAGTTCTGACAGTGAGGACGGTGAGCAAGTTAATGGGAATGATGGCGTCATGCATCCACCTAGTCCCAAATATCCGACTACACATGAGACCATTCCAGGAATGGATTCAGCAGCAATGGTCACAGGCAACAGGGAGTTGGGAAGATCTTGTGGTTGTCACACACGCAGTGCATCAGGAAATAGCGTGGTGTTATTGTTGTTATTGTTAATTAATCTTATAAGGCGCACAGCTACCACAAAAGGTTTCCCGGCGCCGCTTGACAGAGAGAGGAGAAAAGCAAATAGTTGCAGAATCTAATTAAAAGAATTACCCACAAATTATTGGTTAAACAACCAAGTTTTTAAATGTTTGCGAAAATTACTAAGGATGTTTTCTAAGGATGTTTTCGTTCCAAAGAGGAAGAGAATTCCACAACTGAGGACCCAGATAAGAAAAAGACCGTCCGCCCATGCGAGACAGCTTGATCCTAGGAACTGAAAACTTCACCTGGGTAGACGAGCGAAGAGAACGTGATGGTATATAGGGTTGGACAATGGCCTTTAGATATTGGGGGGCACTGCCAGACTTAACTTTAAACATGTAACACAGGGCTTTGAATTTCACACGCTTCTCCACCCTGAGCCAATGAAGATCACAGAGAGAACTTGAAACAGAGGACCTTCTAGGGAGCTGGCAGAGCATTCTTGCCGCTGCATTTTGCACCATCTGCAATCTACGTGTTACATCCTCATTAGCGCCCAGGTACAGGATGTTGCCGTAGTCCAGCCTAGATGTGATGAGGGCCTGGACTACCCTACGTTGAGTGGAGTTGGGCAACATCCACAGAATTTTCCTAAGCCATTTAAGGATGGTAAAGCAGGTAGATGCCACCTTCACTGCTTGCTGCTTCATAGATAGTTGATCGTCAATGATGACCCCCAGATTACGGACTTGGCTAGCAGGTTGAGGGAAAATTCCCATTTCAGACGGCCAGTGTTGAGGCCCCCAAAGGTCCTTATTCTTACCCAGAATTAGAACCTCTGTTTTTTCACCGTTAAGTTGTAATAAGTTAGCTTGCATCCAACCTGCAATATTCCTCAAACCTATTTGGAGAGATGATGTCTTAGAAGTCCTATCCGCCGACAATGAAAAAATTAATTGAGTATCGTCGGCATAGGAAAAAATCGACAGCCCAGCTTCTTCAGCAATAATTGCTAAAGGCTTAACATAGATGTTGAACAATAATGGGCTCAAAATGGACCCCTGAGGGACTCCATAAGGTGAAGAAAAGGTTTTTGAAGCAGCATCAGAGGAAAAGACCTGGAAAGTACGATTAGTCAGGAAGTCACGGAGCCAATCTAGGGCTGGACCTTCAACACCCAAACCGCACAAAGCTTTCAATAACACGGAATGGGACACCGTGTCAAAGGCGGCACTTAGATCAAGCAATAATAGTGCCGCAGTGTTCCCAGCATCCAAATGACCACGCAGCATCTCAGTGACTCCAAGAAGAGCGGTTTCGGTGGAAAAACCTGCCCGGAAGCCAGACTGAGAAGGATGTAGAAACTTTTGGGAGGTGACAAAATTAGTTAATTGAATATTAATATGTTTTTCTAAAATTTTTGAGTACACTGAAAGCAATGAAATCGGACGGAAATTAGACAGTTGTGCCTGATCGGCATTTGCTTTTTTGAGGAGCGGGAGGACCATAGCATGCTTCCACTCAGCTGGGATTGTAGATTCACGAATGGAAGCATTAAGTAGCTCCATAATGACTTTTAAAACAGGTAAATCCAGTTTCTGCATTACACTAATCGGGAGCTGATCTCTAGGTGATCCTGATTTAAGGCTGTTTAAATTCTGCTTAAAGGAAATAATATCCAATAATGCCCAATTCTCAAGTTTAGTACTAGATTCATCAAGCTGAGTATCCAGCTGCTCTGCTGTACTAGATATTGTAAGAATTTTCGAAGGTGGAGGTAAAGTATTATCCTGCTTAGCGTTAAGATTAGAATACATTTTTTCCACTTTTCCGAGGAAAAACTCAGCCAAATCCTCGCATTGTGCTTCAGTAAGTATAGGAGGGGCAGGTAGATTGTCTGCACCTGACAGACTTTTAACTGCTTTAAACAGAGTCTTAGAACTATTCTGAGCGTTATGTATGATGGTATTCACATATTCCGCTCTGGCAGTGTTACATGAAGAATGATAGGCTTTTATTGCCATCTTATAAGCAGTCTTGGATTCAATTTCATAATTCTTCCTCCAGCGTCTTTCAAACGCCTTACATTTACTTTTTTCCTGCTTTAATTTTTCCGTAAACCAGGGAGCAGGAGGCCGATGATTATTCATTTTCTTATTGGCGAGAGGAAGGCACATGTCAATAGATTTTTCAAACCAGCAATGGACCTTACCTAGGTCAGTTAAAGAGACCTGGTTAAGATCAGAAAAATTATTAGCTAAAAACTTATTAAAAGCTTCAATATTCAGCTTCCCCCAATTTCTGCATAGAGCTTTGCACCCCTGCACCAGTAAGGGTGGTTTAGCCGCAGCTTGCTTAATTTTAAAACTAGTTAAATAGTGATCAGACCATGTCACAGGGAGAGCAAAAGAGCAAACAATATTTAAAAGATTGGAAAAAATAGGATCAAGTAAATGCCCCGCCACATGTGTGGCGCCGGAGTTTTTAAGTAAAATATTCATGGCAGCCAAGTCTGAGATGAAAGAGGTACCTATCCCACAAGTCGGATCCTCAAGATAAAGATTTAGATCACCCAAGATAGTGAAATTGGCGGTATGCAACATGTAAGAAGCAAAAACATCAGAGAATGCGGTAGCCCAAGGGCCAGCAGGCCCAGGAGGGCGATAAAGCAAAAGCCCTGAAAACGTAAACTGAGGATTCAGGGTCAATTGAAAAAAAGGCAGCCTCGCAGTCTATGCAAGTTAGATCTTCGAATTTGCATGTGTAAAGATTTTTATAGATAATCGCAATGCCACCGCCTATTTTCAGTTTCCTATCCTTCCTCATTATACTATAGTTAGCAGGCAAAGCAGTGGCTACATCAGGGCCAGAACTATCCTGCAGCCATGTCTCCGTAAGGAACAAGGCATCCGGCTGCTCACCGAACAGTAGGTCAAAGATGTCAGCCTTGTGCTTGGGGAGTGAACGGCAGTTAATCATAAAACTGGAGTGCAAACATTATTATTTATACCAGAAAAGTTGGTTGGTACCTTAGGTTTAGGCAAGGTGTAGGTAGAATCTACCTTGATTTTGTCATTTTGCGTGTTTTGCGCAAACTGACAGTGAGTACATCTAAACCAAAGCCATTCCGGATGAAATAGCAAACAGTCAATAGATTGCAGGGGGCGTAGAGCTAATAACTGATCTTTAGTATATTTAGTAGGAGTTTTACTAATCTGAGCAAACTTCCTAGCCCCTAGGCCCGGACATGCGCAGACGGGCTTGCCTTAGGCGCGCCCGCTGCGCGTCTGATCTGTGGCCAATAAGTAGGATTATGGGCGGCCGGCGTGCAATGACTAGAGCGCTGACTGCAAGCAGCGCGTGGCCCAGGCAAAATGGCCGCCTGGCGCCGAGCAAGTAGTCAGAAAAAAGGAGTATAACACACTCCAAAACAGTCACAGTAACAGTTGAATTTTCGCAGCAAGAATTAAAACAGATAAAAGGCAATTTTAGCAGCAAGAATTAAAAACAGTAAAAAGTATCCCCCCAATATTGCACTAAGTGGCAATTCAAACAAGGCAGGTAGCTAGTGAAAAACCCGTTCAAGCACAGCGCGTCCGATCTCAGCCCATTAAGTAGGATTATGGGCGGCCGGCGTGCAATGAACAAAGAACAAAGAAAACATATCACAGGGGAAGCCATTCACACAACCAACTCCAACAGTGACCATCACAACGGACGCCTCCCAGCTGGGGTGGGGCGCACACATGAACAAGCTCAAAGTGAGGGGTCTATGGTCGCAGCAAGATGCAGTCAGACACATCAACTACCTGGAGCTAAAGACTGTATTCCTAGCCTTAAAAGCCTTTCAGAAAGAGCTGTACGGAAACAGGGTGTTGGTCCAAACAGACAACACAACCACCATGTTCTACATCAACAAACAAGGAGGAACACAATCAGTGGCACTATCAGGGCTAGCACAGGAAATATGGAGATGGGCCATTCCACTAAAAATAGACCTACTGGCAATACATCTCCCGGGGAAGGACAATGTGGAAGCAGACCGACTCAGCAGGCAGACGTCGGCATCCCACGAGTGGGAGCTCAATCAACAGGAAATAGAGCAGCTATTCCAAAAATGGGGTACACCGCAAATAGACCTATTTGCAACACACCAGAATGCAAAATGCCAACACTTCGCATCCAGACAACCAGACCATCGGTCACAAGGGAATGCGCTATGGATAAGTTGGTCAAAGACATTTGCATACGCTTTTCCCCGATACCACTGATACACAGGGTACTCAGCAAATGCAGAATCAGCAACATGACACTAATACTGATAGCACCTCAGTGGGCCAGACAATCCTGGTTCTCACAGATAGTGGAAATGGCACAAGAACCAGCACACAGGTTCCCAAGAAGAAAGGACCTGTTAACAATGCAGAACGGAAAGGTGCTACACCCAGAACCGGAGAGCCTCAGCCTAGCAGCATGGCTCCTGAAGACTTAGAATTTGCACACCTCAAACTACCACCAAGTACCATGGCAGTACTCAGGGAGGCAAGGAGACCTTCCACAAGAAAGTGCTACGTAGCAAAGTGGAAAAGGTTCTCCCAATGGTGCATCAAGGAGAATCTACAACGGAAGATCACAAGGGAATCAACGGTACTAAAATACTTAACACACCTGCTACAAAGCGGATTAAGCTACACATCCCTGAGGGTGCACTTGGCTGCGGTAGTGGCCTACACTAGAGGAGAGACGGGGAAAAGCTTCTTCACCTCTCAAGTTGTGAAAAGATTTCTGGAAGGGGCGAAAAGAATCACCAGCATGGAACCTCAACGTAGTGCTAACTCAATTGATGAAGGCACCCTTTGAACCTATTCACAAGACTACACTGCACATGCTCACACTAAAGACAGCCTTCTTAGTGGCTATCGCGTCACTACGAAGAGTATATGAGTTGCAAGCGCTGACACTCCAAGAGCCCTACTTGCAAATACACAAGGACAGGATTGTAATGAGGACGGACCCACACTTCATGCCAAAGGTGGTGTCTCGGTTCCACATTAACCAAACAATCCAAATACCAAGTTTTTTCCAAAAACCTTCCACACGAACAGAAAGGGCGCTGCACACACTAGATGCCAGAAGGGCTGTAATGCACTATATAGAGAGGACAAAGGAGTGCAGGAAAACAAAACAGTTCTTTGTCTCCTTTGCCAGCAGTTTTCTGGGACGACCAGTCACCAAGAATACGATTGCACGATGGATTGCGCACACAATTCAACTCTGCCACAAGCAGGCAGGACAACAGTTACAAGGAGCAGCTCAAGCTCACTCAACAAGGAAGAAGGGAGCAACAATTGCGTTTCTAGCGAACACACCTATCCAAGACATTTGCCAAGCTGCAACATGGTCTTCAGTGCATACGTTCACTAAGCACTCCTGTGTGGATATTCAAATGAACAAGGAAGCGCAAGTGGGACAGAAGGTCTTACAACACATTTTCAATAACCAATGCTCATCTTCCACCCAGCCACCGCAATAAGGACAAAACCGCTACTAAGTCTATGCACAGCATAGTGAATCCAGAAAGATTCACGCTGGAAAACGTATAGTTTCTTACCTGTCGGTGTAGTGTTGCAGCTTGAAGACTTTCTGGATTCACTAGCGAACCCACCCTCCTCCGCCTGAAAGATGACAGGAGGAAAGGGATTAAAACTGGAGAAAGACTTAAAAGATTACAGAAGAAAGAAAGTAACACAAGACAAGAAAAAAGAATCCGAAGATGGCGACCAAAGGTGGGAGCTTCCGCAGGAAGCGCGTCGACGTCACGAAGGACACCAAATGGTGGGACGTCGCCGCCCACCTCGGCCACGAAAAAAAAAAAAAGAAGAAGAAAGAGAGAGAGAAAATACTACGATTCCGGACCCAACCACAAGATGGCGGAATAATGCACAGCATAGTGAATCCAGAAAGTCTTCAAGCTGCAAAACTACACCGACAGGTAAGAAACTATACGTTATCATTTGGAAGTACTGTCCACCCAGGCCCTGGATAGGAGGACTTCAACATGTCATGAAAGGCCTGGGAGCGTCCAGCGTTGTCTGTTATCGGCCACACCATTAACTGCAAGGATCCCTCCATTACCTGCCGATGCAGCATTAGATCCGGATTGAACAGAATGTGAGGAAACCGGGGAAGTCGGATTTGAGAATCCCAAGAAAGTTCCAGAAGAACCGGAAACGACACCTGCGACCCTCATATGGACGTTATCATGACCACCTCCGCCTGTTGCTGGTGCACCTAAGCCGACGCCTGAGCGATCTTTGAGAAGGGGGGAAAGCATAACCCGTCTCCTGACTCCTGTCTTGGAGAAATGTATCTGTTGCCGTCGCCTGCAAGTCCGGTCGCCAGCTGAAGAACTGTCGCAGCTGGTGATCGAGACGATGCAAACAGATCCATCGAGAAAGGGCCCCAGGAGTCCTCTAGCCTTCGGAAGACATGAAGATCCAGTTTCCATAGACTCTAGTCCTGGAGGTGCCTGGAGTGCCAATCCGCTATCTGGTTCGCTTGGCCCGGGAGGTACTCCGCAGTGACGGATACCTGATTTTCCAGAGAAAAGTTCCAGAAATCATTTGCCATGTCTGCCAGGGCATGGCGCCTGGTGCCTTCCAAATGATTGATATATCTCACTGCTGAGACAGTGTCCATTTTTAACAGGACACAAGACTGTATTCGATCCTCTGTCCAAAACTGGACCGCAAATTATCTTACTAGGAGCGCTAAACAATATATATGTAAGTTCTGTTCTTCCGGTGACCAACTTCCTGCTGTGGAGAAATGTCCAGACCTGCTGGCGTCCAATTCGATCACCAAGTCAGAAGTGGAACCAAAGATTGCCCTCCCATTCCATGCTTCCATATGGGTAAGCCACCATCCTATTTCCTCTTGGACCTCATCTGTCAGCAGAACTGACTAGGCATATGTCAGACCCTTCCTCAGATGATGCACCATTAGTCTCTGTAGGGCTCGATAATGGAGCGGCCCTGAGAAGATTGCCTGGATCGAGGAAGAGAGGAGGCCCACCAGGCGGGCAATCTGTCTGAGTGAGGTGTAAGGCTTGGCTAGGGTTTGGCAGTGTTCGTTCCTGATCTTTGTCATCTTCCGAGAAGGAAGGCTGAGGGACACCGTAGAACAATCTATGACAAAGTCTAAGAAAATTGCTCTTTGGACTTTTCTATAGGAACTGCATACCTATGAGACTATTACTATTAGTATTAGTTTGGAGCATGTATGCTGGACCTTTATGCGCTCTTGGTCGCTCCTCCCCCTTGTTGTAATTGTTAAGTCCATTCTTAGACGTTGTAATTGTTAAGTCCATTCTTAGACATTGTAAGTGTAGTAAAGCCATACGCAGTATATGGTCTGAGAGTTGTCATTAGGAAATCCTCAGCTCCAAAATTGGCTTTACTAAAAACTGGGAAGTTTGGTAGCAAACCTCTCAGCACATTAAACCCACACTGATGCCAGTGTGGGATTTAATGTAAAATGCACTCAGAGGGCATCTTAGAGATGCCCCCTGAAAATCGACCAGCCTGGTGTGGTTCTTAAATAACTGTTCGCCATTTTCCACCACCAGACAGGGTTCTGGACCCCTGGATAAGAGAGCTTCCGCTCTCTGGGTCCAAAAACAAAGTGCATCCGGGGCAGAGGTGTCATGCGTCCTCCCCAGGGTTGGTCTGGGTCCATGAAAGGGGAAGCTTCAAAGGCCTGCCGGCTTTGGAAGCTGTCCCTGCCTTTTGCTGCCTCCAGCAGCTGGCTCCCACGTTGGGCAGGAGAATCAGGAGGAAATCCAAGCTAGGAAGAGAGTTGTGCCCACCTTTGCCAACCCCACCCCTCAGGTGGGGGAGGTGAGGTGAAGCACACCCTTCCATCTTGAAGATGAGGGGACTAAGCCAGTTAGGAAGAGTCTCATGCCCCCTTCCACTGGAGGGTGGCATAATAGGGGGTGTACCCATCCCAAGGGAGGGACCCATTGGTCTCGACCTGCACACTCCTTTAAGGTCCCTAAAGTTTATTTTTAGGGGCGACCCTGAACCTTGCCTCCTGAGATTTGAGGAAGAAGGACGAAAAGCTGTGCTGACCCAGGAAGGAGAAGAGGACACCAACTGCCTTGGCCCCAGCCCTACCAGCCTGTCACATCTACAGCAAGAACCCCGGCGAGTCCAGCAGCCAGCAACCCACCCCTAGAGCCGGAGGACCTTCCCTGCGACCTTCCTACAGACTGGATTTGCTCAAACAAAGACTCACCTCCAGAAACCGGATTCTGGTGACTCAGCGATTTTGCACCACTCTCCATCCGACGCCCACGCCCCGGGTTCGAGTGGCCCAACACCCCAAGGAGGTCTCCCAAGCGATCCTGACCTGGGATCTGGTGATCCCCGACCACCCTCAAGCTGACGCCTGCAGCCTCAACGTGAAGGTCTACCCCCCCCCCCCCCGACCGCGACCGGAGGCATCCCCCAAGATACAAATTTAATGTATTGAGCTGGGGTGGGGGTGCTTGCCAGCGCCACCAGACTGCTTTTGAAGGGCACATTTGGTGCCCTCCTTGCATACTCCAGTTTGAGACAGTTCAAGGTGCCCTTGGCTCCTGCTCTGGCGCAAAACTGGACAAAGGACATGAGAGTATCCTCCCCTCTGTCCAGCCCCTCCTCTGGGAGGGACCCCTGAGTCATTCCAACCCTTTTCCTTGGGGTACTTAAGGGCTTACCTGTGGGTGGCTCTTCAGATTCGTCATGGGACAAGACTCAAGCCTGAAACCACGTCACTCTTTGACCGTCTGCACATTTGGACTTTGCTGGACTTCATCTGGAACCGAGTCTGCACCAAGGAAGACTCCTGCTGCTCCTGGTCTCCCTGTTCTGCAAGTCTTCTTCGTCATCTGTGTCTATGCTTCTTCCAGGATCTTCAACAGACCTGTGGGCATCAAGGACACCCAAAGTAATCTCCCTTGACGTGAAGGAGTCACTCCCCTGCATCTGCAGGCACCGCAGCAAAGCTGACCGGTCTGCTACTCCTGACATCCCATGGACTTTGAAAGGCTCAGCAACATAGGTGGTGGTTCTGCAACTCCCTCGAGGCCTGACCTGTCCTCTCTGCAATTTTGAGGCCAGTATCCCTTGTCAGAACCGCTACGACTGAACCCCTGTGCACCGCGTTGACTTGCAATTGCCAAGGCTTGTTGGCTCTGCACTCCAGAGACCTTCGGGGTACTAGAAGCTCCAGCCAAGTACAGCTTCCACATCGCATCTGCTGCACCGTGGGCCTTCCTTCTTGGTGAGCTGCTTGAGGTCCTCTTGCGGCTCCTTTGGCTTGTGGGTCCTCCTGAGGGTCTTCTCCTGCTTCAGTGGGCTCCCCTGCTTGCTCAGGCCTGCTCTGACTCTCTTACTTGTGGTGAGTCCGTTGGACCTTGTTGGTCCCAACGTTGCTCCTTCTTTGTTCTCCATGGCAGTTGTGGCTTCCCAGGCTTGTTGGTGCTCTCACCGGACACTGACCTCCTGGTCACTGACACCCGACATGGGACAGCTCTTGCATGGCTCCTGGTCTTGCTCAGAGTTGCCTGGTCCTCACAGCTGCAAAGACAAGGTCACCGTTAACTTGTCTGAACCGCCCGACATCGGTGGGCATTGCTCTTCTGTGCCTTCTGGTCACTCCTGAGTGGCATAGACTCTGTCCCCTTTTCTTGCAGGTTCTTCACTTCCAGAATCTACCCTTCGGTTCCACCGGACTTCTTCACCTTCTTCTCTAGAGCCACTTTTCTATAAGTCTTCCATTGTCGTCTACAGAGGTTTCCGACGTCTCTTCACCCCTATGCACCTGGCTTTCCTGGTGTAGGTAACCTGGTCTCTGGAGCATCCACTGGTAGGGTGGCTCTTCAACCTACCGTCCTCCAGGGGAATTCTCCGGGGTCCTCTGGGAAGGGTCCTTCTTCTCCAAAACTGCAACTGCGACTTCTCCTTTGACTTCAATTGGGCTTGCGGTTGTGTTCCCACTCTGCACACAGCCTCCTTGGGGTTCCTGAGAACTTACCTTGGGTAGTTCCTTGTGTACCCGGCTCCTCTGGGTCTTCTGGTGCACGTCCCGTCTTCTCCTACAGTTTGCATTCCCCTTTCTTAGCATATGGTTTGGTCTCCCCCTGCATTTTGTACTACTAACCTTATTGCAATTGAAGTATTGTTGTAAATTATGTTGATATCTCGGGGTAGGAGATATACCAATGTGTTAGTGAGTGTTGTGTAATAAATAGAAGTATTTTTATATAAACATTGTGTGGTTCTTTTTCGTTTAACCTACACTACATGATTAAACTGGTCAAACAAACTGCTGAACACTCCTTCAAGATAAGCCTGAGGGCTTCTTTCCACGTCTATCACTTTGAGAGCTTTCTGTGGCTATCAAAGACCCCTAAATTACCATAAGGGTTGCCTGGATTAGTGCAGGGTGCATCACTTAAATGAGTGTGCACAATATACTAAGCCAGCCTCCTACATTGACCAACTGTTCGTGGGGTACGCTGGAACAAAGAAAGATTGTGCAGTGCAGAAGTTGACTATCTTGTGACTGGTCGTTCTCTGCATCAAAGTTTGCTACGCTCTGGCCAAAAAGCAGCCTCCTGAAGGCTCAAGGGCTCATTCCACCAGAGCAAAGGCTACAACCACGGCGATTCAACATGGAGTTCCAGTCCTCAATATTTGTCAGGCAGCAACGTTGGCATCCCTGCACACGTTTACCAAGCACTTGTGCCTGAACAGTCAAGTCCCCAGGGACGGCATTTTTGACCTCTCTGTCCAGCAGGACTTCCAGGTCTAAACTTGTCCGCAGTCCCTCCTCTGGGAATGGTATTGCTTCGGTATCTTTTTAAAGGTACGAAATCTGTGGCTAGATGTCTCTATCAGATGGACAAGTTACTTACCTACCCAAAAAGGCTTTACCGAAGGTAAGTAACTTGTCCAACTGCCTGAGAAAGCAGAGAAACAAAGCAGAGCACTCAACTGTCTGCTGAGCAGCGACGAAAGAGAGAGTACAAGCAGTGACAGAGGACTATGTTGGGACCACGCTGCGGATATTAAAGAAGGACTTTTGAACTGTTTGTTTTACCTGATGATCATGGGAAAATTAGTAGTAGTTTTGAGATGTTTAAAGTTGCTGCTGTTTTGAAATAGTGTATATTAAAGCGAAGGAAGAAAGCATAATCTGTGCCTCCAGTCCTGATGTAGAATCGTTCCAGGTAAATACTTTTTTCATATAGGTTAAAGATCATGTGGAAAACGAAATCAGCAGTGGCAGAAAGGGAGCAGGATGCAGCTACCAGATTTGAGGAGGCATGGGACTGGAGGGAAAATAAGAAGCTTGTCAGATCATGATGAGCAAATATGTTGGTTTTGTAATTGAGGAACATGCAGAAGTGTTTACATCAGCAGAAAAATGGCACATGCATGTTAGTTCTCATGGAGAACAAGGATCAGCCTGAAGAATGCCAAGGGCAGGGCAGTAACATGATCGGAACTTGAAATATATGTGACACACTACAGTGAAAGAGCTCTCAAGTCCTATGTTTTCACTTGCAGGCCACTCACTACAGTTTTCTTGCCACAGTGGAAGTGTTGGGGAAACTTACCTTCAGTGCCTTTGCTGGTGGACTCGTGGATGCTGTTGGTTTTGTTCCCAGCTATTTCCTTTTCCTTCTGCTGTCTGGTCTGACTGTCATTCATATCTGTAAAGCACCTGTTACTCTAAGCTGACCACGTGTGAAAGAGACATGTTTTTTATATCCTTGTCGTCAGTGGTCTTGACTTCCCAGTGCAGTGCACGGATCCTGTGTCCATCGTAGAGCTGTGCTCTGGATGACTCTATGGGACCTTTCGTATATGGAGGCTTTGACTGCTGTCTACCTTACACCATCCCGCATACGTACTTGAACAGTGCAGGAAACACGGCGTGATGAGAGTATCACCTTCAGGAGATTCCCTGGAAATGTAGGTGGTTGTCTTTGAATGTAATAAAATGTTGTGCATGATTAGTTTATCTGAAAAACGAACTCTAATTGAGTGTCATTGTGTCGATCTGCCTCTATTTACTAGGCACACACCACTATACTAACATAATACTGTTTTTAACAAAACGAGGAAATGACACATTGTTGAAGTACAGAATATAAACTAGTTCATTTGCATAAGACTGCAGAACATATCATCATAGAAGTGTGCATTTCTGCGGAGCCCTTCTCTTGCACATACTGTAGGAGGCTGGCTCAGTACATGGTGTCCTCCAGCTGGTGAGGCACTGAGTCCAAGCAACCCTTACTGATAGTTGTAGTGGTCCCTGATAACCAAAGCTCTCAAGGGATAGCTGTGGAGAGCAGGTAAGGGTGTAAAGCGGGTGCATTACCACACAGTCAGTGAAGCTTACACACAAGAAAGAACCAGTCCAGTTCTCTTCATCGTACAATTCTTTTCAACTCCTCGCCACCACTTGTTCCCCCATTTTCTCCTCCATTACCCCACCCTGCATTCTTTGTTTGTAAATTTGCGCTAAAAAAATCAAAATGACCAATCCAAGTGGTGTCTGCTATTTAGGAGCAATAAATAAAAAAACTAAAGCAAGTGGTACCAGTATATGACATGCATGCTCATACCAGTGTAATTATACGCCTGCCAGTAGCAATCACCCCATGATGCTTTTGTTTTTTGACAATGCTGCACAGTGTTGGGAAAAAGCCCGCCGCTGTAGAGCATCGCCAGAAGGCATTGGCAGAACATATAGATCTCAAAGGCGAGACCTATTGGCTTTGTCAATGCTCACTTTCTAAGGCATTTGAAGATTTGGAACTTGTGCCCTAGGTGTTTACTATTTAATAGCATTGTTCTATGCTTCTTTTGCTTTCACGTTTTTCATTTTGAATAAAAAAGTTTTTGTTTTTTAAAGTGCAGTTTTTTTTCCAGAATCAAACCTTTATTTTTCTTAATGAAACAAGATCCGGTTTCAAGCTCTTTTCTTTAACTATATTTTTAGTGGCATGGCAATAGAATCACAGAGCGGGACAGCATTTGTAATACAAATGACACTGTAATAGTACAACAAATCTTCCAATTGTTCTCTGCTTAATAATACAGTAGGTTCCATTGTCGCATGTTTACAGGCCATTTTTTCGGGTAACATGATGCAACTTCTCCAACAAATCAGTGATCTACTAATCTGTGCCCCTCCCTAACCCTATCGTTACCCCATTAGTCCTCATCTCAGTCGCTCAGCTGGAAACAATCCGTATCTATTACAGATGTGAACCCACATGTGTTGTCTAGTGGAATAAGTGCCAAGAACAATTCAGCCCCTACTTTGAAGGATGACTATCAATGACACTCAGTCAAAACCATAGCACAATTACGCGGAGGAAAAGAATGAAAGTCAGCAGGAAGGCAAGGATAAACTGTTCTGGGTGTGCTGCATCGACTTGGTGTATGCCTTCAGAGCTTCCAGCATTATATCCCCGCTATGAGTGATACTTTGTTTCCTCAGGCCAGCATGTTCCTCTTTATGCAATATGTTACTTTTGGCCTCGAGCCACTGGATAGCGATTGTATGACATTTGGTGATAGACTAGCATGTTTTCAGCTCATGGGAGGGATTGGACGAGCTAATATTAATGCCAAGTCGATAAACTTTCCAGTAGCTTTGTCTGGTTTAAGTTGTGAAAGGATGCCGAGGATACATGTTTTGAGTGTATTGCGTGTGGTTTCCCCCGCAACCTAAGTCAATGCAGCTGTAATGACCACCCAGTAAGTATGCAAGGAGGCACAAGACCAAAATCATATATGGAAGATTAGCATCAGGTGCTTTACATGGTGGGCAAACTGAGGAGGCTCTGTTCACTATATTCAACTGAATTAATGTAAACCTCACATTGCGTGAGATCTTAGAAGGGGATACTAAAACCTTTTTCCATTCCAAATCATGTAATGGTCTAGCTAAGTCAGATTCCCACTGTGTGCAGAACTTGTGTCTAGTGATATCAAGATGATGTACGAATGCTTTGTACCAGCATTTGTGAGACATATGCCATTGCCCGTAGTGTGTAGAGTCCAGCATTTTTGAGACGTGCCGTTGCCCATAGTGTGTGGAGTCAAGCATTTTTGAGACCTGTGTCATTGCCCATAGTGTGTGGAGTTATACATTTTTGAGACATGTGCCATTGCCCTTAGTGTGTACAGTCAAGCATTTATGAGAGATGTGCCATTGCCCACAGCTTGTAGAGTCAAGCATTTTTGAGACGTGCCATAGCCCATAGTGTGTGGATTAAAGCATTTGTGAGACGTGCCATTGCCCATAGTATGTGGAGTCAAGCAATTGTGAGACGTGCCATTGCCCATAGTGTGTAGAGTCAAGCATTTGTGAGACATGTGCCATTGCCCACAGTGTGTAGAGTCACGCATTTGTGAGACATGCGCCATTGCCCATAGTGTGTATAGTCAAGCATTTGTGAGACGTGCCATTGCCCATAGTGTGTAGGGTCTGAACAACTGCATGTCTAGGTGGTTCAGTGTCACACATTTGCCATAACTCCAGGAGTGCATGCCTAATTCTTTGATGTGTGCGGATTTCCATAGTCTTGTATAAGTGTTTCAAATTGCATCAAGAACCCATCAGAGAACAACGCCTCACCAGTATCTATACCTTTAGTGGTCCAGCTGCAGTGGAAACAGTCAATGAGAATGTAATGGGAGGCGTGGATGGTGCATAAGGGATGACATGTTTCGTCAAAGTGAGTGAACATTTTAAACTGATCAAGGTAGTGTGCAACAATGTAGGCTGCAAGCTTACAGACTGCAGTTTGAATCTGTTAATTTCTGCAGGGAGACATCTGTCAAATGAGTCCCTGCAAGCCCGTCTTCGGCAAGCAATGCCCTGCCAGCCATCTGCTAAGCCATTGCACTTGGGCTGCTAGACAGTATTTTTCAAGTTTGGATGACCTACCCCACTTGCCTCCATTGGTAGTTGCAATGTTGCCAGGGCTACTCTACGATGACTGCCCACACAAAGTAGTAATCAGTTTGTCCAAATGTTTGAAAAAGGAATGCAGTAAAATCAGTAATCGCGGAAATATAGTGCTTTTAACTAAAGACATTCAGCCCATCACTAAGAGCAGAAGTGAGGAACAGAAAGAAATTTGTTTGAGGTTTTGCACCACCTTACCAAGGTTACCATGGTACCAGGTCGGACGCAGAGTGGTAGCCTGCATAGCGAAAAGTTGTTACTTCCCAAAGCAGTTGATCACTGGGTATACGACCAAGCAGAGGAATGTAGTGCGCACTCGGAGGACAATAGCATGATTTAGTCCAATCGACTTTAAACCCAGATATCTTCTCACCGTCCTTCAGCATTTGGGTGATACTTGAGGGGCACATCATGGCATCCCTAACATAAATCAGAATGCTGTCAGCTTATAAGGAGACCAATTCTAACTCACCACCAGTCCCATGTGTACTCCGAGTGGTTCAATAGTCATGGCAAAAAAGCAAAGGTGATAGAGGACGGCCCTGCAGAGTACCCCCATGGATACTACAAGAAGCAGAGATACAGCAACCAGTCTTCACCCTAGCAGTGGGTTTGGTATAAAGGTTCTGAATTCATTTGCGCATGTATGAACAAACACCATATGATTCAAGTATCTTATACATGCAATGCCAATTCAAGGAGTCAAAGGCTTTTTAGAGGACTAGAGCTATAGAAGCCGCTCGAGGGCATACCTCGGCAACAAAGGAAATGGGTGTCCCACACGCAGGTTGAGTGCTGTATCCAGGGATAAATCCCGTCTGATCATGATGGATCAAGGTAGGTAATAATGGAAGCAAACAATTAGCCAGAACTTTAGCTAGCGCTTTGTAGTCGACATTTAATATAGAAAGTGGCCTGTAGGAGGTTTCCTCTTTGGGATCTCTATTTGGTTTCAGGAGAGCTGTGATTAAGGCCTCAACATTTTTTGTAAAACTCAATTTAAATAAGCCTATAGCTATTAGTCTGTAAGTTCTCAGACGTAGGTTTTGCATGTTGCAGTATTTTAAAGGGCAGTTGAACTTGTCCTCTCTTACAGTTCTTGGTTTAAAGGGAACCATTTCCAGTTCAAACATGGTCTAAACTTCAGATTGCATAAATACATCTTTGTTAAGTGGTTTTGAATGTCTTCTGCTTTTGACAGCCTGTGTCTTTTATGCAAGTTATGTAAAAGTTCTGAGGCTTAGTGGTAAAATCTCATAGAAATGATCTTCATGTTTTGTACCAAATGTGACAAAAAGATGTTGTGAACAGCTTAACACTAGAATTTCCTCTTCAGCCTTACCACTATTCAGAGCACCCTGGTACGCAGACATTGCCAAATGGGCACTCAGAAAATGCACCTTACACTTACAGCAGATTTGTGGACAGTGAGCTAAACAGGGTCACAAATCCCAGGGTGCTGAACCGAAAGACAAACAACTGAAGGTTGAGATCTACTTTTCTAAAGTCACTAGACCCTCGTGGGCTCTCGCCATACCCAGTAGACCTCTTCAAAACAAGGTGTCAGAGTGGCACAATGTGCATCCTCTGCTGCCTCTGGCATAGACACTACTACTGGACCATATACGTGTTGAGCTGCCCTCCAGATCTCCATTCATCCAAGGTCTCTGGCAACACATTAGTGGCATTGGTGCAGAGGAAGGCTCCTCACTGTGCAAGGGACCTTGGAGTATACAGCAGACGTCTTGGCAAGTGACGTCATCCTCATTTTGGCACCAGTGCCTTTGTCACCAGTAAATTAGTCACCAAGTACCTCAGCATTTCACAGTATCCAGGAACCAAGCATAAATGGTCGTGAAATAGAAACAAATACAACCTTCTAGTCCGTGCTTCCTAAACGTTTCTGAACCACGCCCAATATTTAGGACAACACACATTCGCGACCCACCTGGCTTTAATGGAAATGAGGCGAGGGATTCGTTAATGTAATGTATCAAGTGGTAGTGCAGTGTCATTTACAGACAGCATATTTTCCATTGAAATGGACACCACATTTGCACACACATAGAGTTTAACTGATAAAACTATATTGCACACAAATGATAAAGTGTGGAAATCTGGTTTTAGTGAATATTTATCATTTGTGTATCACCAATTAAAGTGTCATTTGTTTTGATCCTATTAAACTCTTTGTTTCCATCACACATTAGAATTACTAAAAATGTGCTTCATTTTTGGTTTCCTAACTGCTGAATGTAAAGAGTTCATTTACAGGTACTTACATTTTGTTGTGTTACAAAAAAAAGTACATCCTATAGCCTTTCCTTTCACACTTCCTGTACTGCAGCAAGATTGTCACATAATTCACTTTACTTTTCTTTCTCAGGCTGCAAAGTGAGGAATTTGTAAACACCAATCCTCATGTTAAAGAAATAAGCAGCAATTTCTCAAAAGACAGAGCCTGACATTTGACCTTTGTCTTTGAAGCACAGCAAATGTGACAAGACAAATCCAGAATTTAAAGGCATCTTTATTTATAGCTTAGACATTCGTAACTCACCAAAATTTGGCTTGCGACCCACCAGCCGGTTACGAACCACAGTTTGTGAAACACTGTAAGGCAAATGTAATATTCTCACTCAACATTCTCGGTCAAACATTGGATTTTTTTTTTTTTTAGACCTTTATGGCTCCGCCATGTCTGAAGGGCTTAAAATGATGGTGGCAGGCCTTTTGGACCGTGCAGCGACTGAATATAGTGACCACTGATTAAAAAGAAGCACTGATTTCACGTTTGTTTACTGGGTTTGTACCACAGCTGCCATTCATTTTATTAATTTTTATTAAGGGTTTTGAGCATGTACTTAAAGTAAATTAAAAGACAATAAGACATATCCTAAGTGCACTCCTTACATATTGTCACTTCTGAAATATTTTCTCTGAATTATTCTCATTAAAAAAACAGAAATTTGTGGAACCTGGAAGGTGGTGGGAGAGGGAAGGGATAGTGGAGGGTGGGTATTGAGGAGTGGGTAGGAAAAAAGAGGTAGGATAAATGGGGCAAGAAGACAATGATGCCAGACCGTAAACCTACGAAAGAAAGGAGCATATTCAGACTAAAAGCTGCAGCTTACTGATCAGAGATAATTCGGCTGAAAATATGAAGATAGTCGTGCAGTTAATAAATAAGTATTTTGCGGGATGTCATGGGAATCATTACAGTCAACGTGTGTGTGTGAGAGAGTATGCACGTGTGCATGTACACATTGGCCATTTGCCGATTTCCATTGTCTAAAAGTGCACACCTTCTAGACCTAGGCATAATTCATATTAAGAAGGTTAAACTGGTGACATGGGTCACTGAGTTGGCACACCCATATTCGTTCATTGATTGAATCGGTCTTGGATTTTGCCCACACGAAGCTGACAAGCTAACTGGTGGTTATCTTGAAACCTGGCAAAGCCTTACGGGTGGGGCGCCACCCTGCCTTGGGCAGGGTCAGAGGCTATGCCTGCTGGCTGGCACCACTGGTCTGCAGGGACTGGGCCTCTAATGGGGGGAATTACAAAAGCTGTTTAGCCTGCAGGAGCCTCAGACTCCTCCCCGGTCTGACCTCACCCTGGTCCAGGTAGGGAAGGTGGTCCTGCCTGGTGCCTGTAGACCTGGCCTGCGGGGACTGGGCTTCCCAGGTGAAAGCCATGGCTTCCCCCATCTCTCACAGGGGATTACGGGAGCTGTTCAGGTGTCACGATTCCCAGACTCCTCCCCGGGCGGATGCCACCCTGCCCCGGGATCTGCTTGGGCCTTCACCTTAGGTCCCATCTCCGCTCCACACTCCGGAAGGGCACTAGAGTCCTCCCCAGTCTGCAGCCACCATGCTCTTGGTAGAAGCTGTCACCCTAGTCCACCTCTAAAGGTGCCCCATGTTGGTGCCTTCCACCTCCCTGGTACCCAAGCGTGGAAGCCGGCCTCCAAAATGTGGAAAAGCGTTTCCAGACGCTCAGCCCGGGAGCCCCACCGCCACAGCAGGCAGGCAAGCGAGAGGCTCCCTTGGCAGCAGAGGCCGGAAGCTCCACCACCGGCCATCCTGGACAGGGCCATACGAGTCTTTAAACCCAAGCCTGGCCACATAGGACCAGTTCACCAGGTACCTGGCAACAAGGGAGGGTTGTCCCACCTGCACATCAGCCATCCACTACCCACCAGGGCGGGTGGGAGCCAGGCCACGGCCACTGCATGTCGAGAGTTCCCTGCTGAGGCGGCTGCCGCGAGCCATGCCAGCAGGCTGGTGGTCTCCCTTGCCCTGTTTGGGGAGACAGAGGGGAGAAGAGCCACACCATTTAAGCAACTCACCTGCTTCCGGTACACACGTGGAAACTCGAGCGGCTAGGGCCAGGATCTCCTCCCACCTCTCGAAGCAGTTCACACTGGCTTTGAGGGGGCATGGCATCTCCTCCGAGAGGGTCCTCATGGTCCGGCTTGTTCGCATCCAGGCTGCTGTGCCACTTAAGACAAGCCACTCCTGAGTCACTCAAAGCTCAAGCAGGCTGGGGTCGGACTTGAGTGTGATTAGGTATCAGTGCTTTCACCGGGGTGCCAGCCTAAGGTGACACTGCAATTCGGTTACCTCCAGGTGCATGCCTGGTGAGAATAGGTTCCCTTTTGGGAGGGCTATCTCTTGCATCGAGCATCTGACCCACCCCGGTCCCTCACATGTCGGCTTTGTCCTCCCAGATAGAGGAGACCACCCCATGCCCAGTCCTCACTCAAGTGTCCAGCAGACCGCTCCGCCAGCCAGGACACACAAGGGGAGTGCCAGGCCCTGTGCCTGGGGTTCCATCTGGGAGACACCCAAGGGTTCAGGCTATCACTGACAGTCACTTGGGTCGCTCCACCCTTAATGATCCTTCTGCAGGTTCACCTACGGGAACCTTGTTACGACTTTTACTTCCTTTAAATATTCAAGTTTGATTGTCTTCTCGGCACTCCTCCAAAGCAGTTGCCAACTCCAGCAGGGCTGATCCCAGAACCTCATTAAACCATCCAACCAGTAGTAGCAACGGACTGTGTGTACAAAGGATAGGGACTTAATCACTGCAAGCTTATGACCATCAGTTCCTGGAAATTACTTGTTCATGGGAAATTATTGCAATCTCTATCACAAACGGGGTTCAGCGGGTTACCTGCATCTGTTTGCAAAGGGTAGCCACGTTGATCTGTTCAATGTAAGGCGTATGCAGCCCTGGAAATCTAAGGGCGTCACAGACCTATTAATGCTCGATCTCATGTGGCTGAACACCACTTGCCCCTCTAAGAGGTTGAACACCAACCACTGGAAGTCACATAACTAGTTAGCATGAAGGAGTCTCGTTCATTATTAATATTTAACCAGACAAATCGCTTCACCAACTGAGAACGGCCATGTACCACCGCCTACAGACTCGAGAAAGAGCTATCAATCTGTCAGTCCTTTCCGTGTCCGGGCCGGATGAAGTTTCCCATGTTGAGTCAAATAAAGCCGCAGGCTTTACTCCTGATAGTGCCCTTCCGTCAATTGCTTTAAGGTTCAGCTTTGCAACTATACTCTCCCCAGATCCCAAAGACTTTGGTTTCCCAGAAGCTACTCAGCAGATCATGGGAGTAACGCAGCTGGATTGCTAGTCAGCATCATTTATGGTGAGAACTACGATGGTACCTGATTGTCTTCAAACCCCCAACTTTCGTTTTTGATTAATGAAAACATTCTTGGCAAATACTTTTGCTTTGGCTCGTCTTGCGTTGGTCCAAGAATTTCACATCAAGCTGCAAAATACAAATGCCCCTAGCCATCCCTCTTTATCATGGCCCCAGTTCAGAAAACTAACAAACTAGAGCTGGAGTCCTATTCCATAATTCCTAGCTGAAGTATTCAGGAGGCCAACCTGCTTTGAACACTCTAATTTTTTCAAAGTAAACGTGATGGACCCCTAGCACACTCAGTCAAGAGCATCAAGGGGGCACTGAGAGGCAGGGGCTGGGACAAGCTGTTGATCGCCTTGTGATGGACTGCCAGTTGCACCTCAAGATCCAGCTAGGAGCTTTTTAACTACAGTAACTTTAATATACGCTATTGGAGTTGGAAATACTGTGGCTGCTGGCACCAGGATCCTTGTTAAAAGACTCAAAGTTTTCTCATTCCAGTTACAGAGCCTTCGAAAGAGTCCTGTATTTTTTGCACTATATCCCAGAGTTGAGAGTGGCTAATTTGCACTCCTGCTGCCTTCCTTGGATGTGGTAGCTGTTTTTCAGGCATCAAAGCCTGATTCACCGTTACCCGTGGTCACCAGTGTAGGTACAGAAAGTGCCATTAAAAGTTGATAGGGCAGATATCTGTAATGTTGTCACGGAGTGGGCGATCAGCCAGAGCTTATCTAGAGTCCCCAAAGCAGCCATGCAAGCCCGGGTCGGTCTTTGTCTGATAAATGCAAGTATCCCGGGTGGTCAGCGCTTGTCAGCATATATTGGCTCTAGAATTGCAACAGTTATCTAGGTGACAGATGGAACGATCAAAGGAACCATAACTAATTTAATGAGCCATTCACAGTTTCACCATAATGGCCGTGTGTACGTACACATGATCAACCAGATAGCCGCCACAGCTGAACAGGAGGAGGAGCCACGTGCCCGTCTTGACAGACCTTCACACCCCTCAGGAGCCTGGGGGAACAGGCCAGTCGCTGGGCACCGGCAGGCTCAGCCGTCTGCACAACACCGGAAGGGAGAGGCGGGCTAGTGTGCAGGCTGAGCAAGAGACAGTGGTGATGTGTCCCCGGCATGGGTAGATGGGTCCACCCCATGCAACAGTTGTTCGAGGGCAACGGACAGGCGCACAGGACCCAGACCACCAGGCAGCATCTGGGGCTGGCGCCACCCGCCCCCATCTACTCTAGTCAGACCACTTTTTTTTTTTTTTAATTTTCCAATACAAGAAGTCAAATAAAATAGTTTAAAAAAAAAACACAATAAGACAACATTAGCAGATAACGCATGAGGAGGCAATATCATTAACAGGTGAAAGGGCCAGCGACACTAGAGGCAACGCCGCCAAGAAAGAAGAATAGAGACACACATAAATATCCCGCTCCTCCCCATAGCCAATACCCAGTCTTCCAACACAGACACCCATACACCGAGCCACTGCCAGACATAGTATGACATCCTTTACCATTCCACGCCCCAACCATCACAGAAACCACACGTCTTCAGCAGCGGACAGTCTGGACTTATGTTGTGGCAAACGAGGTACTAGGGGGCAAAGAGACCTCCAAAATGGGGTTATCCACAATAACTTGACTCGCCCGGCTCACTCGAGGACAGGCCATCTTGATAGCATCCCAGGCTGACAGTTTCGGCACATTCCTCACTCCTCTGGCCTCTTCCCCATGAAGTGCCTCCCTCTCACATTCCGTCCGTCTCATTAACTCCAACCCCCATCTATAGATATCTGGCCCCTGAGCCGACTTCTAACTCATCAGGATCTGCCTGCTAGTGAGGATCAGAGCCAGGCCCAGAAATCTATCCGTAGCCTTTCGTGGCGTGCTCGTGAAGGCCCAGTAGACACAACTGAGGACTAAGTTCAAACTACCGATTGGTGGCATCATGAACCACCTGGAGCACCAACGTCCAGTACGGCTACGGTAACAATAAAGGGCAAGATCACACCATATGTAGTAAGCCGGCATCTTCAGTAGCACGTCAGGGCCAAGCAGACTTCGGTGCAGAGAACATGGCGTTTACATGCCTAGGGGTAAGGTAGACCTTGTTGGAATGGGTGAATTTGATGTCAATGAATACCACAATATGTGCCTGCCCGACAATGGCAACACCAATAGATTCAATGTCGATACCGGCAGTAACAGTGTCAATGTGTGCCAATGTTGTTACCAGTAGAAACAATGTCGATGAATGCCATGATCTAGGCACACATAACTATGTCAATATCATTTACACAACATACATGCTTGCCAGAGCTTCGGACGCTGACAACGAGACCCCCATTGACCCAGGCGATGATATACATGACATGTCCACTTAACTTGCCGCATGTAACTCAACACAGAGGGTGCCATCCAGGGCGGGGTGTCTATGATGTTTTCTGGCCTCCCCCCCCGGGTATAAAGTATTCTTAGATGGGAGGGCACACTGGTCTCGTGTCAGTATGCTTGATTGGGTAACTCACCACACCGTGCGTTGCTATCTAGACGACCTTCAATTGTTTCATATATAATTTGACACCGTTTTACAGACATAGGCTGTGTATGTTTTGTATATAAGGTTTTGCTGTGTTACATGCTCATTCTGCACAATTTGTTTATCCTGATCAACAACTTATGAGCGCTGCCTGCCCACTGGGTTGTTGGCTTCTTAGCTGTGTATAACTATTCAAACTGACACGCAGCCGGCCCCAGGGTTGTAGGCAAGTGGCTGTGTTTGACCGTGCAGGTTACAATAAATGATAAAACGTAAAAAAAAAAAAACTGTCAATATCAGTAAAGACACATTGAAAATGTTGGTAAAAATGATATCAATGACTGACATATTTTCAGGAGTTCTAGTGAACTTGTTTTATTGCTGTCGGGTTCACCCAAGGTGACCTCCCCATCAACCCCAAGTCAGAGGTACGTGGTCAGACAGGTCCTACGACTCAAACCCATGCTTATCGAGTGACAGGTCACAGGTGGGTCTCACTTAGCCCAAAGACAAATGCGCACCCAGGGAAAACCCTGATCGATCCTACAGATAGATAGTTGCGCCACAAACAGTTTCAAGGAAATTGGCCCCAATAAAACATGTTTTGCCAAAGGCGTACATTCTCCAAAAATACCACAAAGCTAGATGCCACATGTAGGTAGAAACACTCAGCCAGTCAGGACACGACATGGACACCACAAGTAGTGATCAGGCACTTCCCACACCGGATATCTGGACACATACACAATGGCTCACACTAACTCTCCCCGAGGTCGATAGCCATCTGTGTCCTTACCAGATGCCCAAACTTGTTAATTTATGACTGAGATGCTTTTTCAAGATTGCAGAATGGTTTTATTGTACCTTGCGAGATGTGTAAATTGTCAGTCGAAACTTGTACAAAGAGAGACTTTCCTCAGGCGCACTCTGTCGAGACTCTCCCAGCCGCTGCGTTTAATTAAACCAACTTGTTCCTGTTTTGCCAAACCCCTCTTGTATTTTCATTATTTAAGGTAAAATCATAGCCGGGCAACAGCCTAATGCAAATAATAGAACTGGAGGAGTTTAAAGCGAGCATTCCGGGACACCTTTGAGGTGCACTCCAAAACCCTCCGTCAAGTCTGATCAGTCAATGGCGTACCAATATTCATTCCCCAAAGCATGCAAAGCTCTGAAAGATCTAGCCGACTCCCTTGCAGAAGAGCCCTATGCAGCAGTGTGACTGCCTGCGCCCGACCTGTGATGATAAAAAGAAAGCGGAGACAATTACGTTCAGGCGACTCTGCAGCCCCCGAACTCCACCACTCGTGTATCCAACGTGTCATGCAACAAGAAATGCCCCGCTGGAAGGTCTAAAGACTCCCAAAGGGATCAAAATGGGACACAATTCACCACTGACAAAAAGCTCATCCAACACCGTGACCCCAGCTGCCGTCCAGCGGCGGAGACCATACCAAACCCTATCGTTTTTCCCAACGTCGAGCCACCGAGAGCGGGTGTTCGCGTGAATACAGCGTGGGTGTACATGTCCTCAGAAGCACTCTGGCTTACACATATCGTGCCGTTCTAATGAGCACATTTGAGTGCTGCACACTAGAAGGAGGGGAAGTCCGAAACAAAATTCTGGTCAATAACCCACTGCATCCCATAGACTGCCAGCGAGCCACCAATTGCAAGTGCCCAGGTATATAATACGATTCCAGATTAGGGGCTGCCAAACAACCTTCCAGCACCGGTAGGCATAACTTCCAGAGCGCCACAAGGCGTTGTGATGTCCCCCAGTATAAGGACATCAAGAGACCTTTGAATTCCCGAATGAACTTCCGAGACAGCTCCAGCGGAAAGGCCACGAACAAATGAAGGAGACGAGGCAAGATAACCATCTTAGACACAGCAGCCCTGCTACTCAGAGAGGCAACGTTGTCCAAAACGCCACTGACCTCCAAAGACCAGCAAGTACACGGCCATAGTTGCCATTGAACAACAGATCCAGTGGCCGATAAACAGAAGCCACCAAATATCGAATAGTGTGTCATTCCCACCACAACTCCGCCCTCCGCTGCTGAAGCGGATAAATACAGGTCTTACCCCAGTTAACCTCAAGCTCCAAATGGCGGCCAAACGCCGTTACCGCCCAGTGTTTATCGTCGTACTCCCCCCTGAAATAGAGTAACATATCATCCGCATACAACGAAAGGAAAGTATATTAGTCACCAAGGCGCAAACCATTGTAATTGTGGCCTAGACTAACCATTTAAGCAAACGGCTCCATGGCGAGGGCAAACAATAAGGGGGATAGGGGACAGCCCTGTTGAGTGCCCTGTTCCACAGCACAAGCTTCTGATATCAGAGAGCCGGTGTGGGTCCTAGTCAGCAGGCCAGTGTGCAGGAGCTTTTTCCATCAGACAAAAAGGAAGAGCAAACACATGCCAAACAAGGTGGTGGATAAGAACTCCCACCACAGCGAGTGAAAAGCTTTCCTAATGTCCACCGAGATGACCAAAGCCCGCTACGGCAGACTCTCGTGTTGGTCCAAAACGAGAAGCAGTTGACAAATATTGGGCATAGTGCTACGTGTGGGGATAAAGCCTGACTGATCAACATGAACCAGGGACAAGCAGGCGGCCAATACCTTGCTCAGAATTTAATAGTCCGAGTTAAGCATTGAAAGCTGGCAGTAGGAATCAAGGAAAGGCGGTCCTTATTTTTCTTGGGAAGTCACATGACAGCTGCCTCGTGCATATAAGGAGGAAGCAGACCCTGCCGACGAGAGTCATTGAAGAGGGCTACGAGTTTGGGAATGAGGACTGGAGCATACGCTGCATATAATTCTATTGGGAGCCATCTAGGCCGGGCACATTCCCCATGGCCTTGTCCTGAATTGCACCCCGGACTTCCTGCTCAGTAATATCTGTCCATAACTGGTCTGCCACCTCAGCACTAAGCGATACCGGTGAGGATTCCGTGATATAACACAGCATGTCTGCATTCCTACATCTGGGTTCCTCCGATTACAACTCGCTATAATGGCTGTAGAACACCTCACTAATCTTGTCTTGAGTGAAAACGTTCTGCCCTGAGGAGTTGCGCACTTGGAGGATGGTATGCCCCGATCCTCTGCCTGAAGGAGCCAAGCCAGCATCCTTCCTGACTTATCCCTGTCAGCGTGAGCCCTAGCATCATATGCCTTATAATGAAAACACTGCAGGTGTTCAACCAACCCGAATAATTTGTCCCTTTCCTCCAGTACTCTGCACCTCCCATCCGGTGTCCCCTCCACTCGCGCAGAAGACCATTAGCCACCAATTCATGATGGTGAACATTGGATCGCAGTTGGGATCTTACCTCCACCCTATTAGAGATACAGAGATATTAGAGACACAATAACTCTTAATCACCACCTTCATAGCTTCCCATTCATCACCCATTGATGAGGCAGAGCCTGTATTGTCCAGCCAGAAATTTGTGACCTGTTCAGCCAATAAAACCCTAAAGGCCTGATCTTCCAGCATTGCCGGGTCTAGGCGCCAGTCAGGAACTCCTGTTCTAGCAAAGGACCATTGAAAGGTACATAAGACGGGGGAATGATCAGAAGATGTCTTCGCCAAGTATTCAGCTCCCCCACTCTACCATACAGTGCCTGACAGGTGTATACCCAATCAAGCCGAACCTCAAGATCGTGCAGACCCTAGTGGTAGGAGTACCCACAAGAACACGGATGGTGTGTCCTCCAGCAATCTACCAAGTTCCATTGAACCACCCATATGCGTGCTGAGTCTGCTAGCTTAGCCACCGGTGAACAGCGCAAGGGGGGTCCGATCTATCCAAGTCGACGTCCACCACACAATTAAAGTCCACCTAAACAATCCTCCAATAAGGTAACATAAGCGACAAGAGGGGGAAGGAACTCCAACTGGTCAACATTTGACATGTAAATAGTCAATAACGCCACATCCCTATCATCCAGTCGACCCAATACCAATACACAGCGAACCTTTGGGTCCTTAACTACCCTATGCAACTGAAAAGGGACCCTAGGTCTGATCCAAATAATGGTGCCACACTAGAAAGCTGATCAAGTGGTAGCATATCTGTCAGGGCCCGGCTTTCAGACTCAACAAGTTGAGTCTCTTGCAAAAATGCAATTTGAACCCCCCTTCTTTTCAGATAAGCTAGGACATTATAACCCTTAGGTCGCAAACCCCCAGACATAGATCACAGGAACCCCATTCAGCTCCAACATCACTGACGCCATCCATCTCACACTACACCAAACAAAGAAATTCCATTGCCTCACACATTCTGCCTGAGAAACACAACAATAAAAGAAGACAACAGACCCCCACCCTCTCCCAGGACTGAGACACATAACCATCCTTTCCAAACACCCCATCACACAAGGCTCACCAAGGAGCCAAAGAATGGCCAACGGGCCAACAAGGTTCATAACGGAAAAAGGTTACCAAAGAGGGGGCCCGCCAGCTAATAAAGAAAGAAGTGGCACACTGGCAAGCAACCAAATATAAGGGGACGCGCCTAGCAAGCCCCCAACCCGCCCGACTCCTCCCAGCCTCAATCACAGCAGGATTACGTCCAGAAGAAAGAAGCCATACAATCACTCCGCTCACCAATACAACAGTAGGCATAAATGGTAAAAGATATCAAAACAAAATGATAGTACATTGCTGAGACAGGTAATATCAAACAATATCGTTCAGTGACCCCGGGATAACCCCCACCAAAGTGTTCTCAAGCCCTGGGATAACAGGGTCTCTGGGCTCAGAGGCAGAACTACGATGCTCCGGGGAAGGGTGTGTAGCAGAACCTTAACTGATCCCCAATGAAGCAGCTGTCTCTACCGCACTCATCTACTCCAAAGCCACCTGAGAAGCAGTAGGCCGGGACGTCCCTCTACACCTCAATCGCTGGCGTCGTGGGCGCGAGGACCACTGCAACTCTGGCATCTCTGTACGCACCCTCATAAAGTTCCAGCTAATCCCAGGCCTTAGACAGCTCAGTGAAAAAATGCACCTTGTCCTCAGCTTGAACCCACAGCTGGGTGGGAAAAAGAAGTGATTAAATCAACCCCAGGACGCGCAACTTCCTCTTTACTGCCTAAAACGATGCCCTCTGAGTCTAGACCTGGAGTATGAAATCAGGGTATAGCAACACTTAAGCATTGTCTGTGACAAAAGGATAATGCTCTCATGCCTGTTGCAGGAGAGAATCCCTATCACGAAAATATAAGAGGCACACCACCACTGGACGGAGCGGGTCCCAGGGCGAGGGGGGCTGGGCAGGCATCCTATGTGCACGCTTTGAAGCAAAGAACACCTCCATCAGCCAGTCCCCCAAATAAGTCAGCAAGGAGCCCCCCTCAAACCTCTCACTCAGTCCCACAATTCAAACATTATTTTCGCGTGCACGACCCTCCTGGTCATCCAGCCGGGCCACCAGGCGCGACTCTATACCTTGATAGTCGCAATACGGTGCTCCACAGATTGAACGGTGGGGTCAAAAAACTGCACAGTGCCCTCCAGTTTATGAACCCTCTCCGACAGTTTCCGCGAGTCTTCACAGATAAGGTCCAACATCACCGAGCGCGAGTCAATTTTACCTTTCAAGCGCTTGCCAGACGAGTCAATGGCAGCCAAGAGCGCCTTGAACTTGCTCTCCATGTAAGCCTTGTCACTCGGCCCAGCATCCTGCTTGATCCTCTTTTGGGGGCGCTGGTGGCCACATCCTCTTTTGTACGCTGTGCGAGCTCCGTGATGGTCCCAACCAAGAACGCCCCAAATGTCGCAAGAATGTATGCTGGACGACAGCATGGGCAACACAGATGCGCAGGACCCAGAAAAAAATATTAGGCTAGTAGAACCCCCAATAGCCCTTATGTGGGGTAGAGCAAGCAAGCACCTAGGCCAGTAGCACACCACACCAGAAGGAAAATGTCTATCTCACCAGCAGTGGCCACAGGTGCTCCAGCCATCAACAATGGGAGCGTTGTCGTGGTGTCCCACAATGAGACAGGTGGAATCACGGAGCAGGCCTTGCAGTCCACCTTAACAGCAGGCCAAAGCACCCACAGCCAGGGCCAAAACCAATAATGTAGGAAAGTGCCACTTGTTTACATGCCCCCCCACTTTTTGCTCACTGGTATTGATGTTGATTAGTAGTTCTAACCATGGCCCAGTGCCAGTGCTCTTTCCCTAAAAACAAGACAAATGTTCAATTGTAACCCGATTGGCAAGGACTTTAGCACTCTGTAATTGCCTAATAAATGGTACCCCTGGTACCCATGGCATGGGTGTTAAAGAAGGCCCTGAGGGGCTGCAGCATGTATGATGCCACCCTAAGGGACCTGTGGGAAAGTGCCTCCTTTTGACATGGTCACCCCCACTTTTTGCCCAAGTACTGATGCTTTCCATCTGAAACTGCACTAGATCCCTGCTAACCAGGCCCCAGTGTCAGTGCTTGTTCCTTAAAACAAGGCAAATGTCTAATTGTACCACAATTGTCAAGGCCTTTAGCACTCCTGTAGTCCCTAGTAAGTGGTACCCCTGGTACCAAGGGCATGGGTACTAAAGAGGGTCACTAAGGACTGCAGCATATACTTCAAACATGTTGTGGAATGGATGACAAGTATCAGTCTTAAACTGAATGGGGATACAACTGGATGGAAATGTACTGGCCTGATTGCCTTGACAGCCATCCTTCTCCAGAACCAGAAGTCAAAAGTCTTGGCTTTTGGATTGATAAAAAATGAAAGTGGCAATTCAAGCCACAAAAGTGGCATCCACTTGCTTTGGCACATTAAGAACCCTTAGACAATTGCTCAGATGGCTTCCAGAGACTTCGTGTAGATTAGTAATACAAGGCCTTGTCATTTCCAGAGTTGATTATGGGATTTCCTTATATCTTGGCAGCCCGAAGTCTGTTATAAAAAGACTTCAAGTTATTCAAAATGCTTCTGCACAGATATTATTGAAAATTCCCAAGTGCCATTCTTTAACCACCGCCCTGTCAAGCCATCATTGGTTGCCCGTACTTAAGAGAATACATTTCAAGGTACTGTGTATGGCCCACAAAGCGATCCATAATAGAGGTCCCAAATCGATACAAAATCTACTTACTCCATATAATCCTGCAAGAATTATGCGTTCTAGCACTCAACACCTCGCAGTACCTAGGAAAATGAGGACCAGGAGTGGTGGTAGGTCTTTTCCATACCTAGTACCCAAACTCTGGAACGAACTTCCGATGATCCTAAGACAAACTGAATCGGAACCAGTTTTCAGGAAAATGCAAAAAACGTTCTTCTTTTAATCTATCTTTCAGCTTTAGCTTACCTTGTTTCTTAGCTCGGGGAAGCCCTCTAGGGTATCCATGCACTCTAGAAATCCTTTTCAATAGAATAGAATAGAATTTTGCCAACCTTAGAGACCCACACACAAATTGCATGCAAACTGCCATTGCAGCCTGCGTGAAATGGTGCAAATCATTTTGAAAACACGACATGGCACACTCCCTGTGTGCCATGCCCATGCACACTGCATATACTTTGGCCTTGTGTACTGTCCCCCAGTCCATTGTATTTTTTTTTTTTTGTAACATCTGTTTATTGGCATTTCGTTATTTTACAAGGTCCACGTTTTATGAAATCAACATTGCAGATGGTTAGTACATTAATCATAAGCCTTTTTTGTTCTCGGATTGTATAGCATTAACTAGAAGCATGAGTCATTACTCAACATTCTACTTTGTATCTAGGGGCGCTGTACACGTACAGCCCGTGCGAACATATGTTGTCCTTTGTAGGATGTGCAATTACTCATGTGTGGACCTTTTATACTGGTGCTGGGTAACACCGACTATTGTGTTTTCTCATAATATAAATATAACTCTTTAACGTTGGTAATTTGAACTGAGATTCACTGTATAGAGGTGCATCCCCCAGTCCATTGTATTAGAGATTTAAAAAGTATACTATTCAGTTAGGCTTTAAAAAGTATTTTGATTTTTGCCTCAATTTTCTAAAAAGGTCTCAACTGTGCTACAAATGTCTGGCCCAGAGGAGATAGTCCAGGAACTCCACCTGACCCCTTATCTGCAGCTTAATATGAAGCGTTTAAGGAACCTCTGTACAGCCAGCAAAATCAAAACTGTCTCAAACCCTATAAAAGCACAGCTCCAGGAGGTCCTTGCAGAGTTTGATGCCTCCCATGTAACTAAGGATCCTGACACCCCTATAGATGAGGACATGGGCTGAGACCCTGGCAGTGTTGAGGGTGATGACATTACCAAATGGTTTACAGCCTTTTAGACAGCTTGTAAAATGAGGAGGTTACACAAGAGATACTGGGGCTCTCTACTCTGGGAGGTGTTCTCAGGAAACTGCTAGGATAGATTCCTGACACTGGATAAGGCAGATGCTGAGTTTTCTGACCTCATGAAGGATACCCTGATTAAGGGCTTTGGACTCACCACTGAGGAGTACAGGATTAAGCTCAGGGAGACTCACAAAACCTTGATTCAGCCCTGGGTAGATTGAGTTGACTTCTCCGTCAAAACACTAGGCGGCTGGTTGAAAGGTGCCAGATTATGAAGGGCTTTATAATTTCTTATGAAAGAGTATCTGTTAAGTAACTGTACTTTATAAAAACTGCATCAGTACTTAGTGGACTTAGGGTTGGTCTCTCCCCAAGAGCTGGGAAAGAAGCCTGACCACTGGCTCAAAATATAGGGATATATAAGGGAATCCAGAAAGACCCAGGATGGAGGTGACCAAAAGAAAGAGGTTACCAATACTCCCCAGGGGAAAGATGTGGGACACAAAGGGGAAAAACCCAAAGTGTCTTTTAAAGGCCCCCAAAATTCTGTTCAGGAGGCTAGGCCCAGAGACCCTTTCCAATGAAAAGGGTGGGTACCAGGCTAAAAACTGGGATCCGAACAAGGCTTGGTGTTTTAACTGTAAGCAGAATGGACACCGAACTGGGGACTCTTCCTGCCCCAAACAGGCTCCCACTAGTGCAGCGCCCACAGGGGTTGAGTCTCCAGATGGGATCCTTGGTGTACCCTGACCAAGTGAGAGAGCACGCTGAAGCTACTTTAGTCCCTGAACGGGGGGCGGGGGGGAGGATATAGCTTCCCTGGCTGTCCGGCCCAGTAACCTGGAGAAATACAGACAAAAGCCAAATATAAATGGAGTTTAAGTAGAAGCACTGAGGGATACAGGTGCAAAGTCACCATGGTGACTGAAAAACTGATATCCCCAGAGCAGTACATAACTGGACATACTTATCCAGTTATCAATACTGACAATATTACCATGGTTCATCTCATGGCTATGGTGACCTTGGAATGGGAAGGGCGTTACTGGCCAAAAGAAGGTGGCCTTGTCCTCTGCAATTCCAGTAGATTGTCTGCTAGATAATGATCTGGAGACCTCCGCATGGGCGGAGATAGAGATGAGAACCCATGCAACCATGCTGGGAATATCTGAATAGAGGTGTGTGAAAACTAGAGCACAGAGAAGAGCCCAGGGTGAAAAAGAGGTATTGGAGCCTGGAATAATGGCCCAATCCTCCAAGAGAAACCGTAAGAAGGCTGGGAAACCAACTTATCCTGAGACACACGCTCAGGTCCCCTTTCCGCATGGAAAATACCTGTCAGCCCTTGAGCGAACTGAGCCCAGGGGGACCCTCTAAGGAAGATCTCTCCAGGGACAGAGGACCTGTCCCACTCTTGAGAGCCTGAGATAACAAGCTGATGACAAGGAACAGGGAAATGTCAGTGGCTCCCACAGGACCTATTGGGAAGAGGGACTCCTTTACACTGAGGCCAGAGACCCCAAATCTGGTGCTACTTGGAGAGTGGCAGTGCCTCAGCAGTACAGGGAGTTCTTACTCACCTTAGCACATGACATCCCCCTAGCGGGGCATCTTGGCCAGACAAAAACCTCGAGTAGGTTTGTCACCTTCTATTGGCAAGGTATGTCCCAGAAAGTGAAGGCGTTTTGCAGCTCCTGTGACACCTGTCAAGCCAGAGAAAAGACAGGTAGCAAACCAAAGGCTCCCTTAATTCCACTACCAGTGATTGAGTTCCCTTTAAAAGTTTAGGGGTTGACATTGTTGGTACCCTTGACCCTCAAACAGCATCCTGAAGTAATTCCCCTTAAAGAGGTCACTACTCCTGCAGTTGCCTGAGCTCTTGAGTATTTTTTACTAGAATGGGTTTTCCTAAGGAGGTGGTTTCAGACAGAGGTAGTAACTTGTGTCTGCTTACCTAAAGGCAATAATGAATGAATGTGGTGTGACCTATGCATTCACTACCCCTTTCACCCATAAACCAATGTTCTGGTTGAGAGATTCAACAAGACCATGAAAGGTCTGATCATGGGATTCCCTGACAAACTCAGAAGGGCATGGGATGTCCTTTTGCTATGACAGTTTTTCATCTAAAGAGAAGTGCTCCAGAAAGGAGTGGGATTTAGTCCCTTTGAGCTTCTGTTTGGCCATCCTGTTAAGGGACCACTGAGTCTAGTGAGGAAAGGCTGGGAGAAGCCTCTCAAAGAGCCCAAACTTGACATTGTGGACTATGTACTTAGTCTTTGTTTTAGGATGGCTGAGTATAAGGAAAAAGCAAATAAAAACCTTGAGACAAGCCAAGAGCTCCAGAAGTATTAGTTTGACCAAAGGCTGTGCTGGTAGAGTTTCAAGCAGGGCAGAAAGTATGGGGTTTGGAGCCTGTGGCACCTAGGGCCCTCTAGGACAAGTGGAGTGGCCCCTGCCCTATCCTAGAGAGAAAAGGAGAAGTCACCTACTTGGTTGACCTAGGCAGTTGCAGGAGCCCTCACAGGGTCATCCATATCAACCGCCTAAAACCTTTTCATGACAGGGCTGATGTGACCATGCTAATGGTCAATAATGAGGATCATTTATTTATTTATTTATAGGTTTTACATAGCGCTAGCTAGATCGGAAGGTATCAGAGCGCTTTACATGATCGTGAAGAACACAGTAAATCAAGCACGCTTACCATATGATGCGAGACAATAGATTCTAGTACACACCAAAGATAAACAAAGAAAATTTGCTAGGCAATGAGCGTGGATAACCGTAAGAGGTCAGAAGAACAGTATGTGTTAAGGGAGAGACGACCTAATAGACAGCAGAAGCAAACAAACAACCGACTTTGACAGAGGGTCTAGTCCTGTAAAGAGAGATAATTAACAAAGTTCAGTATGCTTAAAAATTAAAGTATATGTTGAGGAGGAGGAGTTTCAGGTCTCTTTTGAAGCAAGGGAAGGAGGGGTTGCATCGTAGATCGCTAGCTAGAGAGTTCCATATGCTGGGTGCATTTCCAGAAAAAGAGCAAGTCTGGATTGATTTCCTTTTTAGTTTTGGAGGTAGGAGAAAAAGTGCATTTGAGCTTCTCGAAGATCTGGTTCTTCCAGCTTTCGTGAGCTTGTTGTCTAAATAGTTGGGGGTATGTGAGTGAAGGGCTTTGTGGGTGATGCAGGCTGTCTTGTAAATACATCTTCCTTCGATGGGAAACCAGTTGAGGATCTTGAGGGCAGGTGTGATGTGTTTAAACCGTTTAACATCTGTTATGTGCCGGGCTGGCATGGTTGTAACTGATCTAAGGGGGGGGGCGAGGCGAGTTTTCGGCGTCCCTGTAAGGATGGCAATTCCATAGTCCAGTTTGGAGAGGACACGAGATTGAACAACCATCTTGAAATCATCAGAGGGAATGAATGGTTTAATTTTCTTGAGGTGTTTTAGTGTGTAAAGCGCTCCTTTGGCTGAATTTGTGATGTGATCTTTCATTGACATGTTGTTGTCCAGGATGAAGCCTAGGGACTTTGCGTAGTTGGACAGAGTGAGAAAACAATTTCATGCATTCAGGTCGCTGAGCCATTCTTGGATTGGTAGGTGGTTGCTTTTAGGGAAGAATATAATTATTTCTGTTTTGTTGGGGTTTAGCTTTAAGTGGTTAGAGTTAAACCAAGTTTGTATCTTGCTCAGTGTGGCGTTGAGATGTAGGATGTCACTGGTGATTTCATTTTGTAATAGAGTTGAATGTCATCAGCATATAGGTGATATTTGATCCCTGCTTGCTTCAGGATGACAGTAAGGGGTTCAATGGAGAGATTGAAAAGGGAAGGGGAGAGAATTGAGCCCTGGGGCATGCCAAGTGTGACACTTGTGGGTTTAGAGAGACATGAGTTGATTTTGATTTGTTGCGATCGGTGTTGTAGGTAAGATGTGAACCATTTTAAGACTGTGCCATTGATACCAAAGTGGATCTTCAGTGATTCAAGTAAGGCCGGGTGATTTACGGTATCAAAAGCCGCAGATAAGTTGAGTAGGATAAGTAGGCATGCGTCCCCATCGTCTAAGGATCTGTGGATGTCATTTGAGATATTGAGCATGTCAGTTTCAGTGCTACAGCCTTTTCTGAACCCAGATTGGGAGGTGTCAAGGAGGTTGAATTTCCCTATATGATGATTAAGTTGTGCAATGTAAATCACAATTGAACTATCACCAAGCATGTTACGCTCGTCTACTTCCCCTCCAAAGATTTAAACGCAAAGACCAAGTTATAACACAGACACTGGAAATCCACGCTGAATAAAGAAATGCAAATCACTAACAGTTAATGTGGTAATTCAATTAAAGGAGCCGGGAAATAGCCTGCTCCACTAAAGGAACCATTGCTTCAGCCAAAGATTTGGATATAAACAGAGAAAATTATTGTAAAAATGCAATGAGTGACAAGAATACTGTGGAAAATATATTGTGCTGTTTAAAGACAAAAATGATAATAAAGAAATTTAAACACAAATGATGATTAAGTTGTTGTAAGACACATTTTTCCATAGTTTTGGCTAGGAACGGGAGGTTGGAGATAGGTCTGAGGTTGTTGAGATCATTAGGGTCAGCCCTGGGGTTTTTGAGTATGGGTGTGATTTGTCCTAGTTAGAGAGAGTCCGGTACACAGCCCGTGGTGAGAGATGTGTTTATGATTAATGTCCAGAACGGGGCAATGATGTGGTTTAGATTTTGTACCATTGTGGATGGGAGGGGATCCTTAGTGTGAGCAGAGGGCTTTAATTTCGCGATTATATTGAAGACTTCAATTTCAGTCATGGGTTTGAAGTCAGACCAGTTGGCATTGTTTTTCAGTTGGGAGTGATTAAGGTTGCTGTTAATTCCTTTTGGAGCCATTTGGTCATTAATGGGTTCTGGGGGTGGAGCTGCCGTGGAGGGAGGTGGGTCGGTGAGGATGGTAAGGACGAAGGGAAGAATTGTGACTTGTAAGAAGGATTGCTCAATTTTAGCTACTTTGTTAGTGAAAAAGCTAGCAATTTCTTCACATTGTTCATTAGTGGTGATTATATCATGAGGGAGTGATGACGTGGTTTGTAGTTTGACAGTGTTAAAGAGCTCCCTGGGTCTATTCTTTGCACGGTCCAATTGGTTGCGGAAAAATGAGACTTTTTCTCTAAAAATGTGTTACTTATATGACAGCCTTGTAGTTCTAAGTAGTGTTAGGTGGCTTGTCGTGAGGGTTTGTCTCTATGTCCTTTCTACTTGTCTGAGGTGTCTTCTTTCGTTGTTAAGATCTGAATTAACTCAAGATTTTGATTTGATTGATCTCGGTTGCTTTAGTTTAGGTGGTGCCACTTGGTCGAGAACTTCCGACATCGCTGTGTTATAGTGGGCAGTGAGATCATCAGCGGTATGTGAGGGGGGTGATGCTGAAGTTGTTCACGAATCTCAGGGCCAGATGTATCAAAAAAGCATTTTGCGATTTCCAAATAGCGATTTTTACCGAATTGCTATTTGTGAATCGCAAAATGCAAGGCAGGAAAAAAATTGCGAATCGGTAATATTCGCATTTGGAATTAGATTCCCATTTAGTGATTCTGTAATAGCGAATTAGCAAAATCAAAAAATCGCAAAATAGCGAATCTGCTATTCCGATGCAGTTTGATGACATCACAAGCAGGAAGTGTGTCTGCCCATGCTGTTACTGAGTGCCTGAGGCTGTGGAAGAGACTGAGAGCAGGGGCACACCACTCAGGAGAACAACAGGAGTGCAGAGACAGATACAAATACACATCATGGCCTCACAGGAGAAGGCAAAGGAGGCTGCAGGACGCAAGAGGAAGCAAACATTTTGTGAAAAAGAATTGGAGGTCCTCATTGAGGAAATGGTGAAGAGCCATGAGCAACTGTTTGGGAAAAAATCCCTACACATCCCCGAGTCAGAGAAGGGGAAGATCTGGCTGGAGATCCAAGCCAAAGTAAATGCCATAGGGGTCACACAGCGCTCCATAGAAGATCTACGCAAGCGCTGGTACGATATGCGCTCAAGGGCAAAAGAGAAGGTGGCAAGCAGGCTTGCGGACGCCAAGAAGACCGGTGGAGGACCATCAACACATCCGGCGTCCACACCCCTTGAGGACTTGGTCGAGTCCACTCTAAAGCCGGAATCCATCAGTGGCATAGCAGACATCGACAGCTCCGCCACGACCAACACCAGCCAAGGTAGGATGCATGCTAAAATACCCCTTCCCCATTACTCACAAAACACCCCACTTAGAAATGACGTAATGAAAACGTAAGATTGCCGCTCCAGTTCACAATTTTGTACCACCCAGCAATGCATCATGGGAGATGCAGTCCGACACTTAAGATAGTAAAGCAATTATACTCAGAAACATCCGCAGTTGAGACACACCATTAAATAAACAAAATAAACACACCAATTAGGTATACCAACTCAAGTACATTTTTTTCCCACATAACAGAAAGCAGGACACACAATAAGTAGTTTTGTTATATTCACAGATGAACCTGCGCCACAGGGTGAAGACACACCAATAGATGAGCCAGCTGAGATCCAGGAACAGGCAGGGGAAGAAGAGTCAGACACCACAACACCTGCACCAAGACCACACAGGTACACCGTTGCTCCACTACAGGAGTTGGATGCAGAAGGGGAAGACATCCAAGATGAGCCACAGTCAAGGCCCGATGAGCAGCCACAGCGTCAAAGTGATCAGTCTCCCGTGCAGCGTAGCAACACCAATCGCAGGAGATGCAGAGCAAGAGCACACGGTGTCGCTGAGGAAGGAAAGGGAATCTTCTGTTTTTGCTGGGCTGGAGGGCACTATGGTGAAGGTGCAGCGGCTGCAATTAAAAAGCATGTGGTCAATGCAAAGGCAGCTGGTGTGTCTGAATCACAACATGACTGACATTAAGGACAGCATCAGGGAGATGAACAACACAGTGGCAGAGGGCCATAGGGCAAATGCAGACAGTCAAGGGACATGACAGCAGCGATTAAAGAGCTCTGTACCACCATGCAGAGGGAGCATGCCTCCAAATGCCGCGAAAAGCACCACCTATTTAGCCGTTTGGATGGTTGCACGAAGGCAGTTAACAGTCTGTGCAATGCCACAGCTGTCCTGTCCAGACGCACTGTGTCCATGCAGGTGGAAATGGCCCACTGCAGTCATGATGTTGCCAGGGAATTGGTGCAGGTCACCACTGCTGTTGAACAGCTACAGACAGCCACTATAGCTGGCACAGGTATACAGGGTGCAGGGGACAGTGAGGAGGCCTGCAGCCGCAGCAGCATTACTCCACCGGTGACTGAGCCCAGACGGCGGAGTGCAAGGGAAGGTACAGCATCTGAGGCCTCATCAAAGGAGGCCAGTGTAAACATTGACTGCTCTAGTGCTGTGCGTGGCCGTAAGAAGTAGTCAGTGGTGTGACTGAGGCATGCAAATGGGTGAGGTAACCCATGGCATAGGACGAAAAGTGCTGGATGTTGTATATGGTCTGTATAAATGCCATGTTGACTTACAAAAGTAAGGAGTTGATGGCTGTGTGCACACAGTTTACCTGATGTTAAGGTGAATAAAAACACAGGTGATCAACAGTCATGAGGTGCCTTGTCCCATCATTACTCACCTAGAAATAGTTGTGTGTTATTTCATCACGTCTCTGTCTGCCATCTGCTGCACCTACACCACCTGCTGCTCTGTGAGGTGGACCTGGTTAATCCTCTTCATCAGACTCCGAATCTGTGAGGTCCAATGGTATGCCATTGGTTGTTGCTAGGTTGTGCAGCATGGCACAAGTGGCCACAATTTTGCAACAGATCTCTGGTCTATACTGCAGTGCACCTCCACATTTGTGTAGACAGCGGAACCTATTCTTCAGTAGGCCGAATGTCCGCTCTATGACATTGCTCGTCGACTTGTGTGCATCATTGGATTTCCTTTCACTCTGAGTTGCAGGATTGAGGTATGGTGTGAGTATGAAGGAGCGCACGGCATATGCACTGTCACCTACAGGATGAAAGGCATATCGTTAATCACTGTCCTATTTCTACAGATCTAAGGAGTTTTATCAGAGTGAGTAACATGCATTTACCTAGCAGGTATCCTTCGCCGAATTCACCCCCAGTGAGACGTGTGTATATTCCACTGTGTCTGAATATGAATGAATCGTGCATACTACCAGGATATTTGGCCACTATGTCAGTAATTATGTGTGAGGCATTACATATGACCTGGATGTTAAGTGAATGAAAGGATTTCCTATTCCTAAACACATACTCATTATCTGAGGGGGGACAGATGGCTACATGTGTCCCATCAATGCACCCAATTACATGTGGAAATTGTGCTATCTGGTAGTAATCCAATTTGGTCTGCTGCAAAGCCTGTTGTGTAGTGGGGAATCTGATGTAATGGTGTATCCTCTGTAACATTGCATCCAAAAAAGCATTCAGGAAGCGTGAAACGCAACTTTGGGACACCCCTCCTGCTGCAGTTATCACCCCTGGAAGCTCCCTGATGCTAGTAGGTGCAGTGAGCATAGGACTTGCACATGTGTGGGAATGGCTTGGGTCCTGCAGGTCTGAGGCTCTAGCATTGGATGTAGGTCAGCTATCAGGTCTAGTATTGTTGATGGGTCTAGTTTATATTTGTCATGGATTTCTTCCTCTGTCTGCTGAAACAAGGTTATGCGCACTCTGTAAATGCATTCCTGTCTCCTCCTCCTTCTCTGTGCTGCTGCTTGAATCGACATCCTCCTCGCTATGATATACAGCGCTGCCATTGTGGAAGATTCTGAGGCCCTCTGGGCCTGTTTAAATAGTTTGCACCTAGTTACCACCTGACTTGAGTTGGTGGTAATTTGCAAGTGCAAAATTGCGATTTTTGGGAAAATCGCAATTTGCGAATGTTTCATACATTGCCTTGTATGCAAACTTGCAATTTGGGACTCTCTTTGCATTCATATTTTTTGTGAAAACTTTCATACATAGGATTAGGCCATTTTGCGTTCGCAAACGGCCGAATTTTGCGATTTGCACCGTTTGCAAACGCAAAATAGCTTGATACATCTGGCCCTTAGATTCCAGTTCAGTTATTGGGACTTGTTTGAGATTTCTGGTCCACTGCTAAGGTTTTTTTGTAACGTCTAGGTGGGGTCTGGCCGGGATTTTGATATTGAAAAGTATGAGATGGTGTTCTGACCAGTCAATAGATGAGATGGAGCTGAGAGAGACCAGTTCAATTTAAGTGATAATCGCATCTAGAGTGCAGCCTTTGGTGTGTGTTGGTTCATTGCAGAGTTAATTAAGGTAGTTTATTTCAAGAAGGTTCGTGAGTAGCCGGACTGAGGTGTCTTCTGATTTGTCCCAATGAATGTTGAAGTCGCCCAAGAACACATCCTTCGTGTCAGTTAAGGAGAACCGAGTTATTAGGTCAGATAACTCTTCTACGAAGAGGGTGCAATCACCAGGAGGGTGGTAGATGGTGTGAAATTTGATAGGAGGGGAGCCTTTGCTTTTAAGTTCAGCACCAAGGTATTCGAAAGTCGAGTATTCTGCGTTATTTATGTGGAAAGTTGTATTCCTACTTTGTGAATTATGGCTAGGCCTCCACCAGTTCTTTTAGGTCTATCATGTATAATGATGGTGTACCGAGGTGGAGTCAGTAGGTCAAGTATGGGGGTAGAGTGGTCATTAAGCCAGGATTCCGTGAGGAATGCAATATCAATTTCTTCATTGAGTATAGATTCCGCGATATCTGTAGAGTGTTTGTCTGCTGATCTACAGTTGAGGAGCTTGCATGAGAGAGGGCAGGGATTTTCCTTAGAGCAATGTAGTGTTTGAATTGTGGTGAATTGTGCGGGAGGTCTGGGCTCGTTGATAGTTATAGGGATTCTATTTGTGTTCACAATTAGTGGGATTGTGGAGGGGGTTTTGGAAACCTAGTCTGGTTCTTAGTAAGGTAAGATTTGCTGAGAGCAACAGCTTCAAGTTCAGATAGGGGGCAGAGAGCACGGAGGGGTTTGTGGGACAGACAACATAATGGAGTACAGGGCCAGAGGATCCATTTTAAGGTCGTAGAGGAACCTGTGTGTGGAGGCAATTTATAACTCTCAGGGGTGGGATAGCGGGATAACTTAGCCTGACTTGAGGGATCTAGACTTAGGTGCGCTATGTCATTCGCAAGAGAATCAAGTTTTTGCTCCATTCAGATCAAGATCTGTGTGTGTGTTATTGATGCTTCCAGTATTGCGAGAGGGAGGATGCGAGGCAAGTCCTAGGTAGAATGGATCAGAGAGTGCTGTGCTATGGGGATGCTCCTCATCGTTGGGCCTAGGATTGTAGACAGTCTGAGTGGGCTGAATAGGGTCAGCATTGGTAGGGAGGGAGGGGTGCGTCGGCTAAGGGTTCTGGAGAAGCTGGTCTGAAAATGGGGCCCAAGTCACTAGGCTTGAGGTGATCATTGTTGCGATTTGTTACTGTGAGACTGCTGGTTAGGGTGGGAACAAGTGAAATCTTTCCAGTGGTCATTTGTGGACGGTGTGTGTTAATGGGGGTGGTAATGTTGCTAGTCGCGTCAGTGGGTGTCTCAGAGTTGGATGGTGAATTAGTGGGGGGAAGAAGGGGGAGCGGTTCTGGGTTGAATGTCAGAGGTAGGGGGAAGGAAGGTGTTTGGGTCAGATAGCCCTGTTGTGTGAGTGGTCTAAAGAATGACAGGAAGTGTCAATCACATAAGGTGAGGTGAGGGTCGGTCGCTTGTATAAGAATGTTTCCTGTCTTAAAAATGGATATATCAATTTTTGCAGCGTGAATCTTTCTGGATTCACTATGCTGTGCATTATTCCGCCATCTCGTGGTTGGGTCCGGATTCGTAGTCTTTTCTTTGTTTTTGTGGTTTTTTTTTTTTTTTTTTTGTTGGTTCAGGTGGGCGGCGACGCCCCACCATTTGGTGTCTTCGGTGACGTCGTCGCGCTTCCGGCGGAAGCTCCCACCTTTGGTAGCCATCTTCAGATTCTTTTTTCCGGCGTGGGGTCTGGATCGTTGCCGAGAAGTTCCAGAAATTTTGGCCGAAGAATCTCGAAAAGTCGAAATATCATCACAGAGGATGGATTCCTGAGACACCGGACGACGACACAAGTACCGGAGACAACAAGAAGGACGACGAGGTAGAAGGTCCACGACCGAAATCTCGACGCCTACAGAGAATGCGCTCGCAGGGGCTCCCTGAGCGCGGTTATGGACAAGACTCCGTTCAAGTTTTGCAAAAACTGCCACCACAAGTACGCCCAAAAGACCAGCACCCAGTCTGCAACCTCTGCTTGCCGCTCGACCACATCAGCGAAGACTGCAACGCGTGCTCAGCGTTCACCCCGGAAGACCCTCCGGGTGAGAGACAGACAGAGAAGGGCGAACTACAACATGCAGGGCCAGGGACCAGCACCATCGCTCCGAGACCTGGGCCTCTCGAGCGGAGAGGAAGACAACATCGCTGAGGGACCAGAGGACTGCGCTGTCGTCGAGGTCCATAAGAAAACGTCGAACGAGGTAAGGGAGTCGTCGACCCCAAAACACCAAAGCGACGCTCGAAAGAGTGAAGCCAGAACACCTAGCGACACTACTAGAAGTGTAGCAAAGTCCTCGAAGGAGCGTTGCCGCCGAAACCCTCGACGAAAGCAACAGCGTCCAAGGACAAGCAGTCGAGCGGATCCTTTGACAAGGACTCACAATCGGCGAAAGCTTCCGAAAAACAAAGGCGTCGAAGGTCACCTCCGAAAGGGAAGCCTCGGCACCGAGAAAGGAAGGCCCGGCGTCTGTTTCGACGACCGCGACCGCGAAGAGAAGCACTGCACCACTCGACGCCGAAAAGGCCCACGAGATGGCGAAAAAGAAGAGGAGGCTCGAGGCAGAGATGGCGAGCATCCTGCAACGGAAAAAGACTTCGACGACAAGATGAAGCAATACGCTATCCCATCGAAGCCAGCCCACGAGGCGCTCGAGGAGTTCGAGCCGAATACATCGAGCCCCCGAGAACACCTGAACCACTAGAAGACCAGGACGAAGAAGACTACTACTTCGAAGCCGAAGGCGAAGAAGAGATGCAGTCTTACCGGGACTCGGCGTCCTCGGAGGTACAAGACATAGACTGGCAAGACCTCGACGCAGAGTCACCAGAAGAAGGGGTAGACTCTTACCCCTCGAGGCCTTCGCCGCCAGACGACATCGGAGTCTACAATGAGGTCGTCCAGAAAGCTGCAAAGACATATGGAGTCGAAATGCAGGAGGAAAAACAAAGGCAGGTTTCCTCTTGAAACCCTGCTCCCTCAACAGACAAGGAGCCAATTCCTACCCATGTTGCCTGGCGTCCTCGACCAGGGAAGGGAGGCCTTCAGGGAACCGGCAGTCTGCAAGACGGTTACACCTAGAAGCGAGAAGAAATATAAACATTCTACAAAAGACCCGGCGTACATCCAAAGGTCAGTACCAGCAGACTCCATTATCGCTGCAACGGCCAGAAAAAGGGCCGGTTTGCCCACCAACACAGGCCCACCTCCAGACAAGGAGAGCAAGCGAATAGACCTCACAGGACGAAAAGTGGAGAGGAACGCAGCCATACACTGGCGCATCGCCAACTCCAACGCCCTCATCAGCAGGCATGCGTACCAGCATTGGGCAGAAATGAGTCAGCTCATTAAACACCTCCCAGAAGAACACCAACAAAGGGCAAATTACCTAGCGGAGGAAGGCAAGGCCATCGCTAACACTTGCTTAAAGTCAGCTTTGGACGCAGCAGAGAACTCCAGCAGGCAAATGATGATAGGAGTAACTGAGAGGAGACACGCATGGCTCAGGATCTCCGGCTTCAAGCCAGAAGTACAGAGCAACATCATCAACACACCTTTCGACGGTGAGAAACTGTTTGGGGCAACAGTCGACAACAAGTTAACTCAACTGAAAACGGACAACGAAACTGCAAGGTCCATGGGAGCGCTGCAGTTCAGGGGATGAGAAGAGGAAACCCCTCAAGGCGACCCAGTGGTAGAGGGGCAATGCACCCACCACTTCACACCAATCACCCCAGCAAGGATATCAGGGGAACAACCAGGGCCAAAACCTGCAGGGACAACAGCAGCAAAATTGGCAGTACCAACCAAGAGGACGGTCCTTTCGAGGGCGCGGGTACGGACGGGGACAGGCCCGAAGAGGGGGCCAGCAGCCCACCTCAAAGTGACTCCAGACACAAACCACACCTCCCCAGTTAACACCAAGGGAGAGGAGAAGTCCACAAAAGGACAAAAGAGGAACACACACATACAACAAATAACCACCGAGCATACAACACCGGTGGGAGGAAGATTAGGAAAATTCCTCACACAATGGAGGAAATTACCACGGACAAGTGGATACTAAACACCATACAGCACGGGTACTGCATAGACCTCCTAAAACACCCGCCGGGGAAAAACCAAGACATCGGACAATACCCGCAAGGGAACTCGCCCTCCTCCGTCTAGAAGCAGAGGAGCTGCTACAAAAAGAGCAATAGAACTAGTCCCAAAACCAAAGAAACAAGGGAGTATACTCAACATACTTCCTTGTGCCAAAAGTAGACGAAACACTAAGACCAATACTGGACCTCAGATTCCTGAACAAGTTCATAAAAACTCAAAAATTCAAAATGACTTCACTTCAGGAAGTAATACCCCAAATCCAAGAAGGGGATTACATGGCGACCTTAGACTTGAAAGATGCATATCTGCACATACCCGTCAACCACAAACACAAACGTCTATTAAGATTCGTGATAGGCCACGACCACTACCAGTTCACAGTGCTGGCCTTCGGACTAAAGTCCGCACCAAGGGTGTTCACAAAATGCCTAGCAGCAGCTGCTGCGCACCTTCGGAGAAAGAGCATACATGTATACCCCTACCTCGACGACTGGCTTGTGAAAGCAGGATCATACAAACTCTGCAAAGACCACATCGAACAAGTCATACAAACACTGTCCACACTAGGTTTCTCAATACACTGGGAGAAATCGTCAACAGAACCTCAGCAGATCAAAATATTCTTAGGGGCACTAATAGACAGCACACAGTCCAAGGTGTTCCCCAGCGACAAGAGAACTATAGCGCTCCTGAGGGAAACACGTCATTACCGCAAGGGGCAAGTTCTGACAGTGAGGACGGTGAGCAGACTAATGGGAATGATGGCATCATGCATTCACCTTGTCCCACATATCAGACTGCACATGAGACCGTTCCAAGAATGGATACAGCAGCAGTGGTCACAAGCGACAGGGAGTTGGGAAGATCTAGTGGTTGTCACACACGCAGTGCAGCAAGAAATAGCGTGGTGGAAGGAAAAGAACATATTACAAGGGAAGCCATTCACACAGCCAACTCCAACAGTGACCATCACAACGGACGCCTCACAGCAGGGCTGGGGCGCACACATGGACAAACTCCGCGTCAGGGGGCTGTGGTCACAACAAGATGCAGTGAAACACATCAACTTCCTAGAACTAAAAACGGTGTTCCTAGCCTTAAAAGCCTTTCAAAAGCAGCTTTACGGGAAGCGAGTGCTGATACAAACAGACAACACAACAACGATGTTCTACATCAACAAACAGGGTGGAACACAGTCAACACCGCTATCAAGCCTGGCACAAGAGATCTGGAGATGGGCCATCCCTCTAAGGATAGACCTGCTGGCAATACACCTTCCAGGAATAGACAATGTGGAAGCAGACCGACTCAGCAGGCAGACGTCTGCATCCCACGAATGGGAACTCAACCAGCAGGAGGTGCAGCGGCTGTTCCAAAAGTGGGGAACACCACGGATAGACCTGTTTGCAACACTCCACAATGCAAAATGCCAACATTACGCATCCAGACAACCGGACCAAAGGTCCCTAGGGAATGCGCTATGGATAAGTTGGTCGAACGCAATTTGCATACGCTTTTCCCCGATACCACTGTTACACAAGGTACTCAGCAAATGCAGGAGCAGCAGCATGACACTGATATTGGTGGCACCTCAGTGGGCCAGACAATCATGGTTCTCACAGATAATGGAAATGGCGCAAGAACCAGCACACAGGTTCAGCAGAAGGAAAGACCTCCTCACAATGCAAGACGGAAAAGTGCTCCACCCAGAACCAGACAGCCTCAGCCTAGCAGCATGGCTCCTGAGGACCTAGAATTTGCACACCTCAAGCTACCTCCAAGCACCATGGCAGTACTCAGAGAAGCAAGGAGACCCACTACAAGAAAATGCTACATTGCAAAGTGGAAAAGGTTCTCGCAATGGTGCATTACAGAGGGACTGCAACGAAAAGTCACAAAGAATCAACAGTACTGCAATACTTAACACACCTACTACAAAGCGGGCTGAGCTACTCGTCACTAAGGGTTCACCTAGCAGCCATAGTGGCCTACACCAGGGGAGAAGCGGTGAAAAGCTTCTTCACCTCCCAAGTGGTCAAAAGATTCCTGGAAGGGGCTAAAAGAATAGCCCCCTAAAAGGATGCCAGCCCCAAGCTGGAACCTCAACACTGTATTGACACAGTTGATGAAATCACCATTTGAACCCATACACAAGATCACACTGCACATGCTCACACTAAAAACGGCATTCTTAGTGGCTATCACGTCACTGCGAAGAGTCAGTGAACTACAGGCTCTCACACTACAAGAGCCCTACTTGCAGATACACAAGGACAGAATTGTCATGAAGACGGACCCACACTTCCTGCCAAAGGTGGTGTCGCGGTTCCATATCAATCAAACAATACAGATACCAAGTTTCTTCCAGAAACCTTCAACACCCTCAGAAAAAGCGCTACACACGCTGGACGCAAGAAGGGCAGTGATGCACTACATAGAAAGGACGAAGGAATGCAGGAAAACAAAACAACTCTTCGTTTCCTTCGCAAGCAGTTTCCTGGGACGACCAGTAACAAAAATACCATTGCACGGTGGATTGCACAAGCAATACAACTCTGCCACAAGCAGGCAGGACAAGAATTACAAGGAGCCGCCCAGGCTCACTCAACAAGGAAAAGGGAGCAACGGTTGCGTTCCTAGCGAACACACCTATACAAGACATTTGCCAAGCGGCAACATGGTCTTCCGTGCACACGTTCACCAAACACTACTGTGTTGATATCCAAATGAACAAAGAGGCACAAGTAGGACAGAAGGTCTTACAGCACATTTTCAGCAACCAATGCTCATCTTCCACCCAACCACCGCAATAACAAAACCGCTACTAAGTCTATGCACAGCATAGTGAATCCAGAAAGATTCACGCTGCAAAGCGAATAGTTTCTTACCTGTCGGTGTAGTTTTGCAGCTTGAAGACTTTCTGGATTCACTAGCGATCCCACCCGCCTCCGCCAGGAAGATAACATAGGAGGTTAAGGGTACAACTAGACTACATACAAGGTTTAGAGGGATCAAAGAATAATTGAAGGATTAAAGGTGAAAGACATAGACAACAAAAAACTGTAAGAGGAAAAGAAAAAGAATCCGAAGATGGCTACCAAAGGTGGGAGCTTCCGCCGGAAGCGCGACGACGTCACCGAAGACACCAAATGGTGGGCGTCGCCGCCCACCTGGGCCAACAACAAAAAAAACCACAAAAACAAAGAAAAAGACTACGAATCCGGACCCAACCACGAGATGGCGGAATAATGCACAGCATAGTGAATCCAGAAAGTCTTCAAGCTGCAAAACTACACCGACAGGTAAGAAACTATTCGTTCCCCTCTAAAGGATGGGGAGGGGGACGTCATCCGTTTTGTTCCATAGGGTATCTTGATTGTCTTAGTAACTTGTAGGAGGAGCAGTAAGATGTTTTTCTATTTTTCCGGGCATTTGGAATAGAAGACAAAGTTGGTTTTCCTGGTGCCATTGGTCACGTTATGGTAGCTATCAGCAATTAGTGTTTCCCGGGTGCTGTTTCAGTAGTTTGTGTTTGAGATTCTTTTTTACTTTATTGGAGACATTATTAGGATACACAACGGTCCATGAGTTAGAGCCATATCTGACAAGTGCAGTGTCGAGGGGTTTGTGGGGGTAATTTGTAAGTGACATTTAGTGGCTGGTTAACACTTGTGCTGTAAGATGGTGCGACGTGAGGGAGTGCATCAAAGGCTCGAACAGGTGTGGTGAAGGAGTGATGATGAGTAGAGAGCAATTAGATTGGATATGGTTAGGTCGCATAGAAGGCTGGACATGACGTTGTGAAGGAGTGGTGATAAACTAGTGATCAATACGATTAGCGTATGTGAGTTTCTATTGAGAAAGGCACAATAAGTCCGTCAACTGAGAGCGAGTAGGTAAGTAATAGGCACTTCTAAGTCATAAACAAAGATAATTAACCAGTAAAGAAAGTGCACAGAACTAACAGTTCAAAAAGGATTAAAAAGCTAGTATGCACAGCTAAGAACCGAACTCCAGATCATCCGATAAATAGGAATAATTGTGCAAACGGTATGTTCAATAGTAAGGAGCATGAAAAATGCTGTAGTACTCTGTTCATCATTACGACCAACCAACCAAACAAACAGTGGAGATCCAGGCTCATGTAGAAAATGACAGCATACTAGGTAACGTCGATTATTGTTGCGGCCACAAGGTGGAGCTCCAGGCTTAGACAGGGATCAGGATCACATGACTAGGTTGGAAGAGTTGTTTTGTGGCAGTGAGGAAGGGGAAATGGCTGCCATTAGGGGAAAGTCACTGAGGGGCAGTCCAAACAAAATGGAGGCGAAGACGATGCGGGGGCCACAGATCCCAACTAATGGTGCAGTCTGATCACAGATCATGAGCACGCAGTAAAAAAGCTAAACATCCAGGAGGGAGGGAGAGAGGGGGGAGCCTCACCTTAGGCTAAGGATCATCACTGTCGTGCTCGAGTCCCAGGAAGGCCTTCGTGCCCCCTCTCAGCTGCCCTCTCTTCGTCGCCTCGCTCGCTACTCCAAAGGAAGCTCCGCAGCCTGGGCGGCAGCCAGCTGTCCAATCACACCCAGCTGAAGAGCTGCCAGACCGCACCCTGCTTGCCTCACTGAAAACGGCACCACAACCGGTGCAGAGGCAGACGGAGAGCGCTCGGCGCCCAGCTCCCTCCACCAAGTAAAGGGCGGCTGCCTCCACCCCTGCAGGCGGCAACAGCATCTGGGCAGAGGCACGGGGGGCCTCAACCGTGTCCGGAGTCACCCGATGGGCGGCAGCAGCGCACGTAGCGGGTTCGACACCAACGCAGTCTGCCGAATAACCGCCAAACCGCAGGTCCCGTGTCCAGTGCCTCAACTGCTTCCACAGCCTACTCAGCTCTGCGGCCACGGGTCCACATTCGGCAGTGCAGCAGTACTGCGGCTGCAGGCCCACAATTCAGCAGTGCAGCAGTATGGGGGCCTCGGCTGTGTCAGGAGCTCCCGATTCGGAAGCAACAGATAGAGCGTGTCCACCGATGGCTGACTACCCCATCTGATTTACAGGTCCTGAGCCCAGGGACCTCGACCACGGTCGCGGGACAAAGATCTCCCATCGGGCCCTCAGCAATCGGGGCGGCAGCATCGTCGGTAAGTTAAAAACATCTATTTCAGTTCTCTTTATATATTCACTGGCGTAAGTGGAGGATGGCTAGGCTAAGTTGTGGATTTAAAACGTGAAGTTTATTCCAAGCCTGGAGCATCCTAGATGAGCTCCTCACCGTCAACGTCCATCTTGTCCAAGGAAGAGAGTGAACCTCTCCCTGACCTTCTCTCCAACAACCTTAAAGATGGGTATGTTGAGGTAGTTGTCCTTTCAGACACCCTCACTGCTCATCAGCAAACTGACTGTAGGCAAGTCCTGGGGCAGTATGCTGAGCTCTTTTCTTTGACCCCTGTTCAGACAACCTGATGAATACATAATGTGGACACTGGGGACAGCCTATCTGTCAAAAAACACAATTTACAGGAAGTCTGATTAAGTCAAAGAAAGCATCAGAGCTGAGGTCAGTAAAATGCTGGAGTTCGGGGTTATTGAACCCTCTGAAAATCCCTGGGCCAGCCTAGTGGTCTTAGTCCCTAAACCTCATTCCAAGGGTGGTGAACCAGAGCTGAGGTTTTTTGTGGACTATAGAGGTCTCAATGCTGTCACTAAGACAGATGTGCACACTATGCAAAGAGCTGATGAATTAATTGACAGGTTGGGTGAAGCCAAATTTCTCAGTACTTTGGATTTGACATCAGGGTACTGGCAGCATTCTCAACCCCAGATGGCCATTACCAGTTTACTGTGATGCCCTTTGAACTAAAGAATGCCCCTGCCACCTTCCAATGGTTGGTGAACAAAGTCCTTGCTATGTTGGAGTCCTTTAGTGCAGCATATCTCAGTGATATTGCTGTCTATAGCTCCACCTGGCAGAATCACCTGATCCACTCAGGAAAGGTCCTTGAGGCTCTGCAACATGCAAGACTCACTATCAAGGCAAGCAAGTGCTAGATAGGGCAGGGTCTGATGTATACTTGGCCCATCTTGTAGGTGGAGGCCAAGTTCAATGCCCTACAGCCCAAGATCCAGACTATTCTGTACTGGGAAGCTCCAACCACTCAGACTCAAGTCAGGGCATTCCTTGGCTTTACTGGGTACTACAGGAGGTTTGTGAAGAGGAATGGCACCATTGTGGAACCCCTCACTGATCTGATCTCAAAGAAGCAACCCAAAAAAGTAAACTGGACAGTGAGATGTCAAAAGGCTTTTGACACTCTGAAGGAAGCAATGTGCTCAGCAACCATTCTAAAAGCTGCAGATTATGCAAAGCAGTTCATTGTGCAGACGGATGCCGCTGAGCATTGTGTAGGAGCAGTCATATCACAGACCAACGATGATGGCCAGGATCAGCCTGTTGCTTTTATTAGCAGGAGGTTACTCCCCAGAGAACAGGGTTAGAGTGCCATTGATAGGGAAGTCTCTGCTGTGGTTTGGTCTCTGCCTGAAGAAGCTGAGACCATACCTGTTTGGGACTCACTTGCTTGTACAAACTGACCACAGGCCTCTCAGATGGCTGATGCAAATGAAGTGGAAAAATCCTAAACTATTGAGGTGGGCCATCTCCCTACAGGGGATGGACTTGACAGTGGAACACAACCCTGGGACTGACCATGCCAATGCAGATGGCCTTTCCAGGTTCTTCCACCTAGACAATGAAGGCTCTCTTGGGAAAGGTTAGTCTCATTCCCTTTCGTTTGTTGCCCTAGTACTGATGCATTTCCACTGAAAGTGCACTGGGTCCCTGCTAAACAGGCCCCCAGTGGCAGTGCTCTTTCTCTGAAAACAAGGTAAATATCTAATTGTACCACAATTTGCAAGGCCTTTAGCACGCCTGTAAGTCCTTAGTAAATGGTACCCCTGGTGCCAAAGGCACGGGTACTAAAGAAGGTCCTTAAGGGCTGCAGCATGTATTATGCCACCCTAAGGGATCCACACAAAAATTGCATGCAGACTGTCATTGCAGGCTGCTTGAAATGGTGCAAACCATTTTGAAAACACTACATGGCTTACTCCCTGTGTGCCATGCCCATGCACACTGTATATACTATATGTATGTCACCCCGACAGCAGGCCTTAGAGCCCTAAGGCAGGGTGCATTATATTTTTTGTGAGGACATATCTGAATGAGCAGAGATGCCCCTGAGAGATCTGGTTCCATTGCCACGACATTGCAAGTGTTCAGGAACCACCTTAAACATATGTACTGGGCACTGGTCATTATGAGTTACCCAGCTACATAATTACTTCAGTGGAAATAATGATGTTTGATATCAAACACCTTGTCTTAAAAAACTGTTGCCAGTACAAGTTTTGTTTTTGATAATCAATTTTTATTAGCATTTATAAGAGCAAAAACATAAGAAGACAGCGAAAAAGTGCACGATACATCAGCGTCCATCATCGACGAATAAGAAGGGGGCCCATTCAAAATACAAGGCCCTTGTACTAGCTCTCTTGGACGTAAAATAAAACCACAAAGCAAGTGGGAGATCTGCGTGAAGTTCAGCCCAGCATGTTCAGCCATTTGCCCCATACCTTTTCAAATTTCTCAGGGCAGCTCCGGGCCTCAAAAAGAGGTTCTTCCTGGGCCGCGCACCAGTCCACCCCCCGGCGCCACTTATGCACAGTGGGAGGCTTTGCCTGCGACCAGGCCGCCGATATGTCTCGTTTGGCCAATGCCGTGCCCAAGAAACATTTGTCGGCTCGAGAGCCGTCCAGGCCGTCGAACACCCCTAGAAGGAGACGGATGGGATCATGTGGGACCTGCCACCCCAAAGCGTTTGTGAGTTCAGTTTCTATACCCGCACAGAAGGAGGTGAGATTGGGGCACAGCCAGACCATATGGAAAAAATCGGCCGGGGCCTGGCCGCAACGTGTGCAATCCGGTGAGGGGCGCAGGCCCGCCCTGTGCAGGTGTGTAGGGGTGAGATATGCAGTGTGGAGATAATACAGCTGGATGAGGCGTAGTTTTGAAGAGCATGTCAGGGTCTTGGGAGCCATCAGGGCGTCTCGCCAGTCCACCTCCTCCAGGGGACCCACCCATCCCTCCCAGCGGGACCTCAACGCAACTAAGGTGACAGGGCCGTTATTCCCTAGGGAGCGATATATTCGTGACACTCCCCCTTTACCCAGATTGCCCATCATGACCTGAGCCTCTAACGGATTAAATTCAGGGAGTGAGGTACCAGGTGGGACATGTGTAGTAAGGGCGTGACGAAGTTGCAAATATTTATAGAATTGAGTAGGGAGAAGGGAGTAGCGTTGTTGCAGGTCAGAGAAGGCCCGAATGTGGTCTCCCACCCAAATTTCCCCAAGGAGTGTAATCCCGATCTGGTCCCATCGCTGGAACCCTCGGAGAGCTGATACTTCGCGTAGCCATGTACCATGCCACAAGGGCGTGTGTCGAGTTAGTTTCTTATCCCATTGCGTGTGATGCAAAGCAGTGCGCCAGGCTGTTAGGACCGCTCTGGTGATTGGTGGGATGTCAGCGGAATGGGGGTCCCGTATAGGTAGGCTAAAATCCGTGGGAAGGCCATGGTTCTGAGCTCAGTCCGGTAGGCCGGGTCGGACCAGCCTCCAGCAAACCAGTCATGGATGACAATGACACGGGTGGCCAGGTAATAGAGGTGAAGGTTGGTCACCCCCATACCCCTATCAAAGGGAGGTATCCGACAGCGGGTCAAGGCCATACGTGGTCTCCCACTCCCCCACAGAAACTTGGTGAGCACCCCGTCGAACTCACGGAACCAGCTACCCGGGAGATGGAAAGTGATATTTTGAAGGACATATAAAAAACGGGGGAGGATCATCATTTTAAAAAGTGCCCCTCTGCCCAGGGGGTTGAGCGGGAGGGACTGCCTGCGCTCAAGGTCGGATTTGGCTTTCGTGACAAGGGGCGTGAGGTTAAGCGCCCACTCTAATTCGGGAAGTAGGGATATCCAAATCCCCAGATATTTGAATGATTGCCTCCGCAGGGGGATAGAGGACTGCCAATCAAAGCAGGCCCTTGAGGGGTGAAGGGGGACCAAGGTGGACTTCGTCGGGTTTAGGCGCAGACCCGAGGTTGTCTCGAACTTCCGAAGCACCTCCAGACAGCGCGGGCCGGAGGTCTCCGGGTCAGCCAGGAAAAGCAGGACATCGTCCGCGTAGAGGGCAATTTTGTCAATCTGGTGAGGGTCCCAGGACCACCCTTGGATTTGAGGGTCGCTCCGTATGAGGCACGCCAGCGATTCCATTGCCAGCGCGAATAAAAGCGGCGAGAAGGGGCATCCCTGACGGGTGCCTCTGCGGATGGGGAATGCTTCTGAGAGAACGCCCTTGGTCAGGACTCTTGCCTTAGGCCTCGAGTATAGGACTCGGATGAGGCGTCGGAAGTGGAGGCCGAAGCCCATCGTGGCCAATACATCTTCCAAGTAGCCCCAATCCACCTTATCAAAGACCTTCTCAAAGTCTATTAGGAGTAGGGCCAAGTACGGGGTGAGCAGGTGGCGATGAGCTAGGGCAAGATGGAGGCGCCGTATACAATGGCGAGTGCCGCGAGCGGGCATGAAACCGCATTGGTCCGGACGGATCAGCTCATGCAGCAAGGGGCGAAGACGCTGCACCAACACAGTAGCAAAGATTTTCATTTCAGTATTGATGAGGGAGATTGGGCGGTACTCTGCGCAGGAAAGGGAAGGTGGGTGGGTTTTCGGAATGACCACTATGGTGGCCACGTCGGTCTCAGGGGGAAAGGAGGCCGACTCTACCACATGTTGAAAAAGGTCGGTCAGGTGAGGGACCAATACGTCGCGATAAGTCGCGTAATATTCCTGCGGAAAGCCATCGGGTCCCGGCGTCTTCCCAGAGTTGAGTAGGGAGATAGCGCCTTGGATCTCCTCAGGAGTAAGGGAAAGATCAAGGTCCGCCGAGGTGGGCTCCGGTTCCCCCCAGCAGGTCGGCCAGGGAGGCCCCGGGGGTCCAAGCAGAATAGAGCTGCGAATAATAGCCTACGAAGGCTTGGGCGATAGCCACTGAGGTACAGTGGTGGGTACCAGCGGCGTCTCGGATTTCAGGAATAATTCTATTCGCTTTGGGGCAGGAGACCAGATTATGAAGCAGCTTACCATTTTTGTTACCCCATCCGTAGACACGTGCCACGGAGGAGCCCCAGAGCATCTTGGCTGAGTCCAGAGAGATCTGGCGGATCTCGTCACGGAGCATCGCCAGTTGTCTAGCTAAGTGGGCATCCTCCGTGTCTCCCGAGGTCTCCTCAAGCTGTGCGGCTTGTGTCTCGAGTTGGTTCAAGCGTGCATTTTGTTCCGCCCGTTTCGCATAGACCAGGCCTCTAGCTACTCCACGCAGGGTGGCTTTGCCGGCCTCCCACAACGTGCCCGCGGAGGAGACCGATCCCGTGTTGGTCAGGAAGTAGTGTTTCAGCTCCACTGCAAGCGCGTCCCTGAGGTCCGCGTTTGCAGAAACCACGCGTTGAACCTCCATACCGAGCGCGGACCCCCTGAGGTGTGTCCCAGGTGAAGAGAGATAGCGGAGTGGTCCGAGATTCCCCGTGGGAGAATAGAGACATCAGAAACTAGCTGGCAATCGGTGGCGGGAAGGAGGAGCAGGTCAATATGGGAGTGGGTATGATGGGCCGCTGAGGTGTGAGTGTACTGCTTCAGGCGGGGGTGCCAGATCCTCCATGCGTCACACAAACCGAGGGTAGACGACCAGTCCGCTAGTCGTTTCGAACAGGTCAGGCGTGATGAGGAGGGATCTCCTGTGGCGTCAAGGGTTGGCTGCATTACTGCGTTAAAGTCCCCCCCTATTATGGTGTGTCCTTGGGGCAGGGCGGGGATTGCCTCCGTCAGATGGCGTAGAGTAGAGGGAAGTGTGGCCAGAGGAATGTATGTGGAAAGGAGGTTGAAGACCTGTCCCTCAATCCGACCGGATCATAACGGCCCTGTGTATCAGTCCTCACCTGCGTAGGGGCGAAGGGAAGCCTACGCCGAGTCAGTATAGCCACCCCCCAAGATCCCCGTGTGAAGCCAGAGTGCCAAACCCTATCAAAGCCATATCGGGCCAGGAAAGAGCATTGGGTTCCCAGGAGGTGTGTCTCTTGGAGAAGAAGTATATCGGGGGATTGACGTGGGGCGCTTTTGAGGATGGCAGTGCGTTTGATACGGTCCAGCAGCCCGTTGACATTCCATGACAAGATGTGGAGGGACCTACCTAGGACAGGCATCTAGAAAACAGGTGGCCAGGGGAGAAAAGAGCTGGAAGAGGCCCAGGCCTCAGGTGAGATGGCATGTCTCGGTTGCGAGAAAGGAATGGGGCTGGCGCTGGATGGTATGACCCAGGTCGTGGAAGTGTGAATGTACGTGCATTAGGCTGTCTGAAAAAACAAAGACTATCTGTGCAAACAATGCTGTGAACAGTGACTCAAACGGAGTCAGAACGAACAGAAGATGAAGGGCAGCAACCCCCCCATCCCCAACCCCCTCCCAACACCCCCCACCCTATACTTCCAAACTTGAAGCATCTGTCGCCCAGTTAAAAAACAAGTAGCTACACTAAAACGGTTAGCTGGGAAAGTCGTGGCGGTGGCGATGGACCCCCAATGAAGTCGGATAGTTCAGTATCGATGTTTGATTATTGCTGCCACGAGCCCCATAAGTTTGGCATTGCTTTAGTCCCATGAGGCCCCACAATCAGAGTCCGGCATCCTCCCCAGAGTCACGGAGCGCGGGACTTCGGGATAGGTCTGAGTCGGAGAGGGCCGGGCGCAGCAGCGAGGCCGGATCTTGTTCATTGTGCAAGTTAATCAGGGAGCTGGTTCGGCTGCGTTCGTCCAAGATCAGAGGAGCCCCAGAGGCAGTCCGCGACTGTGAAGCAGCTCCGGACGATCCCGAGCGGTCCCCTCGATGTTCCCCCTTCTTACGAGATCGGTTGCGCCTCCTTGTTGTTTGGGGGGAGAAGACAGGGCTCGGGAAGGGCCAGACATGGGGGGGGAGGACGTGGGATGGGGCCGTAGGGGCCGCTCCTCCGTGAGCCATGTCCACGCTGCCTGCGGTGTATCAAAGAAGAGTGTCTTGTCCTGGAAAATGATTTGAGGCGGGCCGGGAAGAGGAGCCCATAGCGCAAGCCCAGGTTGCGGAGTTTTTGTTTGACCTCCGTATACGTACGGCGCTGAGCCTGGACGTCCCTCGTGTAGTCTGGGAAAACCATTATAGTACTGTTCTGGTATTTAAGGGGACCGTGAGCCCGAGCCTCTTTCAGGATAGCGTCTCTGTCCCGGAAATTAAGAATTCTGATGATAATAGGACGTGGTGGGGTTCTGGGGGGAGGTTTGGCCGCCAGGGAGCGGTGCGCGCGTTCAATGGCGAACCATGGTGAGAGAGCATCTTTGGGGATCCACGACTTGATCCAGGTCTCCACGAAGGCATCCGCGCGTCCCTGCTTGACCGCCTCGGGAAAACCTATGAGGCGCAGGTTGTTCCGCCTCGAGCGGTTCCCCGCGTCCTCGGCGCGGCGGTGCAGCTCCGATGTCTGAGCCTGTAGACGGGCCACCTGGACCTTCAACTGGCCCAGGTCGTCCTCAGCTGTGGAGATGCGTGACTCTGCCTCCGACAATCTCGCCGTGGCATTGCGGAGATCCTGGCGGATAAGGGCCACGTCAACCCTCACTTCACCGATTTTACCCTCCACCGAGGCCTGGGATGTGCCAATCGCCTGCAGGATGGTCGAAAGATCTCCTCCAGCCAGGGGTGGGCCGCCAGACGCCCCCCAGGCTGGACTCCGGTCGGCAGTAGTGAACTGGTCCATTTTGGTTCGGGTCTGTGGCGCAGGCGTCTTCGGGGCGCGGTCTCTGCCCATCCTGGTTGTTGGTGTGAGATTCGGATGCTCCCTCAGAGGTAAGTGATGATTCTACGGGCAATCAGCCTTGGGTCCCAAAGGGCACGGACCCAGCGGGGACGTGAACCACGCCTCTCGCCGCCCAGACAGGTAGCTGATCCAGTGGTGGGTCCACTGCGTCCGCCTATGGCAGACACCACCAGGGTGGAGGAGGGGGAGATGGGGGGCCAGTCTCTGGACCCCTCGCCGCTCGATGAGTGCGGCCTAACTCACCCCCTTCCACGGGTTGCGGGAGAGGCAGAGGCAGCCCCGGGGACCACCGGCCAGAGGCAGAGACCAGGATGGATGGGCAAGGAGGAAACCAGGACGGCCCCACTGCCAAGGCAGCAAGTGAGAAGGGGATGAGGGGGAGGCGTCCCGCCGCTCGATATATGCGGCCGAGGTAGGATGACACCAGCAGGCCTCCAGGCACTCCCCAACGTCATCCGAGGCGCGCGGCCGACCGCAGGCGGCCGGCCCCAGTCCCGGGCACCGTCCCGGGTCGGAGCCGCAAGTGGAGGGTTCCCAGCGTCCAGAGGCAATCTCGCTGGGTCAGAGGTAGGGGAGCCGGTGTTGCAGCGGAGGTGCGGTGGCGGCGTCAAATTCAGGAGCCAGACTGATGCGGAGAGTAAGTGTGCCAGACAGATAGAGGCCAGACAGGACAGGCCCGGACCGCACGTCCCAGGCGGCACTCAGGGACGTGATGGGGTGCACTCGGTCGGGCGTAGCTTAGGGGGAGAGGGGGGCCAGGTCAGGGAACCCCCACCTACCCCCACCACAGATGCCCGGCACTCACCCAACGCCACCTCGCAGGCTGCAGGTAGTGGGCCCGAAGCAGGGGGCCGGGAGGCAGCGCGGGCCGCTACCCCAGTCACCTCAGGAGCCCCAGGATCCGCCGCACCGGAGACAGGACAGTTAAGGTGGGGTCGATTCGGTGGGTCGCACTTCCCCAGGCCACAGGAGGTCCAGGCGGCAGGGCGGGGAGGGCCCGCTCCGCAGATCGAGACGTGGGCGGCAGCGATGACCCCCCCCCAAGGAGCTCCGGATCTGCCCTCCACAGGGAGCAGGAGGCCGGATCAGGGTCAGGCCCAAGCCCGGTTGGAGCAGCAGGCGGGTAGTGTTGCAGCCCTTGCCGCTCGAATCAACGGCCGACGCAGAGGGCGCCCAGGGCAAGCCAGACAGCAACCGGCGGGCTCAGAGCAGGGGGCCAGGAGGCAGTGTAGGCCGCCACCTCCGCCGCGCCAGAAATCTTCGGGTCCGCGCCGCGGGACATAGGGCAGGCGGCGTCAGGGCAGCCGGACGGATCCCACTCCCCCAGGCCTCAGAAGGTCCAGATGAGAGTGCGGGGAGGGCCCACACCGCAGGCCGAGGCGCAGGTGTCCGTGGTGCCTCTTTCAGGGAAGGCCGGGTCCTTCTGCCGTGGGAGTCGGGGAATCGGGACAGGCCAGGCCCGTGTCCGGGCGCAACAACAGCCAAGCAGAGGTGCAGCCCCCCGCCGCTCAATTCAGCGGCCGATGCCGGGGGCGCCGAGGACAACTTCCAGCGCCAATCACCTTCCCCCGGGGCCGACTCGTGGATGGTAGAGCCCGGCCAGGTGCGGGGGGGGGACGGACGCCCGCACAGGCAGGAAGACTCACGGCTGGTCCAGGGTATCGCACACAGCGACGCGGGGCCTCGGGGGGGGGGGGGTCACCAGGCCCACAGCGGATCTCCGATGCTGGAAACTCAGGGCCGGGAGCCGGGTGCCGCCATGGTGATCCCTCGGGGACGGACGGCCGGCGCCTCGGCCGGTAGGCTCCCCCGCAGGCCGCTTGGTCCGGAAAAACGGCAGGTAAGGAGCGCAGGACTCTGGCAAGCACGTTGAGGAGGTACTGGGGGTCCTTGGGGCACCGATGGCAGCGGATCTCAACGCAGATGACGGAGGGGTCCGGAGCACTATCAAAGTGCGACCGCCATCTTGACGCGTTGGCCACGCCCCGGCCAGTACAAGATTTATTGTGACATGCCCCCAGAGGGCACCTTAGAGGTGCCCCCTGAAAACCTACTAGACCTCTAGTGTGCTGGCTGACTGGTATCAACCAGCCTGCCATGAACAGTCAAGTTTCAGGTTGTCAGGTATATGCCTACTCTCCACAAAGTGGTCATATAGGGGCGTAGGCGCCCCAGGGGTAGGTAGCCCATTCGCTACTGCCTTACACTCCTTAAAGCCCCTAAATTCAGTATTTAGGTGGCCCCTGACACCAGAAATGCAGATTTGACTACTGGGAACCGAGGAAGAATGAATAAGGACTGACAGAGCGAGAACAGAGGACCTGCACCAAAGATTGGCGCCAAACCCTACCAGGCTGCTTGCCCCTTGACAATCGCAGAGACTGACTAGTCCAAAAGCTACATATCCTTTCGAACCCTTGGAGGACTGTCCAGCATCTCAACAACCAGCAAAGATCTCCCTGGGGGTTGAGGAGCCACTCCCCTGCATCTGCAGGTACTGATTGCACTGACCCGGTTCACAGTTTTGCTGACCCCCGGGTCCACCAAGGGAGCAACTCACCAGGAGGAGGTCACCGAGAGTCCAGGAAGGCAGCCTCGTAGCTTCAACAGGTCTTGAGACGCTGAGCCTTCCCCAATACCTGGGGTACCAGAGCCCTTGCAACTACCACAGCTTGTTGTGTGTCCAGTCCAGACACAGTCAATGCCAAAACTGGCCTGCTGACAAGGGACAACAGGCTGTCTGAGTCCATCAACGAGAGTGGCCCTGCAGTCTTGTTTTCTTCCCATCTCCAGGTCTCTAACCGCAGCGATCCTGTGCCCAAAATGCACAGCCCGGGCCCATGTAAACCAAAGGTGTCCCTATGCACCAGAGACCCTCAAGAGCCGAGCCCCCCTTTGGGTTCTGCCAAGCTTGTCCTCAAGTGCCCACTTGCAGCCTTTCTTTCCTCAGGTACTCCTCAATAGACTTTAACTGGCAGCGTTCGAGGCTACCATCGCGACTAGCACATCTGCACCAGGGCAGGTAAATCCGAACTGCTGGTGGTTCTTTGGACCTTGGCCCCTAAGCACCTTAAGTTCAGGAGAGTAACCCTGAGAATCATTTTTAAATGTATATAAGGAGGTAATGTTTTTCCCATAGTATAACCTTACCTCATTCAAAGCTCATGCCTTAAATCTGACAGCTGTGATTTTCTAATGTTTTTCCTGTAAAAATCGAAAACGTCTAAAGTATTTACCTGATTCCGATGATCTTGGTGTCTAAAATTATATTAAAAACTATGTTATTTTTCTAAATTGGTCTCAAATTTCTTCGAGTGTGTGTCTCATTTATTGACTGTGTGTACAACAAATGTTCAACACTACCCTCTGATAATTCTAAACTGCTCATCCACACTACCACAAATAGAGCACTTGAGATTATTAATTTAAGCCCTGCAAGCCATTAGGGGTCGCCTGGACTTTCTGCATAGTGTACCTCATTTTGGTACACTACATAGAAAGCCAGCTTCCTACAGGACCCACAGACAAACAGCATGCAGGCTGCCATTGCAGGATGCGTGAAATGGTGCAAACCATTCTGAAAACATGACATGGCACACTCACTGTGTGCCCACCCCTGTACACTGCATGTATTATATGTAAGTCACCCCTACAGTAGGCCTTAGAGCCCTAAGGCAGTGTATATTATTATTATTATTATATTACATTTGAGGGCACATGTGCATGAGCAGATGTGTCCCTGTAATGCCTAGTTCTATTGCTAAGCATTACAAGTGATCAGGAGGCCAATTTAAGGTTTGTGCTTAGCACTGGTCATTATGAGTTACCCAGCTACATAATAGCTTCACTAAAAATACTGATGTTTGGTGTTAAACATCTTGTCTTACTAAATCTGTACTGATGCCATTACCGGATTTATTAGGACACGCACCCACAGGGCACCTTAGCGATGCCCCTTGAAACCCTACTAGTCATAGAGTGTGCTTGCTGATTGGTATCTTCCAGCCTGCCACCACAGACGAGTTTCTGACCCCCTGCAGGTGAGAGCCTGCGCTCTCTGAGGCCAAAAATAATGCTTGTCCGACAGAAGGTGTTCACACCTCCTCCAGCAGGATGGCTAGCAGATCAGGATCTCAAGGCCAGAGGCTTCAAAGCCTCTACCGCCTTTGAAATAAGACCACGGCTTCCCCCCAGACCTGGAGAATGCCACCCCCTGCCCTGAGGTCCATTTGGCATTGGAGCATATGGGAAATTAGATAGTCAGAAGGCGTGTCCCACTTACAGGCTAAGCACACCCCTAAGGTGGGCCACATGAAGTAGACAGTCGAAAAAGGGGTTCACCATGTTGGTTTGGTTGGAAGTAGAAACTATGGGTCAAGATTATGCCCACTCCTCGCAGGAAGTGGTCATACAGGGGGTGTAGACACCCCAGGAGCAGGTAGCCCATTGGCTACTGCCCTACACACCCCTAAATTCATTATTTAGGGGCCCACCTGACACAAGATTGTCAGACTTGTCTACCTGGGATCCACAGAAGGACAAAGAAGAGCTGTTACTGCAAGAACAGAGGACCTGCTCCGAATTTGCCACCAAACCCTGCCTGGCTGCGAGTAACCTCGGCAATTGTCGGACCAACTGGTCCAGAAGTTGAACATTCTACCCAAACACTTGAAGGTCTGTCTGAGCATCTCCCTTGCAGTGGAGGAGTCATTCCCTGCATCTGCAGGCACTGCCCTCACTTGTCCGGTACTCCATTTTGCTGTCCATCGGCCCATTGAGGAAGCATATGACCAGGAGTAGGTCACTGTGGTTCCAAGAGGTCAGCCCCATCTCTCCTCCAAGTTTCGAGACGCTAGACCCTCTAGGAGCCCCCCTGCACCAATACCCAGGGTGCTGGAGCATTTTACGCAACCAAGGCTTGTTGAGTGTTTAGTCCTGACACCAGCGCCGCCAAAACCGACCTGCCCACCGAGGGGCGTAAGGACCATCTGAAAGAGACCATTAGTTATAGATTCCTTACCTTAGAATTACCCCCTGGTGTCAGACTGGATCCAGAGAAATTTTTTCTCTAGCAGTACCCCTGCGCGTCGGTAGGTGGCGTCGGTCGACTCCGCGTCCATCGTTGGCGTCGTGATCACCGGGATGACGTTGCGGTATCTACTTAGACGCCGCCCCTGCGCGCTGACGTCAGTTCTTTTTTTTTCCGTGCCAGCCAGCGCAGATCTGGAGAGAAGCTTGCCCCTTAGTCATTTTTTGACTAAACTTTTTTCTACTTTTGTCGACGTCTTTTTTGAGTCACCTGACCGTCACTATCCTAAGAAAATGGTCAGGAGGGCAAAGAAGAGGGCCAAGAATAACAATCGAGAGGCACTTCTGGAAGACACACTTAAAGAAAACACCAACAGAATTGTGTGCGTGACCACATATACCCCGACATCCAACGCCGTGCAGAACATCATTCGAAAAAACTGGCACATTCTGAACAGTGCGAAAAAACAGTGGGAACTCCCCCTCTTTGCATTTAGAAGAAACAGAAGTCTACGGGACGAACTGGTACATGCGAAAACTCCGCCCCAGGAGAGAGAAGACCAACTTACGCTCTGGAACTACCAGAGACCCACAGGACACTACCCGTGAGGAAGCTGTGTCGCCTGCCCACTCACTAACACCACCAAAGAGGTGGACATAGGCACTGGCAACCCGTGGAAACTCAAAAGTTTCAGTAATTGCAACACCGAGAATGTGGTGTACCTCCTCACCTGCCTGTGTGGTCTCATGTACGCGGGCATGACCACCAGAAAAATTAAGATCCGTATTAATGAACATTGAAGCACCATCTGGTGCAAGAAAACAAATACGAAGCTCACCTGACATTTCTTAGAACGAAACCACAAGGACACCGACCTAAAATGGGTGATCCTAGAGGTTATGAAGAAACTGAAGACAGACATGACCAAACCCTTACATATCAGGGAACAGAGGTGGGTCTACCGTCTTCGCTCATGGGAAACCGGTCTCAATGATGAGATCCCATGTTTACAAATGGCGCGGTAACCCCCTGGGAAATATGGCCTCTGTAATTTCAGTTGACTGACTGACATACCCCCTGCACCATCTTTATGGATGCCCCAGGGCACTGTTAGCATAACCGTATACATTACTCTAACAGTACTGTCTCTCCTGAGCAAAACCCTTGGAGGCAGACTGTGTTTCACCTCCTGACCATCATGCAGCACTACATGTATGTATAAAAAAAGAAAATTTCCTTTTTCTACTGACAGTCTGATCTGATTGTTTAACTTCGAAATGCATAAAAGGCTCCGATTACGTCGAGTATGCCCCAACCCACAAATGTACTAATTACAAACGGGCATAGAAAGTAAGACGACATACACGGGTCACTCATGTAAGCAGAAGTGCTTCATTGCACCGTGTGCTCGTGCATTAATAACCTTGCCCCTACGGGCTTTTCAATTTTTATGCTTTCCCTTACTAGCGGTAACAACACGTTTCCAACCACCAGGCCTCCACGGGCTTCCCATCTGATTCGCGTTTACTTGTACCGAAAGAGCGGTAATATTTATTGCATTCTTTTTCTAGTACACGGAGCGGGTTGCGCTCACGTGACTAGACGCCCCTACAGGCTACTGGCTGTAATCCGGGAGTCGAGTATGACACGAATTACGTCCTCCTTGCCGGGTGTAATACACACGTGGTTGCAACCCCGCCCCGGCCACAGGCCTCCCCCTGACTGGCTGCTAGGGGACGCACCCATGACCAGGCTGCTGCCTGTCTCCTTTGGAACTACGATAACTCGGACACCGGAAACTTGCATTCCGAGCCTTGCGACGCCTCATTAAACACGCTGCGAGCAGGTCAGGCATTTTCCTACATATTTTTACCGGCGCATTTTGGGACACCGGATCCCATAAACTGGTAGGCACTTATCGTATCATGAGACTAATTCTGCCGGTCTGCCCAATTAGGAGCACCATATATACCACGCTCTCACCAACATCCATTTATCGTCAGGGAGGAGAGGAGCACACATCTAGGTGCACTTACGAGAGACGCACCTTGAGGCAGTAAGAGGATGAGTGGGGGCATGCTTGAAATGAATATGTATGCTTTGAAAGGGAGTACTTTCAGGCTCCTTAAACATCTTTTTAACTATCGGTAATGGAGTTTTAACTCTTTGTTACTTCTTGTTCTCTGCTTATTACCCCTCTAGAATCTGACTACAGGGGTCTTCCTTTTGCCCTCCTCCCATGGGGCATTTAGGTTCTTGTCCTAGGGTAAGACTGTGAGATATTCTCTCACGTACTATGTTTTAAACTCCAGTGTGTGCACAGATGAGTGTCACATGTCACACATATAGCCAGTCACTATTAATAAATATGCATGTGGTTGAATGAATTTTTACAAAGTGACCCAGGTTCTGCTCATTGTACTTTTTTATTCTTGTTGTTTTACAGGCTTAAAAGTGAGCCCCTCTACAGTGGAGTGTGACACAGGTCACCCCACCAAGTGGCACCTTATCACCACAAAGTTGGTAAGAACGGAGCCCCTCTTTTCTTTAGGTCCTGATGAATGCCATGGACCCAACTGGGCCAAAAGGCAGAAACATGTTGACTGCACCCACAACTGTGAGGGGACAGTAATTTCCCCATAGCACTGTTTATTTGTTTTTAATACCATATAGCTGCCTGCCACATTAAAAATTAATTTGGTAACTATAATGGTTTTTAAATCTCACTCACTCTTCACGGGCCCCCACTTAGTTTAGAAGTGCATCCCTGTCGTCAGGTGTATGCCCGCCCCAAACCGAGTTTCTAGAGGGCGAGAACTGGCCAATGATGAAGCATGACACCAGGTGGTGTGTGAGACCAGTCCTTCACTTTTTGTGAGATACCCACACTCACAATTTAACCCTTTTTGCACCTAGGTCACCACTCTGGGAGCGGCCCCATTTTGTGTTAAACATTTTATGTTGTAGGCTGGCCTGCTCCTAGCGCCCGCGCCTCAAGTTCCCTTCCCCAGGCCCCCCCCCGGGGATAGTGTGGTTGCACGAGGGATGTCCCATCGTTAGACCGGCTTCAAGTCTTGTGACTCCTGTCACAAATTGATGTCCGTCACGGATCTGCACCTCGTGTGCCTCTGATGCCTGGAGCGCGACCATGACCCGAAGTCATGCTCCGACTGTCGGGCCATGAATCCGAAGTCTTTGCGGGAGCGGTCTCGAAAGCTCTTGGAGGCCCGGCAGTTCGCTCCGCGTCGTTCGAGGTCCCGGTCGAGAGGAAGGTCTCGGGAACGGTCGCTGAGCCACCACCACTCGTCATCGAAGTCTTCGCACTCCTCGGGAAAGTCGAAGTACAAGAAGAAGGCGAAGAAGCATCGTCACTCTAAGCCTTCTCTCCGTCTATCGGCCGACGTGACGCGGGACCCGGAGCGTCATCGCTCTCTGGCTCCGTCTTCGGAGCCCGCTTCTGGGACGGCTCTGGGTTTCCCTCCTTTTCCCAGAGTGGGAGCGTCCCCTGCCCAGCTTCGAGCTTTCTACGAAGCGCTCCATAGCATTTTTGGGCAGTCCGACTATGCCATGCGCCTTCGGGCCCCCAAAGATCCAGGCTTGGATCCGGATCGGTGCTGGTCGACCACACGGTACCTTCCCCGGCGCCGTTTCTTGTGACGACACCCCCGACGCCGGTTGTGCCCCCAACCAGCGTCGACCCCAGCCTCACCCCGACTTTAACACGGCGCCGGACCGATGTCGCTCGGCGCCGGTACCGGCACCAGAGGGTACCTTTGTACCGCTGTTCATCCCTGGTGTTCCTGTAGTGTAGTTCCTATAGTACCCCTGCAGGACCTGCGCTTGTGGATAACATACACTGTGGGCCTGGTGGCAGATTGATTCTGAGCACCCCCACCGCGTATGTTAGCCTGTTTGCATTAGCTAGCTCACAGTGCCACTAGAATCTCCTTTTTATCAGAGAGATTAGTTTTTGGCAACCTCAGAACACGACAACCCTGCATCCTCAGACTTGTGGAAACAATGTACTACTTTTCGCTCAGTCACTCGTGCTTGCTCATTAGGTCTCAGAGAGTTACACAGAAGAAACAGTTGAGCATGTTTACAATAAGAATTTATTGCACAGTTGTTCTTCTAGTATAAAATATATGTGCTGCGACAACTGTTAAACAGTAGCAGAGATATATGATCAGCAGTACAGTGAATAAAAAAGGATAGTACAATTCTACCATTTTGCAATAGTCCTGAACATATAAATGAATATAAAATGCATTTATAAAATAAAGCGCATACTCCTACGATGCCTGTCTAGATGTACCTAAGTGTACCTAGCATGTGAGTAGGTGCGAAAGAAGCCAAGAATCCCGCTAGGATTTAGTCAAACCCCATTACCTGAATATTGAGAGTATGCGACCTCGTCCTGGTCTCGAGTTGGACACCCCGCATGGGATGATTAGACCACTGTCAGCTGGAGTGACTGCATGCAGGAGCCTCAGCGTCTGTGGTCAGTGTGTCAGCCTGGAAGTCTCGGTTCCCTCTAACTACTGATAGCAAGAGGTGCTGTATTTATACAGAAAAGTATAGAGTCCCTTTGTTCCTTGTGTCTTGTGTTAGCCATTGTTGGGTATGAAGATGACGTATGGGATGAACCGGTTACGTAGATGTTTATGCAGGTGGATCCTAGCCCCTGCCTGGTTTCCTAGAACTCTTATGAATAATTAATAATACTGGATGAGCACATCGAAGATGGTATAGGAGGCCATTGTTCGGGAAAAACCCTCCTTCTGTACCCAAACCACAGTCTAGATAAGGTTTAGCCCTCAGGGCCCGTTATTGTGGCGAATAGGGAACTAATGTAGGTGAAAGATTATGCCTATATTTGGGCATCTCAAACTATGCCTATATTAGGGCATCTATATGAAACATAACACCCACTCCTCTTAATAGTCAACAATAATAAACAATGACAGCAAACTACTAAGTCATACTAGGTGGTAGCGCATATAATTGTCAGTGAGCCATATAAAAACATTTTTAAAATTCTAAAAGCATATTTAAAAATGTGTAGAGTCAGTTTTGAATTTGTATTCAAGCTAAAGGTCTAGCTGAATTCATTTATAGAATTTAAAACTCTTACAAGCGTCCTAGAAGGCCATGCTTTCTTTAGCGATAGTGTCAATTTAGTAGGAAATGTTCCAAATTGAATCAGAGTTGAAATAAAAAGGAAACTCCAAATTCTTTCCCAGCACATTATGAGCCAATTGAAGATTAAGTGTCCTGGCTGGGAGACGCAACATCACAGTCACTTGCTGTAGGGGACGGGAATTGTAATATTTCACATAGTACGTCGATGGAGCACAGATGAAATTCAGTACTGCCCAAAGTTGGCATTTCGGCAGCCTGTGCTGTAGTCGATACCTCAGTGCCCGTAGTGCTAGTTGTAGCGCTTGTGCTGGTGTCAGCGCTAGTGGTGGCTGAGCTGATGCTCACCCCAGTTGTTAAAGGCACCTGCGGGTTTTCAAGGAATGCAGTTGTCAGGATAGGAATACGCTGGGGACACAGCAGAGCGTGGGACCTCAGCGGTTCAAGCCTCGTGTTCAAGTCTGCAGGCGTCTCTGACTCGAGTGTCAGACAAATGTCCAACACGCATTCTTCACCGCAAAACAGGTATTGAAGAACAGGTAAGATGCAGTGTATCCAGACTGGTCTAAACGATAAGAACCAAGAAGCACTCAGTTCTCGTAGGCGAGGCGCGCCCAGATGTTGTACCATGCGCTCACGGTATCTATGTTCCAGAAGAGCTTTCGCCATTTCGTTTGTGATTGGGCAGTCCATTGCGTATCAGGAAAATAACGATCAGGATTCCAGCTTTTAAAAGCAGTATCAGAGGTAAGCCTCCAAAGATGCTTCCAAATACGGAGTGTATAAAATATGGTATAACTCCGAGGACTGTTTGGAAGGTGCTTAGAAAACCTGACCCTATCGTCTTAAATAAGTGTACAATAACACTCGTATCAGACATGTTAAAGATACGACCCACCATTTCTACGAAATGAAAGGGGCAGTTTGTACGAATAAGTGCTTGTATCTCGGTCGAGGTCCTTGCAACTTGAAGATCAAAGGTCTCTCGAGCGGAGGTTAAGGGTACAGTTTGCTGTAAAAGCATGGCTTTCATTCTGCTCAAAGCGTCAAATTTTATAAAAGATATCTCTAGCGAAGGCCACAAAGGTGCCTCCCTGACTGTACTTGTTGGGGGAAACAATACTTGCATACAGCAAGTAACCCTGGCGTTCATGGTGACCAGATAGGCGATGCCCGGAAGCATGCCACAGCAACCTTGATCATTCAGCATCAAGTAGCTCCCATTTGAGAGTAACTCGAAAACTGGCGTGATCACGGCAGCTGGAGTTCCTTTCATGTGGCAAGACAGATTTGCCACCGAACCATTACAAGCTCAGTCTAAAATAATGTCTTGACACATGAGAGAGCCGCTTAAAGCGTTCCTGCAGTTTGTACCACTCAGGAATACTTCACGATCCCCGCTCCGGCATCGAAATCTATATGGTAATTCCCAGGATTCCTTAACGTATTCTTTACCCAATTTTTCATATCTGCCTGCCTGCCTTTGCTCAAGGCAATACTGAAACTGAAAGGTCGTGACCGGGAGAGTGATATGGCCGTGGATTAGCCATTCTTTTGATGGTGATTCTGCCACTGTGAATGGTAGCCTGTCCAGTTTTTCAATACGCAGCATTGTATATTTAGCTCCCCTTTGTGCCATTTCTATCTGTGTATCTGTTAGATTGTGTTCAGAAAACAGAGACGTACTGTTTATAAAACGCCAAGGCATAAAGCCTGCACGCAAAGATTGCAGCGTCCAGCTTAATAACATAATAGAACGTAACTGAGATTGGCCGTGTTGTAATATGGCTAAATCCTGTTCCAGTATGTCGATAGCAGAAGATACAATGTTGCGCAATTAATATATCCTGGAGGTCAAAGTTGTTAACCCATTATCTACCACAGCTAAAGCTTTTTCTAAGTTTATACGGTCTATTTCCCGTATTCTCTCTGCGGCCTCTTGTTGGGAAATCTTCCAGTTTTCATTATAGGCAGCATATATGCCTGCATATATGAAACGTTTTTGACGTGTTTTCCTGCGTCCTAGTAAAAAGTCCCTAAGATCCATGTCAAGTGAGAGTAAAGATAAGTGTTGTTTCACTTCTGTAAGTGTTGAGGTTTCTAGCCAACCAAGGCACAACTTCCCAACACTATAGGATGTCACTACCCCTGGATGTTCTCTCTGTACATAACGTGGGTCTGGCCTATGGATACTGAGTCCCTCGGTGATGTTCAGGAATCGCTTATGACAGCTATTCGTGTCGAAGGGCCAAACCACCCACTGTTTCCAATTTGGGTCTGTTCTATTGTACTCTAAGATGTCATCCACTGTTGCCCCTTCTTTTGTAGTTGAATTCTGCCACCCCCCATATGTCGGTGTTGGAAACCTAGGGGTGTTCAGGTCCTTGCTTTTGACTAGTCCAAGACAGGATGTCTGTTGCACAGTATCATTTAAAAAGATCATCTGCTGTGGAATGAGGCATGCTCTAAATAGTGCCTCTGTACCCTGGACTTGCCAGTGCCTTGAACCCCAAACTGATTTTGACTTAAAATTTCGTCTTTCCATAGGTCGAAACCCTGTTCAGACAATTGGGCCAAAAAGGAAGCAGAGTAAATCTGTTTAGTGTTTGTCAACATAATTTTCAGTGCTGATGTTGGTGCAACCTTGTAGTAATATGAGGCTGGATCTGTGGTGTTAAACCCTGAAAAGTATGAAACTTTCTGTGCAAATGTTTGTGAACTACTTTTTGGTGGTGTTTGGCAATGTTCCCACTGATGGTACTCAAAAACATTCCTAGGTGAAATGGATTTGTGCAGGAAATGAGGACCATAATGTTGGTAACAGTACAATGTGTCATAATCTAAAGAACCCTCTAACATTTCATTATTAGAAAATGCAGCAGTTTTCTCTAAATCAGACAACATGTTATTAACAGTTTCAGAGTCAAAATCATCAGAAAATGTACTTGAGGTAATGAAATTTTAAATACATGATTAATTTTTAAAAGCTCGGTCGGACCGAATATGTTAAAATCAACCTTGTCCCTTACTATACCATCCGGTATAGGTACTGCTGTAATGTTCACTGATGACAAGTCTCTTTGCTCACGATGTGATGATGGATGTGGCTTCAGTAGTATGTTGACCTTTTGGGCTTTGGAGCTTTGTTGAAGATAGCGTCCATTAATAAGTATACTAAAAGTTAGTACTAAGCCAAGCCAGAAAAGAAAAAACAATATCCCAGAAATTACCCAGAGTTCAATCCAAGGCGATACCAGTTATGTCTTTTTTAGAAAGTGAAGAAAGTTCTTTATTTGTAGCTTGAATGGTGTTTTGGCTGGCATCGTTTCCGACTCGCTTGGATCCAGAGAAAACGTTTCAAAGTTCATGAAATAGCCAGAAGCAGTTCGATCAATTGTAGGAATTGCATCGGGATTAGTTGAAATGTTATTTTGCTCTTGACGAGGCATGTTGACGTAGACTTCTGTATTGGGTCTAATTGCAACTTGTGAATTAGTCTGATGTTCATTTTGAATTTGAATGTTTGGTTCAAGTGGAACAAGTTCCATAGCATTGTTGCTTAGTCCTTCATTCCTTACAGGTGGCTCTTCAAACGTGATGAGTCTTTCTGTTTGAACTTTTTGGATTGTAGCTAGAGGAGGGCGTCTGCTACTGTGGAGACCACGAGGCCTACTGCTTATTATTGGCCACATAGTGTGGTTTGATTAAGTGGATTGAGACAAATCTTTCTCCTTTTTCCCGGCAAGAGGCGGCAAAAGTACAGTTCTTGTTCCTTGTACTGGAAGGACTGGTACAGGTGTTCTGTATGAAAGTCCAAATTCCTTTTTGTCCGCAATTTTCTCTCTGACCAGATCCCCGACTTTTGGGATCCAGACAGGTCTTGCCGTGTCTGCCTTGACTTCCCCAGTGGCGGTCTGCTTTAGTCGGACATTGCTTTGTTTTGTCCTGGATTCATTTAGACCCTGTAAAACAGCCAAACGATCATGGATATCACATGGTTATTCAACCACCACTGCGTACAATCAAGATCAGGTACCCACATTCGTGTCCCAAAGAGGACGTCATATGGAGTGACACCCCCTAGAGAGTTTCTTGGCTGGTTGTTTAACGCCCGCTGTACCCCATAAAGGTGTTTGAACCAACTACCGCCCTTGTCTAATACCCTAGCTGTTAAAGATTGCTTTAAGTCCCGGTTTTTCCTCTCCAAACCGAATTTCCCTCTGGATGGTACAGAGAGGAGTACCGCAATGCTACGCCCATTCCTTCCATGGCCTCTTTGTAAGCCCGAGAGCTAAACACAGGGCCACGGTCAGAATGTAACGTGCTAACTGCGTATGTGCCGATAAAGACTCGCAAATCTTTTATAATAGTTCGAGCGTCAGCCGAGCGCTGAGGCCAGACCTTGAGGAAACTTGAGCTGGACGCACACGAACGGACAACCTAATGCTGTCTAAAAATTGGTATACTATACTGGACGTGTTGTGGTGGACCCTTTCATCTGCTTGCAGATGTTGCAGTTCCAGACATAGTCTCTAATCTGCCTTCTCATCGCAGGCCACCAGTAGCGTTGTTTCAACAAAGAAACAGTCTCCCTAAGTCCCGTATGTACAGAACCTATCCCTTCGTGTGCTGCCACAATTAAACCTTACCTACGATCCATATTTGGTATTACTCTATCCCCCACTCCAGGAATCTGAGCATATGGAATGTTTCTTGCATATAACTTGTAGGAGTATTTGAGTGGAAATTTTTTAGGTACTGCTGTGCTGCCTTTGCGTGAAGCAATGACAGCTACCATAATCTCACCGTCTATTCTCGTTTTGGAACGAGTGAGTGCAGCTACGGAAGCCATGCGAACAGCCCCCTTTGCGGCTTCATCAGCCAATGAATTCCCTTCAACGTGAACGCCATCACGTTGATGACTCAGTGTATGGATCACGTAAGTCCTTGGTAGCTCGTTTTTCAACTCTGCTACCTGTTCCCTTAGCATTTTATGCTTAATTGTGCCACCTTTCGCATCTTTAAACCCGTTTTGCTCCCAATGGTCTAGGTATTCATTATATGACTGAACACAGTAAAACGAATCACACACGATTAGTGTGGGGAATTCATGATCCGCATTTACCAGTGCCAGTATCAGTGCTTTTAGCTCTGCCAACTGTGCCGTGCAGTCTCCTAGCGATTGCGTTTTTGTGCAACTAGGATAGAACTTTCCATCCTGCATGTGCCCTTTAACGATAGCACACGCTGCGCTGTATTGCTGCTTACTTCCTATGGCCGGTTGCGCAGATCCGTCAGTATAAATAATATATTCATACTGATCGAGAGGCAAGATTTCATTTGGTAGAGGATATTCGTGTTCATATTGCAGGAATGCCTGTGTTTTTAAACTTGGATCAAATCTGTATTCAACGTCCGTTGCAGTAAGAGAATTAGCCCATTGTATCCATCTTGGATGTAAGGCTTTCGCATTTGGAATGCTGGCTTTTGTAACAGCTTCTAAAGCCGGTACTGGGGTTACGACAATTATGCGTTTCCCCTGTGCCAGTGCTCTTTCTCTTGTTACAGCGGTCTGAACAGCTGTCAGGATTTTCTTTGTTGAAGTGAAACGCATTTCTGCATTTGTGTACAGGTGTGATTTGTATGCGATTGCTACTGTTTCTCCTTCATTGAAGGTTAAGTAAGTGTACCCGCATTGACCCGCAATTATACGGATCACCAAGTGGCGTAAGCGTGTTTGCAAGTGTTTGGAAGCTATCATGTCTTCCTGGAGTGAACGAAGAATATTAGTATGTTCTCGTGTCCAATTTCTGGCTGAAAAGTCAGGTTTTATTAGGTTGTAGAAAGGTTTTACCCTTTGTGCGTAATCTAAAATGTATGTTCTGCCGAAATTTAGGAATCCCGGTATTGATTGTAAATTTTTTAATGATTTTGGAGGATGGAGCAGCGCACATTTTTCTAAAAAGTTTGCTGCTAGACTTTTCCCTTCACTTGACAGCTCATATCCCAAAAACAGGACATTGAGGTGGGCTATTTTTGATTTTTTAAAGTTAAATTTGTAGCCCTCAGTGGCAAATCCCATAATAATGGTGCTTACCCTGATCAAGTGCCTCTCTAAGTCATCGTCCGTTACATAAATATCATCAACATAGGACAATTCTTCTTCATCAAATTTTTGAAGTAACTCTGTTACCCTTCCTGAAAATACCCCGGGGCTATTCTTATACCCTTGGGGGAGTCGACAAAATTGTCCCTGGGACTCTAACGCTGAGAATGCGGTCAAATACCTGCTTTCAGGCGCTATATTTTGGCAGAAAAATCCATTTGAGATATCAAGTGTTGTTTTGTATTTTTTCTGCACAATGTTATTCATTAATGCGGCACTATGTGCATTTTGGACAGCAAATGTCTTTGTGCATGAGTTTAAATGTCTGTAGTCTAAAACTAGACGATATGTATTGTCAGGTTTAGAGAAGGGAAACAAAGGATTGTTCATTGGAGAGGTACATTTTTCAATGACCCCCTGGAATTCAAGTTGATCTAAGATCTCCCTGACCTGTTTTTTTTAGCTTTTTGCTTTATTGGGTATTGCCTCTGAGCATTAGGTGAAACTTTTAACGGGATCACGTGGTAGGTTGAATCCTCATCCCACTGTAGGAAAGTGGCTCTGTATATACTGCACCAAAGTAAGGTTCAGTGTGCACAGAGTCCCCAGTCCCCAGAGGTTTGGCAGAGGCTAAAGTTAGATATAACCTTACTCTCTAAAGTGGTAGCTTGGTCGAGCAGTAAGGCAGTATCAGAGGACAGTGTAAAGCATTTGTTGTACACACTCAGTCAGCAAATGAAGCCACACACTCAAGAACTGAACTCTAGGCCAATGGTTTGTATATAAAAAAAATATATGCTTGTTTTATTTTAGAACCAACAATAGGGTCAAAATATACTTTCTCAGTATGAGATGTTCTGGTTAGCCACCTTACAAAATAGGCAATAGACTTGTTGGTGGTAATAATCACAGTTGGTGCAAGAGGCAACACAGGGTCAAATACAATGCAACATTGAGCTTAATGGAAAATTGTGATTAATTACAATTAATGACTTTGTAGGTTACGTTTCTAACCACAGGACTGGATCCTGGATTCAGTCCTGGGACACTTCCTGGAAACAGGTAAGAAAAAGCGTTTTGGTTATTGTAGTGATTTTTGAGGAATATTACTGTATTTCAAAAGTCGACACTTAGAAACTTTTCTGGGTAAAATTACCAATGTTATCCTATGGAAGGAAATGCAGTTTGCAAGCAAAGCAGGTTTACGTTACTTTTGTAATCCAGTGCTGGTTTCTCGGGTTCAGCACTGGGGTATCTAGCTAAAACAGGTAAGTAATTACGTTTGTATCATTGGCACGATTTTTAAAGAATATTTGTAAAATGCAGAAATCGACACTTAGAAACTTTTTCAACAAAAGCAGGCAATGGTATCCTATGAGAGGAATTTCGAGTTACTGGTAAGTACGGTAAAAATTACTTTTCATGGTTGGTACTAGCCTAAAAGAGGCAGTACTGACGTCTCTCCTGATAGCAGGTGAGTAGTTCTGAATTCGTTACTGTTGTGATTTTTAAACAATATTTTAGTATTTCAAAAGTAGACACTTAGAAGAAATTTCACAGAAAACCAGTCAATGGATCCCTATGGAAGAAAATGGAGTTAGCGGTAAGTAACGTTGGGATTACTTTTTAGGGCCAGTGTTGGGCACCCCGGTCCAGCACTGGGGCCTCTTCTAATGCCAGGTGAGTATTTTCGTTTTCGTGACTCGGTTGATTTTAGGTGAATATTTTAAAGTTCCAAAACTCCACACTTAGAAGAAATTCCAGGTGCGAGCCAGTCAGTGTTACCCTATGGAAGGAAAGTGAGTTATCGGTCTTTGGGTAAGTACTCGACTGGCAGAGTTAAGGTTCTGGGCATAGACTCAGGGGTCCCCCAGTATCAGGTAAGTACAGTTGTTACACCCTCAGCGGCACAGGGGCGGCCGGGTGCAGAGTGAGTAGGCCCAATGTTATCCTATGGCAGGCAGGGGCCTCGGGTTGGTGGCTGCTGGCAAGCAGGCCACGCGGCTGTGGGAGCTGGGCTCCTGGTCACTTGCCCAGGGCAAATGGGGAAGTAGGTTAGGGTAGAGGTTGCACTTCCAGGGGCACTCGGGCGGCTGGGTGCAGGGTGCTTTTGAGCCGTCGGGCGCTCAATGTTAACCAATGGAGGTCTTGGAAGGTGAAAAAAGGCTGCAGGCTCGGGGACGGTGATTCTTCAGGGACGACCAACACTTCAGGAGGTAAGTTGGGGTCTTGGAGGATAGGTAGACACCCAGGAGTTGGGCACAGGGGGCCGTGGGGCGCCGGGTGCAGGGGTGTCTTTTGAGATCGGGAAATCTTACCCCTGCTGGTCGCGGTTGGAGGGGTCCCTTGTCCTGAGGCTGCAGGCGTCGCCTGGGTCGTCGAGGAGGGTCCTTGGGCACTGGATTCCAGGTCAGAATCGCCGGGGGACGTCCTCGAGGTCTTTGGTCACTCAGGCACAGGCTGGACTCGGCGGGTGCAGAGTGTGCAGGTTTCGCGGCTCCGTGCCAGGGCCGGGTCTTTGGTAGGTTTTCTTTTGAGCAGTACCACTGCTCGTGGGAGTCCCTGGGTCGAAGGCTGTAGCACAGAAGTCAGGTCCTCCGGGGTTTGTGAGGTTGCTGAGGCCGGGATTCCGCAGGAGCAGGTTCAGAGGTCGACAGGCCGGTAGGGCTGGGGCCAAGTCAGTTGTTGTCGCCTCTTTGTTAGCAGCTGCACGGCTGGTCGTCTGGCTTCGTCTTCTCTTCTTGTTTTCGGATTTGGGAACTGAGGAAGGAAGGTTCAGGGAGCCCCTAAATACTAAATTTAGGGGTGGTTACAGGTAGGTAAGGGCAGGGGCCAATGGGTCCCTTCCCTGGGGTGGGTACACCCCCTATTCTGCTCCTCTCTAGTGGGAGGGGGCAGGAGCCTGTCCCTGGTTGGCTGGGTCCCCCATCCTCAAGATGGCGGGGACTCGAGTTTGGGCTTCACCTCGTCTCCCCACCTTAGGGGTGGAGTTGGCAGAGGTGGGCACAACCCATTTCCTGCCTCTGGTTTTCCCGCCGGTTCTCCCGCCAGAAGTGGGGGTAGAACCAGTGGGGACCAGTTTGCTGGAAGCAGCAAGTGGTCTGGGGAAGCTCAAAAGGCGGCAGGCCTTTGAAGCTCCCCTGCCCATCCTGGGGAGGAGGCTTTGGCACCTCGCCCCAGGATGCGCATTCTTTCAGGCCCCTGAGAGCAGAGGCTCTCGACCCAGGGGTCAGAAACATGTCTGGTGGTGGCAGCCTGGGCAGCCACTCAGTCCAGACACTGGAGGTCGGGTTGGTTTCAGGGGGCATCTCTAAGATGCCCTCTGGAGTGCGTTTTACATTAAATCCCACACTGGCATCAGTGGGGGTTTAATGGGCTAAGAAGTTTGATACTAAACTTCTTAGTTTTCAGTGGGGCCATTATGGTGCTGTGGAGTTCGTAATGACAGACTCCCAGCACCATATACTCTTAATGGCAGCACTGCACTTACAATGCCCAAGAATGGACTTGGGCACTGTAGGGGCACAGGGCTCATGCCTCTATGCCCTCACCACTGGCATAGTGCACCCAGCTAGAGGGGTGGCTGACCTAGGCCAGGGCAGTGGCTTAGTAGGCATGGCACACAGGGATGTGTGCCATGTCGACTCTCGCTTTGTTCTGCACCAAGACACGCAGCCTGCAAAGGCAGTGTGTGTGTGTAAGGTACAGGGTCCCTAAGGGTGGCACAACAAGTGCTGCAGCCCTTAGGGCCTTCCCTGGTCACAGTGCCCTGGGTACCCATGGTACCATTTACCAGGGGCTGACCTGTGGCCAGGGATGCCAATTGGGTGTAGGTATCAATGCAGTTTTAGGGAAGGAACACAGGCCCTGTGTACCTGGTTGGCAGGAGCCCAGGGCACACTCAGTCAAAGCACATCAGCATCTCAGCAAAAAGTGGGGGCATACCATGCAAGAAAGATGGCACTTTCTCACATCCACCCAGCGTGGTTTTTGTACAATGCTGGAGCTTGGGCTACTGCCCACTCCCGTGCATATGTATGTTTAAGGTGAACGGGAACATGGTCGGAAAATGCAGGAAAAATTATACTTTCTCCCCTGGGGCACTCCATTATGAATGCTGGCGGCCAATCTTGTTCGGCTAACAGGATGTCATACCCAGATGATAAGTTTTTCCAAAAGAGACCTTTTACTTTCCTGGGCTTGTCCCCCTCCATCCGGAGTGTTATTTCATATAACTTATGTGGGACGCTCACCCTTTTGTCTGGTGTTTCCACCGGGATGTAATCATTCAAGTCCGCTGTCACCAGAAATTCCTTCAGGTTCTGGCGAGCTATTGTTACTTCTGCCGCACTGTCTAGCATCGTCAGAGCCCATTCCCCGTTCAGAAGTTGTGTCCTCAGAATTCTGGGCATGTCTGATTTTCAGACCAGCAACTTTCTTTTTCTTAAATTGAGGTTTTGATTTTGGCTTATCTTTTTTTTGGAAGTATAGTATGGAGCGCGCTGCTTGTCTCTGGACTGTGTGCCCTCTTCTCTGTGTTCTGACCGTCCTTCTCTCTCGGAGTTTTTCTTCGAGTCCTGAAAGGAACGAGAGGAACGTGTATCAGTATCCTGATACCTGTCAGGTTTCCTAATATTATCCCTATTCCTAAGGTTGTACCTCTTTTCAAAGGGCTCCTGTGGAGGAGACCTACCTCGGGACTGAGATCTGTTGTCTTTAAACTTTTGTTGTTTTTTATTATCCCACTTCTTTTTAGAAGAAGTCGGTGTCTGCTTAGAAGTGTCCTTTTCGGGACTGCCCATTAGTTGAGGTTTTACAGCTCTTCCCCCCAAACTATCCCTGCCTAACTCTGCATACGCAGTTTCAATTATTTTGGGTAGTTCATTTTCCTGTTCTAATGGAGAGAACTCCCGTAGGCGTTGGCGGATTGCCACTGATGCTGCTTCCCCTCTAATGTTAGCTAGTATTATGGCTGATACCTGGTCGTAGTTATTTAATAACTTCATCCATAGGTTCAGAGCAGGCTCTGCTCCGTACTCATTTTGTTTTTGTCTTAATACATCTAGTATCACTGCTAATGAAGGAATACCATGAGTTCTGGTATATATGGCAGCAAAGACTGTACCTCAAGAGGTACAATCCTCTAACTGTGGTGTAATCCTCATGGGCAAGCAGATTGTTAACATTCTGTGTTTTTCAAATGGTGGGGTATTTGGGAATACTGCTTCTAACTGGGTTATTTTCTGAGCTACCCAGAAAGGAATTTGTTCACGTTTTGTGGTCAATTTACCCATTACCGCGTGTAATGTTTGTGGAGTAATTTTAGTAGCTGTGCTCTGTGTAGGAGCTGTACTTGGTGTAATTACTGTTGGTTGGACCGCAAGTGTCCTCATGACGAATTGTGTCATGTTTCTATAAAGTTTTATCAACTCTTTGTGTTGAAAAAGCAATTCATCATTTGGCATTGTGTCAATGTCAGGATGTGGTGCATAGGTCGCTAATATCGGCCATGTTGCTCCTGGTCTTCCTAATGGACCAAGTCTTGCTCTTCTTCTTGAGTGGGGTAGGGCGCCATTAAACCAGAAATTGTGTTCCTGGTAGGTAAGCGGAATCTCAATCTCCTCAAACGGAGTGTAGACCGCTGGGACTTCTTCATGTGTATAATAATGAAAAGTTCTTGTTATAGCATTTGCTGCTGGGAATGTAACCCATGAATAGAACACCTCTGTTTGGAAATCTTCGTGTGCCTCTATCACGAATATTACTACCCCTCCTCTGGCTGGTACACCATTTTTGAGGAGTTTAACTGTGAGTGTGTGTCTTACATTGGGTGCAATTTGTATTGCATCGGCATTTTCCTCCTCATCTGACTGACCTATTTGTGCCAGCGGGTCTAATTCTCAGTTTTCGGTAGTCATTGTGTTAAGAACACGGAATAACTGTCCAAGGAAATTAAGATAAGGTGTTTTGTACAATTTTGGGAACTAAATGTCCCTCAAGCTTGATTAACCAACAGCCAATAAATAGGATATCTCGCCTACTCAGCTGTGGCGGGTTTGTGCCCACCCACTCCACACGTATCTGGTTTTTGTGAGTAGGGGTCTCTGAGAATAAGCACGACTGAACTACTCAGATTCTACTGTTAAATAAGTACCAAACCAACGTTGGTGGCGCCGTGTAGTGTAGTTCCTATAGTACCCCTGCAGGACCTGCGCTTGTGGATAACATACACTGTGGGCCTGGTGGCAGACTGATTCTGAGCACCCCCACCGCGTATGTTAGCCTATTTGCATTAGCTAGCTCACAGTGCCACTAGAATCTCCTTTTTATCAGAGAGATTAGTTTTTGGCAACCTCAGAACACGACAACCCTGATTCCTCAGACTCGTGGAAACAATGTACTACTTTTCGCTCAGTCACTCGTGCTTGCTCATTAGGTCTCAGAGAGTTACACAGAAGAAACAGTCGAGCGTGTTTACAATAAGAATTTATTGCACAGTTGTTCTTCTAGTATAAAATATATGTGCTGCGACAACTGTTAAACAGTAGCAGAGATATATGATCAGCAGTACAGTGAATAAAAAAGGATAGTACAGTTCTACCATTTTGCAATTGTCCTGAACATATAAATGAATATAAAATGCATTTATAAAATAAAGCGCATACTCCTACGATGCCTGTCTAGATGTACCTAAGTGTACATAGCATGTGAGTAGGTGCGAAAGAAGCCAAGAATCCCGCTAGGATTTAGTCATACCCCATTACCTGAATAATGAGAGTGTGGGACCTCGTCCTGGTCTCGAGTTGGACACCCTGCAAGGGATGATTAGACCACTGTCAGCTGGAGCGACTGCATGCAGGAGCCTCAGCGTCTCTGGTAAGTGTGTGGGCCTGGAAGTCTCGGTTCCCTCTAACTACTGATAGCAAGAGGTGCTGTATTTATACAGAAAAGTATAGAGTCCCTTTGTCCCTTGTGTCTTGTGTTAGCCATTGTTGGGTATGAAGATGACGTATGGGATGAACCGGTTACGTAGATGTTTATGCAGGTGGATCCTAGCCCCTGCCTGGTTTCCTAGAACTCTTATGAATAATTAATCATACTGGATGAGCACATCGAAGATGGTATAGGAGGCCATTGTTCGGGAAAAACCCTCCTTCTGTACCCAAACCACAGTCTAGATAAGGTTCAGCCCTCAGCGCCCGTTATTGTGGAGAATAGGGAACTAATGTAGGTGAAAGATTATGCCTATATTAGGGCATCTCAAACTATGCCTATATTAGGGCATCTATATGAAACATAACATTCCCTATTGCCCTGAGGGGCAGCCAGAGGAGGGTGAGGAGGACTGGGAGGGGTCAGTAGACCCTTTAGCTGACCAGCTTGACGAGCTAGACTGGCGAGAGGAACTGGGTGATGCCAGTGGGTTGGATACCTCCCCAGACCTTGGCATGCTCTCCCCTCCTACCGTGGCTACGGAGGAGGGAGCTTCGAACGCAGTGGTGTTACGTAGGGCGGCTGAGGCCTTGGGCCTGGAGCTTTCTACAGTGGCATTCAAGACTAACCTCCTGACAGAGGTTCTTCAGCCGGCAGCGGCCTCTTCGGAGCCCCTGCTGCCTTTTAATGAAGCCCTCACTGACATCCTTCTGGGCACTTGGTCCAAGCCCAGCACAGGGGCTCCTGTGGACAGGATGATTGCCCAACACCCGGCCCCGGGCGACCCACTTTTCCGTTCCCAATACCCTACCCTAGAGAGCTTGGTTGTCCAAGCCTCCTCTTCTAAGGGCGCATTCCCTACTGCTTCCCCAGATAGGGAATCCAAGAAGCTGGACCACAGTGGGAAGAAGATGTTTTCTTCCACCAGCTTACCGCTGCAGTCGGTTAAGATCGCATGCCTCTTGGGCCGTTATACCCATTCGGTGTAGGGTACGGTTGCGCAAGTGCTGCCACAGTGCCCGGAGGAGGCCCAGGCCGTTCTCACCCACGCAGTGGCAGAGGGTCGAGATGCAGCTAAGTTCGCCATTCGGTGTGGGCTGGATACCGCCGACTCTCTGGGCAGAACGATTTCCACGTCAGTAGCCTTGAGGCGCTACGCCTGGTTGAGGACGTCTGGTTTCTCTGGGGATGTCCAATCCACCCTTCTGGACACGCGGACGTGGGACCCACCGACGTGGGTCTGGGGGCCAGCGAGCGGGCCAGTCCACCCATGCCCCCCTGCAGCAGCCTCCAAACCCTCCTAGTCCGACTTTTCAGGGCCACCAGAGGCCAGTGGGCGGATGGATTCGCCATCACCTCCCCCACTGGCTCACCATCACATCGGACAGGTGGGGTTTGCAGATAGTCCGAAGGGGCTACTCCCTCCTCTTCGAGACTACCTCTCCCGCCATACCACCAACACTCCATCGCATGTCGGAGGATCACTTGGCCCTTCTCCGCCAGGAAGTTACAGCTCTCTTGGCCAATCTTGGAGCTATCGAAAGGGTCCCTGTGCCAGAAGTAGGTCGTGGTTGTTACTCCCACTACTTTCTGGTACCCAAGAAGGATAAAGGCCTGCATCCTATCTTAGATCTCAGGGCCCTCAACCGCTTCCTCTGGAAGGAGAGGTTCAAAATGCTCACGTTGGCTCAGGTCTTGTCTGCCCTCGATCCCGAAGACTGGATGGTAGCGTTGGACTTGCAGTATGCCTATTTCCACATCCCCGTCCTGCCAGCCCACAGGCGTTACCTACAGTTAACGGTAGGCCACGAGCATTTTCAGTTTACCGTGCTCCCCTTTGGCCTTACCAGTGCCCCTCGGGTGTTCCCGAAAGTGATGGCGGGACTTGAACCTTGTTCTTACTTTCCTTATGTGTGCTCCCTTCGAGCCACTGCATAATTGTCCTCTTTGTCTTCTTACATTAAAGACCGCTTTCCTGCTTGCTGTCACATCTGCTTGCAGAGTGAGTGAGCTTCAGGCTCTTTCCTCTAAACCTCCTTTTCTTGCAGTTCATCCGGACAAAGTGGTCCTTAGCACTAGGCCCTCTTTTCTGCCCAAAGTGGTTACCTCTTTTCACATAGGTCAGACCATCACATTGCTCACCTTCTTCCCGCCTCCGCACCCTTCCAAAGAGGAGAAGAGACTCCACCGTCTGGACCCAAAACGTGTGCTGTCCTTCTACCTTGACCACACTAAAGAATTCCTGCTGGACGATCAACTCTTCGTGGGTTATGTGGGCGCCAAGAAAGGTCGGGCCCTGCACAAACGTACCATCTCTCGATGGGTTGTCCTATGGATTAAAATCTTCTGTTCTTTGGCGAAAAAGAAACCTTCAGTTGGACTGCGCGCACATTCTACCAGGGCAACGGCAGCCTCTACTGCTTTGGGACATGGAGTTCCGTTGACTGACATCTGCCAGGCAGCCACGTGGGCATCCCTGCACACGTTCACCAAACGTTACTGCCTGGATAGCCAAGCCTGGAGAGACCGCTTTTTCGGCTGTTCTGTTCTCCAGGGCTTTCTGGTGTGAACTTAGTTCGCAGACCCACCTCCGGGGTTGGCATTGCTGGGGTATCTATTCTAAGGTAAGGAATCTATAACTAATGGTCTCTTTCAGAGGATCAAGTTACTTACTTTTGGTAACGATGTATCTGTAAGAGACTTACATTAGTTATAGATTCCTTACCGCCCCACCCATCCTCCCCGTTCTGCGAACTGACTTCTAGGGATAGGGACTCCCTTCCAGGGCCCTAGTTTTGTGCACCAGTGGTGAGGGTCTTCCATGGCTCTGCGCTTCTGGCATGGAAAGTCGGGGAAAGAACAGACGTCAGCGCGCAGGGGCGGCGTCTAAGTAGATACCGCAACGTCATCCCGGCGACCACGATGTCGACGACGGACGCGGAGTCGACTGACGCCACCTACCAATGTGCAGGGGTACTGCTAGAGAAAAAATTCTCCGGATCCAGTCTGACGCCTGGGGGTAATTCTAAGGTAAGGAATCTATAACTAATGCATGTCTCTTACAGATACATCGTTACCGAAGGTAAGTAACTTTTTCGACGAGGCTCACCTGAGAGTGGCCCTGCTGTCTGTTTCCTTCCCCTCTGCAGGTCAACTCAGAGAACTGTGAGAGCCTCCAACTCAAGTGGCCAGCCGGCCAGACACCTCTGCCTGCTTCCAAGCCACACAGCCTGGGTTTATGGAAAGCGACTGCGTCCTCTTGCTCCAGAGACCCTCACAAGCCGAGCCCCCCTTTGGGTTCTCCCGGACTTGCCCCCGAGTCCCCACTTGCAGCCTTTTTGTTACAGGTACTTTGGACTAAACTGTGTAGCTCTCGAGGCTACCAACGCGACCGGCACCTCTGCACCAGGGCAGGTAAACTCGAACTGCTGGTGGTTCTTTGGACCTTGAGCCCCAAGTACCTTAAGTTCTAAAGGCCACCCTCTACAACTGCTTGCAAGTATGTTTGCAGTATGTCTTTTCTCCCATAGGATAACATTAGTGCGTTTGCGGCTCATACCTCCAAAACCATTATTTAAGCATTTTACTGTTTATTTGTAAAATTCCTAACTCCGAAAGTACTCACCTGATTCCAATGATCTTGGTGACTAAAATTATATACAAATCTGTGTTATTTTTGTAAATTGGTCTCGGATTTGTTCTTGAGTTTGTGTACCATTTATTGACTTAAAGTAAGCCCTGTAAACCATTAAGGGTTGTCTGGACTCTTTGCATGGTGTGCCCCTACATGAATAACGGCGCGCGCAGCAAGGCACTCACCCTCGCCTCCAGGAGCCTCCAGGGGTAATACAGTCCAGAGCACAGAGCCTCCCCATACACCAGAAGCAGATGTTCAAGCACCAGAGCAGGGCCCAGCACGGGCCAGCCACATTGAGCGTAGCCAAAGTACATTCATAGGTCGTCCACGAATCCCAGGGGGTTTGCTTGATCTAGGGCCCCTGGTATAGGTAGGGCCCACAGTTATAGCCCCTCTGGTGCCACTAGAGCCCACTGGGCACCCTCCCTCCCCCCCTCCCCCCCAGGAGCTAAGTAATCCCAGGGGGCGTACGTCTAAGGGCCTCTTCTGCAGGGAGAGTAAGCTATATCAGCCCTTCAAGGAACCAGAATCCGCTGTGCTGCTCCCCCCGCAGAAGCGAAAAGAGGGAGCAGTGGCCGTGTCCAGAAGAAAAATGCGGCCTTCACAATTAAAGCGGGGCCGCCATCTTGGGCATTGGCTGAGCCCGTTCGCACCCCTCACTCACGGTACCTCAGCCTCTGGGCCAAGCAAAATAATAATCCAGAGGCCCCCTGCTCAGTCAATGAGAGCAAAAAGGAGACTGGGAGTTGCACCATGGCCGCAGTTGAAATCTATTGGTGTGCCCGAAGCAGAGCCATCATCTTGAGGGCTGTGGAAGGCTCCGACAACTAGTGGCCGTTCAGCCTGTCGTGGCTCGTTTTCACCCCCAAAACTGCATTTGGAGGGTCCAGAGGGTCAGCACACGCCTAGCCATACCACTCATGTGGCTACAGGTGTAGGCGCTGCAAGCTAGTGCTGCTGGGGAATGGTGGGCAGCGAGGAGCGCAAGCTGTCCGCATTCTCAGGCCATGGCAGTTACCTCTGACCCTCTAGTCAGACCACTTCACAAGCTGCCAGGCTGCTTGGCCTTTGCTCTGCTGAGTAGCCTCTGCAAAGGCAGACCCTCGAGTTAGACAGTCCTGGCGGGATGGAAGCTCTTTGCTTGAAACAGCAGCCAAAGCTGGTCAAGCAGTCAATCCCGAGGTGCCCAACCAATCAGAATTCAGTGCTGGCTAAACCAAGCCCTAGCATGCTGCCCTGCACAGGGATGTCTGCTTTGCCTCTCTGCTTTCTCTCCGGGAAGCAAGGCTCAGAGGAAAGAGCCATCGTACAGGGCTGGATGGCAGCCACAGACTCCGGCCCTGGGGAGATGGCCCAGGCCCTTGTAGCACCTGGGGAGACAGAACAGAGGACAAAGGGGGTCCCCTCGTACCTTGTCCTTAATAATCCAGAGGAAGGCTACCTGCCTTTCGTGTAATCCAGGCACACTGAGTGAAAGGGGGCCATCAGAGTGAACATATTCGACTTCCTGGAGTCCTCGCTGGGCTTGGAGAGTCAAATGAGCCTTCATTGGGACTTCCAGATCAGCCCGGCCATCTCAATCACAGTACAGTGCTGACTAAAATGCCCCTGAGCAGGCCAGCCTGCACGGGAATGTCGGACTCATATCCCTGCCTGCTCTCTGGAAAGCAAGGCTCAGTGGATAGGCCTATTGGACCTTTGGAAGGCAGCCATAGACCAAGATTCACCTGGGTGAGAACCACCGGACAAGGGGGTCCTGAGTACCCTGTCCTTACTAATCCGGAGCGAGGTTATCCCCCTTTCTCGTTATCCATGCATATCGAGTGACAGAGGGGGCCATCAGAGAAAATGCATCCAGCCACCTGGAACCCTGACTGGGATTGAAGAGTCAAATGAACTCTCATCAGGACTTCCAGGGCAGCCCAGCCATCTGGGCACGCCATAGGTACGCATGGTGTGCACCCAGATGCCCAGACTCCAAGGATGACCATCTCGTTTGCCTTGTCTTATAAAAAAGGAATCTTCTCACCCTTGGAGAGGACAGGGATTCTGAGGCCCGGGGGGCCTCACAGAGCACTGATCGAGGGCCCAGTGAGAGCTTCTGATCCCAGGCCTTGGGGACTCTGTCCCGGGCACTTGCAACACAGCTGGCCAGAGAAGGGAGCCCAGGGCCCTGGGACCGCAGGTCAGGCCAGCGCAGGCGCTCGCAGCACTTTGGCGAGGAGTGGAGGACAATGGGGTTTCTCATATGTTGTCCCCAATAATTCCTATGAAAGATATGTGCCTCTCTTGTAATCCATGCACACCGAGTGAAAGGGAGCCATCGGAACGAACGCATCCAACCTCCTGGCTGTGCTTGGAGAATCCAATTAGCTGTCATCAGGACTTCAAGGTCAGCCTAACCATCACTATCGCAGTACAGTGCTGGGTAAACCGAACCCCAAGCAGGCTTCCCTGCATGGAGATATGAGCTTCACATCCCTGTCTGCGCTCTGGGAAGCAGTGCTCAGAGCAAAGACCCATCGGACAGGGCTGGAAGATGGCCACATACTCGGGCCCCTGGGACCCGGGGCGGCCAGCCCAGGCCCTTGCAGCACCTGGGGAGAAAGACAGGAGGACAATGGGGTCCCTCATACCTTGTCCCTAATAATCCGAAGGAAGGCTTCTTGCCTTTCTTGTAATCCATGCCCACCGAGTGGAAAGGGACCTTTGGAGCGAACATGTCCAACCTCCTGGAACCCTGGCTGTGCTTTGAGAGTCAAATGAGCCATCATCGGGACTTCCAGTTCAGCCCTGCCATTACGATCACTGGACAGTGCTGGCTAAAGTGCCTCAGAAGAGGCTGCCTTGCACGGGGATGTCAGCTTCACATCCCTGCCTGCTCTCCAGGATGCAAAGCTTGGAGGAAAGGTCCATTGGGCAGAACTGGAAGGCAGCTGCAGACTCAGGCTCCAGGGGTGCTGTCCAGCCCCTGGCATCACCCTGGTGAGAACGACTAGACAACAAGGAGGTCTCTGGGACCCTGTCCCTACTAATCCGGAGTAGGGCTACCCCCCTTTCTTGTAATCCGTGCACGCCAAGGGCAGAGGGGGCCGTCGGGCAAAATGTACCTGAACTCCTGGAGCCCTGTCTTGGCTCAAATAATCAAATGAACCCTCTTATAGACTACCTGGGCGCACCATAGAAGCTTATTGTACGCAACCATGTCTGGGGTTTGGAGTGACCAGATGCCTGGACTCAGACGGCCATCTGGTTGTGTCATGACTTATGCAAAAGGATTTTGCTCGCCCCTGGTGGGGACAGGGACTTTGAGCAGTGGGGTCTGGTGAAATTTGAAAATAGTGTGGTGTAAACCTTCCAGGTGTAGAAGGAATAAGTGAGTGAAGCACAATTTAGCTGCATATATATGAAGGAATTCTTAAACATCATCAAAGAGTTCTCCTGCCCGTCAGCCACCGAGAACACAGTTCGCCCTTCCCAAGAACTCTGCGACACCCTGTCGGACCACTTCCACAGCAAGATAGCCCCCATCTACAAAAACTTTGACCACCAACCCACCGACTTCAACAACCTCCGCCCTCCCACTGACACCAGCCACTCGATCACCACTTGGAATCTGCTCAACACGCATATCACCACAGCCATCATGGCCTCCATCCACTCCAGAGCACCCATGAACTCCTGCCCCCACCATTTCTTTAACCTCGGAGTCAAAGACATCAGAGCAGAACTCCCCAACATCCTTAATTCTTCCATCACCACGACGACCTTTCCCTACAAATGGAAACATGCTGAGGTCAGACCCCTCTTGAAGAAACCATACTCCGACCCCAGCAAACTCAAAAATTACCACCCAATCTTGTTGTTACTGTTTCCTTGCCAAAGTCCTCGAGAAGGCCATCAACCACCAGTTCACTGAACACCTGGAAAAGAAATCCTGCTCAACACCTTCCAATCCGTTTTCTGCACCAGTCACAGTATGACACTGCCCTGATCCCTGCCACCGGCGACATCAGATCCCTCCTCAACCGGGGTGGAACAGCAGCCCTGATCTTCCTCGATCTTTCAGTGGCATTCAACACTGTATCCCACTAAACCCTCATCAACAGACTCAACCGCATCGGCGTCCAAGGGGAAACTTTCAAATGGTGCGCATCCTTCCTCACAGGGCGAACTCAGAGAATCCACCTGCCACCCTTCATCTCAGAACCCAACAGCATCATCTGTGGCGTTCCCCAAGGATCGTCCCTCAGCCTCACCCTGTTCAATACCTACATGATACCCCTCACCGACATCGTCAGAACCCATGAACTCAACATCATATCCTACGCAAACAACGCACAACTCATCCTCTCGCACACTGAAGACCATTCCACCACCAGAGCTAACTTCCACAGCACCATGACCAGTGTCACCGACTGGATGAGGACCAACTGCCTGAAGCTTAACACGGACACGACGGAAGTGCTGATCTTTGGGAAGAACACCTCCCTGTGGGACCACAGATGGTGGCCCCCCAGCATGGACCCACACCAACAGACCACGCCAACAACCTCAACATCATCCTTGACAGAAAACCCACCATGAAGCACCAAATCGGCGCAGTCGTCGCCTTCTGCTTTCACACCCTCCGCATGCTCCGAATAATCTTCAGATAGATCCCCGTCAACACCAGAAAGGCCGTCACCCAGGCTCTTGTCACCAGCCAGCTAGACTACAGAAACACACTTTACTCCGGTATCACCACCCAACTCCTCAAGATACTCCAGACCATACAGAACACAGATGCCAGACTCATCCTCAACCTCCCCAAACGGAAATCAATTTCTGCAAAAATTCCAATGACACATCAAAAATTTCTGTGAGGTACATTAAACTGGTTTCATTTAATCCCCTGCCCAAAAAAACCCCGATCTAGGCTGATGTATCATGAGCTAGGCTGCTCTATTTTCTTCCCCTCTTCCCCATCGTTGGTAGGGCAATGCCTCTCATGCTCTTGAACCTCAGCCGCCCATGAATCTGAGGCCAGGGTTCTCGGAGCCTGAGCTGGTTATTAGGCAAAGGGCAGTGGGGGAGGCCTCATGGAGCTCTGACCTCTGTTAGGCCTTGCAGAACTAGGAACCAGCCTTCAGCTGCTTAGTTCAATGAAACACTGCTTGCAGAAAAGAGGTGTTGTAAAAAGCCTATAATACATGGGAGCGATTAAAGACTATCAGGAAATGATTTAAAAAAAGCGTGGGCTGGCTTTGCAGATCATTTTGTAAACAAGGTCAATGACATTTACCTTCATTTCAATATGGGTGAGTAAATAGATAAGCCTGATACTTTCGTCACAGTGACTAATCACACAAAACAGGCAGCTTTAGACCGACTGGCTCTGCTTGATGTAGACTCATCGTATTTCCCACTGTGGCTCATGGTCACCACAACTCTTTTCCCCACGCTCTGTTTCTGACAGGTAGCACAATGTTGGCACAAGCTTTCTGCCATTGATCTGATATGGGGCTTGAACCAATAAAGCCTGAAAGTAGACACCATTCCGTCTCTACCCACATGCGTAGGGCCATGCATGTGTCGCCCCATCGTGGGTAAGAAGGAGCCAGGGTGAACTGGCTTCCTGTTGCCGGACACCCAAATGTTACTGGCATCCTTCATACACCCCATCTTTTCCCATTTGGCCTTGTCTAGCTCTGGGACAGTACGTTGCAGTTCTCTCAGCTCATTGAAAGTATGTACAGTATTCAGTAGCATGTTGGAAATAGTTTCTTCCTCGGCATTACATGTTCATTCATGTGGAAGGTGCTAGAGTCAAGAGCAGAATACTGGGCAATTTCATCTGCATAGCGGTTGCCCCAGGTAAAAAAATCACTGCCACTCTTTTGTGCAGCACACTTCACCTCAGCAATTTCCCTTGGCAATTGTGAAGCATCAAACAAATTTGAGTCATATAGGCCATTCCTAATGGGAGAACCAGCAGTGAAATCTCACTGCGACCACAACTGCCCGAAGTCTTGCACAACTTTGAACCCATACTGGCTGTCAGTGTAAATGGAGACTTGTGAGCCTTCTGAAGTGCAGGAGGCTTTGGTAAGGGCAATCCGTTTGGCTACTTGCGTGGACATTACATTTCAAAAGTAAGCCGCTTCACGAATCCGCTCAGCATATACACAGCATAAATGGGTCTTAGAATATCACGTTGGTCTCTCAAACAGAATCCATCAACAACGAGAGTATGGTTAGATACAGGAAGGGGTACATCCACTATGTTGGGTCTCTGTTTTGTGCACAACGAAGTAACGCTAGCACAGTCATAATCAAATTCACCCTCATCATAAACCACTGGAGTCTGCAGCAGAGAAGCAGGGTTGGCGTGTTACATTTACTGATGGAAACATTTTCTGCTGCCAAAATTATTCTCTCAGCGAGTTAAGCGTCTGTTTGTCAAATGTTGTGTGTGTGTGTATGGGTAGGAAGAATCTCAGTGGAGTGAGGGTCCATCACAATTAGGGTGAAACCCATCACTATCCCCTAGGTTTGCTGAATGCTAAGGCTCACCACTGCAACCTCTTTGAGTCAACCAGGCAATTCTGCTTCCACCAAATCAAGAGTGGCTGAGAAGTATCAGATGGGGCGCTTAGTCGCCCCTTGAGCTTGTTAGTACAGAAAGTGCACACTCATCTCTTTCATGACGAAAGAGTACACATTATTTTGTATAGTCTGGCATTCCAAGATTGGGTGCGCTACAAAGTACATTTTTAAGCTCCAACAAGGCTTCCATGCTTTCATCATTCTTTATTACCACTTCATTGACATTGGTGTACGTCAACCTCAATATAGGGTTCTCCACAAAAGAAACGTTTGGGATCCATTGTCAGCAGTAGCTAACTATGCATAGGAACATTTGCAGTTTTATCTAAGTGGTTGGGAACATCATTCTAAGAACTGTCTCTATGCGTTCATGAGACACTCGCCTCACTCCCTTTTCTATCTGGTATCCCAGATACATGACTCCCTTTTCACAGTATTGTAATTTCTCAGGAAAGCCCTTATGCCCGTTCTCTGCCAAGTTGTTGAGCAGACCAATCGTGTCTTGCTTGCAAGCTTCCTTGGCCATTGATGCAATCAGAAGATCATTGATGTATTGGTTTAAGGTTGAACTACATGGTAGCTGATTTATTCTTTTTAAGTATCTGATTGAAATAGGATGGTCTTTCAGTATACCCTTGTAGGGCGGTACACCACGCAATAGTCTTCTCTTGGAACCAGAACGCAAAGAGAAACTGGCTCTCTTCATGTAAGGCAACCGATAAGAAATCTGGACAGAGGCCAATGACCATAAACCACTTGGCCTTGGGGAATTTGTAACAAAATTACAGAAGGGTGCAGTTTCACAGGATAGCATGGAATGATAATTTGGTTAATTTTCCAGAGGTCCTGAACTATCCTTCACTTTTTGTTTGCTTTTTGTAAAGCCATGATTTGTGAGTTACATAGACTCCAAATATCTTCCTTTAAAATGCTCTGTTCAGACATGCTCACAATGCTGGGGTAATTTTACGATGGCTTCTGGAGTCATTTAATAAGGGCGGGTGTGTGGAAAGACAGCATTGGGTCGGAGGGTGATCTTTAGGGGTTTGGCACCTTTGATCAATCCAATTTCCCTCTCTGTGAAATCCTAGACATCTTCTCTAACTGTCTTTCTCAAATCAACTGGTAGGTCCTCTTTTGTAATTACTGGGAATAATCTGATAACAAGCTCCGGCGATTTTAACTTAAACTCTGCATCAGCTGCTTGGGCTTCAATTCTGACTCCATCCTGCGTGCAGTAAATGACGCAGTTGAGTTTACAAAAGAGATCGCTTCCTAACAAGTTTACAGGACTAGAATCACAGATAACAAACTGATGTTATTCTCTGATATCTCCTATGTTTACTGTAACAGGGGCAGTAATTTGATCAGTACGCTGTTGTGGGAACTGGCACTTTCTGGTTGGCAGAAGCAAGACCCCAGCCAGGCAGAGCCTGCCACTCCTGTCAGGGGCAGGTGATTAAACACACAGTATAACCTGCGCTCACCCTTGGGTAGCTTGGCACCGAGCAGTCAGGCTTAACACAGAGGCACTGTGTAAAGTAAAGGTACAGCAGTCACCCGCGATAAATATACTGAGCATCACAAAAAAGACTTCACACAGGATGTATGTAAATAACGTTTGTATTCAACACACATATTCAATCACTATAACATGAACATCATGTTACTTTTGGGCATAAAGCACATTTGGAAATATTACTAGCAGTACTAGGCCCACTTGTCTTGTTATGATAGCAATAGTATTCACACTGGGGACAATTCCTAATCAACCCCCCCCCCCCCTATATATTCCTCCCACTCCCCCCCTCCCCCCGAGAGAGCACCCTGTCCCCCACAGGCTTATCCTGGCAATACTAATAATACAATCCCACACAGTTATAGGTTACACCCCGTGTCACAAAGATATCAAAGATATGTACATACACGAAACTAGAACACTTTTTTGCAGCACTGCAAGCTGGAGCCTTGCGGGTAAACCCAATGTAAAATGTATTGTGCTTTTGGCATGAAATCAACGTATAAAGCGGCACCGCCAGCTGGTGTCATGAATCACAGGCGGTCCGCAGACTATCACTCACACACTCACTTTGTGCTGCTACACGTATACAGGTATCAGCCCAGTCCGTACGGAATACTCTTGCACACATACGCACTCAGCACCCTGATGCGATGCCACTGGTACCCAACAGGTCAATATATAACACCCTGCAGACTTTGTGGTCCCAGCCTCCCTCCACCCTCTAGTTTACCCCGACTGTCCTATACCCCCGGATGAAAGCTAACCAGCCCCTCCTCCTGGATACTAGGTCGCACGCGACCAAAATCACACTTAGTCTGTGTCCTTGGGAAGCAGGTGGGGATAGGTAGCAAGTTTTAATTAGAAGGTAGATGTAAACAAGAGGAGTTTAGCAGCCACTTGGGCAGTTCACCCACAGGTTGCTGAGCTGGGATTAAGCTTCTTAACTGATCTAATTAAGATCCAGCCAATTCTTTTGTTGCATAAGATCTGGGCCACTGAGAAAACCACCCTTAATTGGGACATTATTAGAGATTGTCTTAAATTACAGTTGGCTCTCCATATACCATGGCTGAAATATATTAAAGACTTTATAAGTGATCTGGGCCATCCCGAATTTTATGATCCCTAGAACACATCAATAGAAAGAAATTTAAAAGTGAGTTTATCGTTACTGGAGGGACTAAGACTTTCCTCTGAATCATTGAAGCTGAGAGTCTGTAATACTCAGATGATTTTGGTCACTTATGACATGCAGCAATATTTAAAATCTATTGAGAGGACACAAGATAGATTTGTTCTAACGTGTATGGGTGGGTATATTCCACCGCTCGATCAGTTTCCCAGAGATAAACGATTGGTCGCATTGTCTTTGTAATTGTCCCTGTGATGATATGTCGCAGCAGTAAACAATTCACTCTGAATTATTCTTTACATTTTATAATGAACAGAGAAAGACTTGGGTTTTACCGATATTGAGGTCTCATGGGTTCAGACAATGTTGACCTGCGTTTTTATTTCTACTGTCTCTACCTAATGAGTACATAAGTTTCTCTATGGTAAGATTTTTAAAGACTGTTAGTATTTGTAGAAAGACTATCTTAATATGAATTATTTATGGTGCTATATAATGTCTGTAATTATGGTAAGGTCTTCAAAGACTTTTAAAGACTGTAACTAGTTGTAGAAAGACTATCTTAATATGAATTATTTATGGTGCTATATAATGTCTGTAATTATGGTAAGGTCTTCAAAGACTTTTAAAGACTGTAACTAGTTGTAGAAAGACTATCTTAATATGAATTATTTATGGTGCTATATAATGTCTGTAATTATGGTAAGGTCTTCAAAGACTTTTAAAGACTGTAACTAGTTGTAGAAAGACTATCTTAATATGAATTATTTATGGTGCTATATAATGTCTGTAATTATGGTAAGGTCTTCAAAGACTTTTAAAGACTGTAACTAGTTGTAGAAAGACTATCTTAATATGAATTATTTATGGTGCTATATAATGTCTGTAATTATGGTAAGGTCTTCAAAGACTTTTAAAGACTGTAACTAGTTGTAGAAAGACTATCTTAATATGAATTATTTATGGTGCTATATAATGTCTGTAATTATGGTAAGGTCTTCAAAGACTTTTAAAGACTGTAACTAGTTGTAGAAAGACTATCTTAATATGAATTATTTATGGTGCTATATAATGTCTGTAATTATGGTAAGGTCTTCAAAGACTTTTAAAGACTGTAACTAGTTGTAGAAAGACTATCTTAATATGAATTATTTATGGTGCTATATAATGTCTGTAATTATGGTAAGGTCTTCAAAGACTTTTAAAGACTGTAACTAGTTGTAGAAAGACTATCTTAATATGAATTATTTATGGTGCTATATAATGTCTGTAATTATGGTAAGGTCTTCAAAGACTTTTAAAGACTGTAACTAGTTGTAGAAAGACTATCTTAATATGAATTATTTATGGTGCTATATAATGTCTGTAATTATGGTAAGGTCTTCAAAGACTTTTAAAGACTGTAACTAGTTGTAGAAAGACTATCTTAATATGAATTATTTATGGTGCTATATAATGTCTGTAATTATGGTAAGGTCTTCAAAGACTTTTAAAGACTGTAACTAGTTGTAGAAAGACTATCTTAATATGAATTATTTATGGTGCTATATAATGTCTGTAATTATGGTAAGGTCTTCAAAGACTTTTAAAGACTGTAACTAGTTGTAGAAAGACTATCTTAATATGAATTATTTATGGTGCTATATAATGTCTGTAATTATGGTAAGGTCTTCAAAGACTTTTAAAGACTGTAACTAGTTGTAGAAAGACTATCTTAATATGAATTATTTATGGTGCTATATAATGTCTGTAATTATGGTAAGGTCTTCAAAGACTTTTAAAGACTGTAACTAGTTGTAGAAAGACTATCTTAATATGAATTATTTATGGTGCTATATAATGTCTGTAATTATGGTAAGGTCTTCAAAGACTTTTAAAGACTGTAACTAGTTGTAGAAAGACTATCTTAATATGAATTATTTATGGTGCTATATAATGTCTGTAATTATGGTAAGGTCTTCAAAGACTTTTAAAGACTGTAACTAGTTGTAGAAAGACTATCTTAATATGAATTATTTATGGTGCTATATAATGTCTGTAATTATGGTAAGGTCTTCAAAGACTTTTAAAGACTGTAACTAGTTGTAGAAAGACTATCTTAATATGAATTATTTATGGTGCTATATAATGTCTGTAATTATGGTAAGGTCTTCAAAGACTGCGACTGAGGGAGCAAGGCCTTTTTTTAATAGGAATTTTTTTATGGTGATATAATAATTCCTGTATTTTTGTATGGAATATATAATGTTTTTAATTTTTTTAATAGTGTCTATTTTATGTAAATGCTTTTATGATTTCCTATGAAGAAATCGAATAAAGCTTAACTTGACTTGACACCCACAGATCTCATAACACATTCTCTAAACCTGCTTCTTAACTGTCTTGTAAGCGTTCCTTCAACTCAGTCAGTCTCTCTCGCTACTTCCTGGCGCCAAGATGTCTTTGGGAGGGGCCAGGTGTGGTGAGGACCGTTGGTCCGCCGCGATGAGGGTCAAAGGGGAACAACCAATGAATGGGAAGTAACACAGGTGAGTCTCTCGGTAGGAGGAGGCACCCCGACAGGTACATGTTGATCTGGGTTGTGCCCAGGCAATCCGGGCACCGTGTCTGTTGCGCATTGGTATTGGTCGCACCAGACACTTCAGGTCTCAAACACGAAGACTTGCAAATTCTGTACCTCCCTGGAAATTAGGCACAATGACTGGCGCACATTGATATGGTTTGCACCAGGCAATTCCGGTCACACACAATGAAGAGTTGCAGATTCCATACCTCCTTCGAAATGACGCACAATGTCTGGTGCGCAGTGATACAGGTTGCACCAGACCAGTCCAGTAAGCAGAGCCACATGAGGCAGCCGCGGTCCGTGCAGGTCACAGCGGTGGGGCCGGGTTAGGGAGGATTTCGAAGGATGATGCCGAGGGAAAATTTATTATTTATTTAATTTTCCCTCTGCATCGTCCCTCGAAGTCCCCCCTTACCCGGCCCCACCGCTGTTACCTGCACGGACCGCGGCTGACATGAGGCACTACTACTGGTAAACCCCCACCGCGGAGGTTCACGCAATGTGAACCGGACACCGCACGCAATGACCATGCAGTCGGCGTGAGGCACGAGAGAGATGCGCACGATCGACGAAACTGACCACACAGGGTCCCACTACTGGTGAATCCGCTTACCACCAACAAGACGCTTATGAGTGTCAGGGTCTCTGCGGTACAGGAACTACATACCTTAGATGTGGGCAAGATTTCTTGGCCTCCGCACTAGACAATCCGGTCTCCAGGCTCAAGTCTTAGTTCCACGCTCACACCGCGCTACCTGTTGGGATTCAGTTAACAATGTGGGCACTTGAGAGGGCACCGCTCTCCAGATGTCACAGGTAGATGGTGTAGGTCCCTTGTGGGTGATCTCTGATGTCCCTAAGATCTCCGAGAGAACAGGAGGCCGACCAACGGGCCCTTGGAGAGAACATTTCAGGGTGCCGCACTTCAGCAGGTCTTCAGCCCAGGCCAGCCACTATTCAGAAAGGGCACGCAGTCCCCTTCAATGGCAGTAATCCTCCATGTGCACAACAGAGTTCACTGTCAGTGTGCACCATGCAGTCCAGGTTCTCCAATCCTGCATCCCCACAAGCCAATCTCACCCTTTGCTGAAGGATGGCACCAGTAGATATACTGTTGTGTCTCTTTGAAACTAGGGGTGGTTTAAGGGGTTTCCCTTTGAACCACATATGTCTCCCCAAAATTATAGACATGTCTGCCATGGGGCCATGGAATGTAGATCTTAATTTTTAGTGATGCCATGATCTGGCCTCTTGAGGCCAAGTGTCAAAAGCTCTCTCTCCATTCTAACCCATGCGACTCTCAAATGGCGGAGGTCTGCCGTTTCCGTGGGATGCCCATGTTTTATAGCTGTTGCTGGGAATGCACAGATGTTCTTCCCCCACCCCTGGTGTCCACTGGAGCCAGGCACTACGGTGCACAAGACTCTTAGAACATAAAAATGTCCATATTCTATAAGTGGCATTTCTAAGCGAGTTATGCCAAAACCACCTTTACCACTGGAAAGGGTTTGGCATGGCGAATCCATTGATAGGAAACATCATGAGGGTACTCCACTGCAATCCAATATTGCAGCCCGAAGTAATTTCAACCACTTCCCCATGTTAGCCTTTGGGAAGAGCAAGCCTCATAGGTAGTTAAAACACACACAAGTATCCCTCATTACCTGGGCTCACACAGACATGCAATGGCAGGTTGGACACATAGTCCCCAGTACCAGGGGTGCAAGTGTGCCCACACAAATCTGCGACAGCAGACTGGACACAGGTTTAACTAATACAATTGTGGCAGTGCGCACGCACGGGCCTGCAGTGGCAGGCTGCACATGCAATCACAGGTACCATATGTGCGGATGCGCACACACAGCGGCCTGCAATGGCAGGCTGCTCATGAGTTTAATCATTATAGATGCCAGTGCGCGCACACTGGTCTGCGATGGCAGGCTGGACCATGTTTCCCAGACCCATAGGTGCCAGTGCCAATCCCACAAGACTGCATTGACATGCTGGGCATATGGGCTTACCCCCCCGACGCAATCCACTACCGGCTTGCGTTGGCGGACCGGGCACACTATAAAAAATGCCATAGGAGCCAGGGGGCATCATCCAGCCTGCAACAACAAGCTTGGACACATAGTCGAAACACCATGGGGGTTTGTGCGCTCACCTAAGCCTGTAAATGCATGCTGGCTGCACAGTTAACACCCCACAGGTGAAAGTGCGCACTCCCAGGTCTGCGTAGGCAGACCGACCCTTGATTCAGAAAATCATGTCAGTGTCTCTTCCTAGCCTGTGTAGGAAGGTGCATGCACTTCACACTGCCTTAACAGTGGGGACATGCTCAGAGCCCTGAGGCCATACAAGAGAATCGGCTACACCCCAGGAATATCCCATGGGAAGAGCTGAACTCCAAGGCAGGGAAAGCCCCACGTGGGGGGTGGGGAGGTTCCTCACTACTATGGCAGGGAATATGCATATGCACCTGCCCGGCCCTCAGCGTACCACCCCCCTGCGCCCTTTAGGGCTTCCCTGGGGGGGTGCCCTCATGGTATGGGACGACCCACTCAGGTGTGGCTGAGGCATATGTGATGCTAGCCTGGACAGGGGCGCAATGTCGCCACACAGACCTTTGATGTCATGCCCAATGCATTGGTGACAGACTATCTTGCGGGTGGCATACTCAGTGCTCCCTCCCACTTCTAGCCAGTGCCATACCTGCCCCGGGTATCGATGTACCTGGTTATGGGGCGCATGGAGGTATGGCACATAAACCCATTGTGTACACACCCACTGCCTACTGCGGGCGAGGCAGGCACACGCCACCTTCCCTTGGCAGTACAGTGGGAAAGTGCCCAAATTACTAAGGTCATGCAGAGAGAGTCGGCAAAGACTAGGAGGAAAGAGCAAAATGTTTTGGGGTAAATTCCCCTAAGAAAGACCGTGTCCAACACGGTGGCTTTAAGTCGTACATTCTTCTCCGCAAATTCTCTTTTCGAGGTATATGAAAGGTCCCGCTCAATGGTAATCACGTATTCATGCCATTAGCTAAGCCACATACACATGTGCAACCCTTTCTTAGCCGCCATCAACTTACTGGGGTACCTTCAGGGGAAAGCTTTCCTCGTTATTGATGTCTTTCTCCTTCTTCGACAAGGGATTTCCCATTCTGGCAAGCTCTCAGTCGCTCTTGCGCACATTCACCCATATGCATCTTGGCACTGAATAACAGATGTTTATTGTTACCCAACGGTACTCATTTTATCGACCTCAGATGGATGGAAGGCTGAGTAGACCCGCCAGGATTTGAACCTGACCATGAGGTCGAACACAGGCCCCTGCTGTGGACACATTAGTCCACTGAGCCACCAGACCTGACCCGTGATTCTAGGCATCACGTGACATACTACGACCGTGATTCAAGATGGAGGACAGTGTAAACTCAGATTTATGTTCGCATATGCTCAGTTCTAATGCATTTAAGTGAGAAAAGAAAACAGCTTTCACAAATAACATCAGGGCAGTCACTTCTGCGGTCCTGGGTCAAGGCAAGCAGGTCAAGTTTTCCTTTGGGCTTTAGACAGCAGGGCAGTCTTCTGATTCTTCACAGGTCCAGGATTGTTCTCATTTCGGGTCTGGGGTTGCCACTTTTATGCGCAGTGCCAGGCTGTGGGTGGGGGACAATCCTTTGTCTGCCTGTAAAACTAGTTCTGGTTAATTTTCTCCTCTTACCTGGATGTGGCTTCGGCTTGGCTAGTGAAATAAAGAAAAGGCAGGGGCAGGCCTGTTGTCGGGTCTCTGTGCGTGCGGGGGCAGGTCCCTTTAAAGTGTAATCAAGGCAGGGCACAGCTCCTCCACAGACATCCTGTCAGGAAGCTCCTCTCCCCTCTATACCCAGGCCCTTTATCCACTGTATGGCTTCAGTACACATTTGCCATTGGGGGAGCCATGAACAGCCCAAGGCAGCTGGCTATTCACAGAATGGCCCCAGAAACGTTAGGCAGGGGAATGCCAACTTTCTAAAAGTGGCTTTTCCAAAATAATAATTTAAAATCAGACTTTACTATTAAAGAGTGTTTTAAATTACAATTAAAATGAGTGAATGGAGCATTTCTCCAGCTACTCCTAAACTGAATTTAGCACTTATTAAATGTAATAAGGTAAATTGGTGTTAGTCTATGGGAGGCCAGCCTTGCCACAATGAAAAATGTCTTTGGAGGGTTTTCACTGTCACAACAGATTAAAAAATTAAATATGTCCTATCTTTTAAACACCATGCTCCCTGCCCAATGAGCAGTTAGGGCCTATCTTAGGGGTAACTTATAAGTATTTTCGGTTTGGCAATAGGCTTATTTTGTCAGGCTGAAATGGCAGTATAAAACCGCCTTGCAGTCTGCAATGGCGAGCAAGAGACATGTATTAAGGGGCTACTTTAGTGTGCGGCACAATGAGTGCTGCAGCCGCACTAGTAACATTTAATTTACAGGCCCCTGGTTCAGGTAGTACTATGCTAAGGACTTTAAATGTGGCAATCATGTGTATGCCAATTTTACCATGTTTAAAGGGAAGAAAGCGCACACACACTTTGCCATATTTCCACCACTTGTCTTTTGTACAACTTCATGCATTGAGTTTTTATGGACTGAACGCATCACATTTTTTTGTCTGAATTGGTGTGGTCTTTATTAATGTTTTTGTTGTTTAATGATATGCTATCTGCAACTTAATGTCTAGGTCTAGAGAGAAATGTACTTATCTGTGTTTAAGAGGTTTATTGTAAATAACTTGGTAGAAGCCATCTTGTTTGTTATGATTGGGTGTAATTCACCCTCGCAGTGGTCTTTAAACTGGTATTTTACAAAGGACAGCAGTACATTCAGGTGGAAGGCACACATGTCGACCATCCTGCACTTAGCTACAGGTTGGATTTCATCCCTTTAACGCTATCAAGGATATCCCTTTGTAAGTCTGTGCTCTGGAAGTTTTGGAGTGCTTCTCGTCTGTCAGTCTGGCATGGTCATGAAGATCGCCAGCCTGCCTGAGGTCTGGAACTTCATGGTAATGTCTTGTCTGTCACTCAGTACCCCAACAAAGTGATCCATGCGCTGACCGCCTTCATCCACAGCCTCCCTGTGCAGCAGGGTTTGAGCACATCTCCGGCGTCATGTCTCACATGTGACTGGCTGTGAGATCAGTGATGGACATCCAGAGTGCTGTGGATCTCAGCACCTCAGTAAAGGGTGTGACCACGCACAGAAGAGTGCCTCATACTGATCTGACAAGATAGTGGTTGCTGCACTGTCTTCTTGGCCTCTTTCCTCCTTTCCATGCCAACATGCGGATCTAGTAGGGTCTTTCCCACTCACAAAAGGGGCCCAGGAAGAGAGGCGGCTCAGCGTGGTCATTGGTGTGATGCATTTCTTGGTCTCAGGGAGTGGGTGCTCACAGCAGCTGGGCTAATTTGTGGTGTTGAATAAGGCAGTTTATGAGAACGCCAGGCACGCTACCTCTATTTCTCTCAGGTTGCAGCAACACCAATGTTTTTAGGTAGGCCTGGAGTTTGTTCCCTGCTAATCAGGGGAGACAGCCAAGTGTCCTGCCTCTGGTTCAGGCCTTTCATCTGTGTCACCACCGCAGAAATATCCTTATAGTCAAAAGGTGAAATGGAATACCCACCTCATATCTGAGAGAACCCCAAACTTGGTCCTGCCAGTGAGGGGCGATTACATTGGCTGAAGACACTCTGGTGAATGGGACCAGGTTCACAAATTTAGGTGCGGTTGTGCAGGTGCGGTTGTGACTCTGGTGGAGAAATGGAGAAATAATCGACTTCTCTGAGGCTGTTATGAGAGAAAAAAATAGCTGAAGCGTGAGTACCGGCCCCAATTATGGTTGCATACATTGTGGGATAGGGGCACAGGCACAGAGAAGGGAAAGTGCACTCTTAAGGCATTGACTCTGGTAATGCAACTAAAGCAGCCTTACATGCCAAGTAGCTGAAGGAAAAATATTCAAGAGCGAGAAAGGTACCACTTGACACCAATCTTTGCACTTCTGAATAATAAGTATGACAAATTTCAGAAATCAGATAACACACTGGAGGATAGAATAGATTGGTGGCAAGATCACAGTCTGTGCCCTTAGATGCCAAGCAGTTGTAGAAGAAGGGTAAGGATAAGAGTAATCAGCTATCAAACCACAGCTGGGAGGAGGCTTAATGACTAGATAATGCAGTGAAGGCAAGGACTTTGAGCACACTGGTAGTCCCGGTGGATGAAGAGAGAAAATGAGGGGCTTTCTAGAGATTTAGTTTTTGAGGCCTTCGGGATACCAGTCAAGGCTTTCAAAAAGGAAATATATAATTGTGTCTGTCTTGAGACTCCAGGACCCAGCATGCTGAAGGGTCTAACTGAGAGGCGAGGAAAGCAAACACCGAATACTGGAGGCAGTTTGTTCCACAAGGAGGGTAAACATAAACAGTAGCCCTGTCCATATCATTTTAGATGTATCTCAAGCCATGGCAGAGAAGAGAAGAGAAATTGATCATGCAATAAAGACTTTCTGGCAATGAAGACACAATTGAAAATACTACTACCAGTCAAGTTTATTGTCACCACAAAATTGCAGAATATCTGTTCTGAAGGTGGTGATGAATTCTTGACCTGGAAGGAAAAAAGGGACATTGCAAGATCCTCACACCATCTTACTAGGGATGTGAGATCGCTGATCCTTGCGCCGTCCGCACACTAAGTACTGGATTATGAAGAACATGGAACACTAGCTGTTTTTTTTCCCTCTCCCATTTACCTGCTGTGGTCTTTTTCTCGACTTTTAGAAATTAGTGTTTCCCATTCCCCACAGGCTGGGGATAACTGTTAGGCTCAGCCTAGCTCACAGCTTTTTTGCCTGCCTGTGTCTTGGGGATCTTGTTTGGAGAGCCGAAAGCCAGCCCCAGAGAACCAAGATCCTCTCCAGACAACCCACCCAGAGATTGAGTGGCAAGAATCTTTCTTCAGATACAAGGGGACAGTGCCTATACCTGACGGGAAACGGCCACTACAACGCAGCAGTTTCCACGCATAACTTAACCACGCATGCATTACAACGCATGTGTGGTTACCACGAATAGCCTTTACCACGCATACCTTTACTACGAAATACGTAGTAAAGGAATGTTTGTTAAAGGCTAAAAAAAAAAGGAGGGCTTGGGGGGGTCTACCCCCCCCCCAAAAAAACGTGAAAAAAAGGCGGATTGGGGGGGTTTCCCCCCCAAAAAAGAAAGCGCACCTATTAAAGTAGGGATGTGGAGGCAATCGGCGTCGTTAGAGGAAACGGAAAAACACTTCCGTTTCCTCTATACGACGTGCAACGTCAACACGGAAGAAAAAAGAGAAGAGACGACGTGGAGAGGTAAGGGGAAATTTACATTTACAAAAAAAAAAAGCAGGGGTCCGATTTAAGGGTTAAGGGCAGGGGAGGGGGGTATTTGTAAGAAGGGTTTAGGGGTGGGGAAATAACCTTTACCAAGAGTATGCCCTTACCATGCATGAATTTACAACGAAAATCGTTGTAAAAGTATGCGTGGTAAAGGAATATTCGCGGTAAAGGTTATGCGTGGGAATGGCATTCGCGTTGTAACGCATGCGTGGTAAAGGCATGCGTTGCAACGGAATGCGTTGTAACGTCATACAACCATGCCTGACAAGCATGCTTCTCTGGACGTTCGCTTTGTTCTCTGGTAGCCCCCTGCAGCAGAATAAGGGCCTGATTCAGATCTTCGCAGGCACGTTACTCCATCACAACGGTGACGGATATCCCGCCTGCCAAAATATAAATCCCATTATATCCTAGGTAATTGATAGCCCATCCGCCGAAATATAAATCCCATTATATCCTAGGTGACGGATAACCCATCCGCCGAAATATAAATCCCATTATATCCTAGGTGACGGATATCCCATCCGCCGAAATATAAATCCCATTATATCCTAGGTGACGGATATCCCATCCGCCGAAATATAAATCCCATTATATCCTAGGTGACAGATATCCCATCCGCCGAAATATAAATCCCATTATATCCTAGGTGACTGATATCCCATCCGCCGAAATATAAATCCCATTATATCCTATGGGATTTATATTTCAGCAGACGGGATATCCCTCACCGTTGTGACGGAGTAACCCGTCCGCCAAGATCTAAATCAGGCCCTAAGTCACCAGCATCCTCTTTGGTGTTGGGAGTCCCAGAGCCTCACCTTTGTCCTCTGACCCTGCTAGTCTATTCAGTGGTGAGGTTCACTTCACCACTAAATCCTGACCTTGGGTCTCTTTGTAACATATCTGCTAACCTTTGCACTGACCCTAAACTTGGCTTTGCTAATTCTCTTAATTTTTTAGAGAAGCTTCCGAGGACTGCGACACACTAACCCTACGTTGTTACCTCTATTGGAGCAGGACATAAAGTCTTGGGGAAGCCCCAGATACGGGTGTTCTGCTGAAGCGTGCCACAGAGAAGTATGCAAACCGGTCCATAGAAGGACCCTTCCGAAAAGCCTAAAACATTTACTATAACCTTCACAACTGTAAGGGCGAGACACATCAGGCTACCACACTTCTGTCTAATTCTTCTTGTGCTTCAGTTGAGAAGAGTTTATTAAAGGGTTATTGCTTTTGAAGCAAAGGACATGACAACATCCATCTGTATTGTTGTACCATATTAGCCTCTCACCCAACTCTCCTAAATCCTTTATAGTTATTTTATGATATTGCGACTCAGCTCAGACTCGAGACATTTTTAACGAGCTGAATAAATGTACTTTTAATTATTTATATTTACGTTTTTTATTTTTATTTTAAATAAAAACTTCAGTACGAAAACTGAAAAAGAAAAAATGCATTCAAGTAAAGAATCAGGCATACATTACTTGGCATCGTCTCCACCAGGGTTTCGGTAAAAAGGCCTGTACCATATTATCACCCCTGAATCAGCTGGGTGTATCCCCATTACCCCAACAGAGTCCAACACTCTGGATGAGCAACATGTAGAGGACTGGTCAGGGGAGTTGTGACATGGTTTTCATGCCCCAGAATCACAGGAACCTACCGGATCTGCTAGAATGATCAAATGAGGAGCAGGTGTCATGTTGATACTGCGCCGGGGGGGCTTACAAACCTACATACAGTCAAGCCTTGGGTTCTGCTCAATGATGCCTGCAACTTCAGTGGTCTGGACAAAGGCCTGCTGCTCCGAGATGGAGGCAGAGCAGAGTGTCAGGGACAATGAGGCTGGGGAGTGACCTAGAGACAACAGACCACTGAAGGCTGAGAAGAACTTGGAAGAAAGGGAGATGGAGGAAAATCAAACATGGAAAGCGGGGCATTTGGTCGTCAGCGGGTGGTTAAAGCGTCTGGCAGGAAGAACATCAGAAGATATAGTGTGTTCGGACAAGACTGTGGCACCAGAATAAAGCCTGAAGAAAGAGCATGTTCTAGCAAGACAGTAGAAGCACTAAATTTAAGGAGCCTGCATTGACAAGAACGCCTGATGCATACGCCTTTGTCTAACATTCCAGTATTGTTTGGCACTCGCTTTCTCTTCAGACAGCTACAACCATGTCAAATAAACTTCTGAATAAACTATTAAATCGTGCATTAAGCGCTTTCCACATTTTGGGCAAGTTCTCCTCTAAGGAGCGGATAGTACTGCAAGGGGTAGTTTTCTTATTCTGAAACCAATCACTAGAAACAGCTCAGTGTGTCTGGAATGCAGATGGACTAGGTCGATTAACACCCATGCAAGTAAACACAATACAATACTGTGTATAATATACTGCAAATACAATGCAACAGAAACACCCCTAGTTTACCAAGTGAGCCACTGACATCTTCAAGTTGTGGCTTGTGGGTGATTAAGGCTTACCTGCCTTTTCATTGTTTGCCTTTCAATACAGAACCAATGAACACCTGCAAAGGACAGAGAAACCACACGGGGCTTAATCGATCAAGCCGCTATCCTCAATGACACGGTGGGGCAAATAACAGTCTTTCTACAGGCTCGTGCGGTCCTAACCAAGCAGACAACTTCCTACACCCTCCAAATTTCGAGTATGAAAAAGCCCCCAACACCCTCATTCAGATTTATCAAAATGGAGATGTCACTCTCATGCAGCATGTATTCTACTCCCTTCATAAAGATGCGCCCAACTCTTTGTTCTCTGAAATCAGCCACACCCAAAGACATCTTTTTTGTCATCCTAAATCCTGAAACCTAGATATTCTCACATGACACTTTGCTCAACCACAGTTGAAACCCTAATATAGAATTCCTCTGTTCCTGGGTTGTCGCCGTCATTCTGGCCATCATTGGGTAGCCTGCCATGATTCTCAGAAATTATCAATACGCAAACTGATTTGGACAGTCGTTCCCCTTGTTTTAATGTCCAGTGGCAGAAGTGAGCTCTCTACCACTGGCTCTGAAGTTCCAAGTCACACGACTCTTTGCGAAGGATAAAAAGCATTTATGCAACAGTGCATAGATCATGCTACCACTAAATTGAAGGAGTCCTCTGAATGTTCCCCCCCAGATTTATGACAGTTTAGGTGCTAGCTCCTGGGTTCACATCATTCCTACGCAACAGTAAACTTACATAGCGCTACGGTAAATGGCCTATTTTTGACCTCATCATCTGTAGGCTTGGTACACGCCAATCATACAACCCAATGGGCTGGCCACCTCATGCTTAAATGAGCTTTGAGCAATCGAGATGTAAATAACTTGTGAAGAGAACACCAAGCAAGCGACAGGCCAGACTGCTGTATATGAAGCCGCCATCCTCCAGGTTGTACAAGATATACTTGGCATCCTAGTCGTATGAGAGGCGCGCATGTTTGTCCGGCTTAGTCTTCTGGTTATTATATATTTATAAATATATAATATATATATATATATATATATATATATATATATATATATATATACACACACACACACATACATAACATGATGTCACACCGTCGTAGTATTGAGGGAACCTTCATGTGGTTTGCCTTGTTCTATGACTGCTGTGATCAGTTGGGATAATTAAAGACTCAATGTGTCCAGTGGTCCCAAATTGCAAGGGATGACTTTTCATGCTGGCGTTTATAATACAAAAGGGACCACGTAGGGAGCCTAAAGGGCACATGAGCATACCTACCCACCATCACGTGGGAGATTCTTCGCTTTGTGGTTTCTTGCTCCTCGTTGATTGTGTAGTCAAAATCCGTAGGCCCCCGTCTCCACTCTTTGTGAAACTCACCCCTCAGAAGACAAAATGTGTCCTTCTCTTATCAGAATCTAAACCTAATGGTTGACAAACTGGATGTCAACTTTTAAAGATCTTGGAATAACCTGGAATCACCTCCCACACCTTACTGTTCCCTAATAGGCCAGTGACTGAACCTCTAGGTGCCCTGTAATTACTACCCTGTGAATGATATATCTTATCCCTCTCCTTTTGTTCCCGATCCAACTACCTAACCACCCTCCTGATTTGATTTACGCACCAAGCTCCTCGTCCACAGCCTGCAGCTAAATCCTATAATTCTGGTGGCTAATTTTTGGGTTGAGGTGTTGCTTCCGCTTTCTTAAGTTTCCTGCAGGTATATGCTGTTCTGTCAGGTACATTTGTTAATGTTACCTTTTTCTGATGGATTTCTTTGGATTTGTGTGATGTAGGTAGAAGCAGTTCTATGTTGGATGGGGCCCTTATCTTTGCAGGAAAATGTATGTAGAAATCTGTTCCTCAGTGGGTGGTGCACCCCACTACCTCAAATTCACTTAATCAGTGTACACTTCCATATAAACCAATATATCCGACATGTAGCTCTACTTAGAATAGTTAGGTGTTTAGGGTAAGGTTTATGGTTGTTTTTAGGATGAGGCTCAGAGGTGGGTTTAGACTTGGTCTCGGGTCAGGATTGGAGTTTGTTAAGGTTTAGAGTTGAGGCTAAGGTTATAGCCCTGAAGTTAGTAATAGGGTAAGGTTAAAGGTATAGTTATGCGGTAATTATGGGGCTGGGTTTAGGATTGGCATGGGCTTTGCACAGTCCTATATTTAGGCTCATTGTTGCATTTATAGTGAGGCTCAGAAATCGTCTTGTGGCTAAGGATTGGGCAGGCTTAAGACTTACTGTTGAAATTAGTGTCTTCCTGGACAGTCCAAATGTACATTTGTGATGTCGGGGTGAATTACATTAAATAAGCACCAGCCCAATGTAGTAGTAGTGTCAGCTGGAGGAAGGGGCGAAGTGATGAAGTAATAAAAGTACCCTAGCTATGCCCTTATATTCCTAATGTTGTAATGCTTTAATGATGACATTTACATTTTGTCAAACCTTCCTCCGTAGTGTCAATGATGATGTCATTGCATATATTAAAGCAGTTTATTTTGAGCACAGCAAGGTTCAGATGCCCATTTGACTCATATAGGTGACTATGTTCCTTTGAAACCCTACAGTGAATGGGAGAAACGTGTTCCCTGTTTGCTCTGAAGCCAGGACCACTGTCCCAACTCCCTCAGACAATTAGGAGGAAGGAATACAACTAAGAAACCCCTGCTCAATTCGCGCACTGCAGTGACAGGATGGTGTCTACTCTCGGGTCTCGCGTGGATGCTCAGCCCTCATTACGATGGCGGGGGAGTCTGCTTCAATCTAGAGTGTGCTGGGTGCGAACTGTAGTGACGGATTGGAGCTGTTGCGAGCTTCTCTTCAACCACAGTCATGTAGGTCTCAAAGGCAGCTGCTCAGAAGCACCTCACAGGAGATATATTCCTCTGGTTGAACACACTTCAGGATATACATCAATCATGGTGTTGACCTGGTCCAGAATCCATCATGGCGCATTGGAAATGTGGATCTGACTTTACCCAAAGAGCATCCCTTGCAGTTGGATTTTTCAGAAAAGTTGCTGTATCAAATAAGATTTGTGCGTGTTTAGAGACAAGGCACCTCTCCCTGTACAGACCTGCGTTAGGGATCACTAAGAGGCATCTGTAAGGGTTTCTTGAAGGAGCGCTGATCCGATGACAGTAGTTGCTTCGGGTAGAAACCATCTGAGGTTTATTTGAATTGTCTCACAACAACATTCGGTGCGTTTAAGAGCCGCAGCACCAGGGGACGATGGGACCCATGAGAAGGTCTGGTCTTTCTATGAAGCGGACCATGAAAGTTCATCATGGGCTGAACGCTTTGAGAGTCTCCAAGGCTGGGGACTAACACCAGTCCAGGAGCTGCTGGAGGAGAACTGTGGCTGGGGAGCGGAAGGCTGGGCACCATCTGTCAATAATGTTAAAGGGGAATAATATGGTTTTGGTGAACTCTTTATCCTTCCACTTCTGCCAAGCAATGCTACACCCTGCGTTGGCTGTGGGAATGGAAAGTGTATGTTGTGAGGTGATCATCACAAGTACATCTTGAATTGAAAAGAGCAGTCGATGCAGTTAATGCTGAAAAGTTCTGCTTCTAAGGCTCATATGTACAAAGCTATTTAAGCATTTCTTAACGGATCGAATCGCTATTTTGGGCCATTAAGAAATGCTAAATAGCCTTTCCATATGTACAAGAGGTAGAAAAGCGGTGGCAAATTGCGATTTCTACCCCTTAGAATTCGAATTTTGTAAATATCAAACTAGGAAATCGCAAATAGAGATTTCCTATTTGCGATTTCCTAACCGCATGTACCAAGCATCTCCTAAATGCAAAATGGGCATTAAGGAAATGCTATTACCATCCTATTCAATCCGATGGTAACCAGGTGCAAATTTAGAAAAGGCACCCAAAATGCAGTTGCCATACAGCTCGCACTCGCCCGAGGGCATTGAAGTGCTGTACACGTGCAGCCTTTCTTTTTATTTAGATTTGAGAGAGGCCTTAGGCTCATAGGTACGAATTGTTTTGTATTTCTAAAACTGCAATTTCGTAATAGTGTTTGCGATTCAATAGGAATCGCTATTAGGAAATCCCAATTTTCGCGCATTTCATTTAGCATTTTCTAAATAGAGATTTCTTAGGATTCGCTATTTAAGAAATGCAAAATTGAAGTTTTGTACAAATGGGCCTCAGTGCCTTAACATTGCTCAGAATTGCTAAAGCTCGCTCTCTGAGGTCTTATGTAAATTCCGACTTGGGAGCAATTTCGTATTTGGTGTGTGCAGTCATTTTGCACTGGCCCCCAGTTTTTCCACACCCAAATTCCTAATGGTATTTCATGGAAGAATGTGTGCATGGATAGGCTGTTGATAAATAATTGAATTGAGTGAGTTAAGGTGCGATAAAAATGCACCCTTAAATCCCTTTCAATGGATTTACCACCGGCCAATTCTATCGCACGATACATCTTGAATGACTTGGATTAAGGGGGAGTCTTTCTTAATTTGCCTAATAAAAATGAAGATTGATTTTGAAAAAAAGTCATAGCTTAATCTTAGCTTTGTGCTATAAAAGTATATCATAGAATCTATCTTTTGCAATATGTGTAATATGTATAAAATCGCAGCTACTAAACAGTGTGCGGTGTACAACTACCCTAATAACATGTTTCTACTGCTCATCGCCATGATCTTGTCTAAACCTAGCCCGACAGAGCAGGCCTGGTTGATAAGGTGCAGTAAAGTTGTTTCTCCATAGCCTGCTCTGCTGGTCTTTAGAGCAGAGTTGCACTATATGAGATCGTAAAAAATGTGGATAAAATACAATTTATGAAATTAAATTGAAATACTGTGGCTTAGTTAATGATCAGTGGTAAGACCATCAGTTGTCAAGAATTTTGGCATGTGCAGCATCATGTGTGATATCTTCAGCTGTCCATTGGAAGAGCTGTGCTTGAACTGGATTCCAGCCCATGTTTGCAAATTTACTTGAACACTCATCTAGGCAGAATTATGTTCTTTGTGTTTGAATTCATGTTAAGAACGTTAGTGTATCAAACAGTTTTGTAATAGACTATTTTTTGTTTTTTTTTAGGCAATATATCTTGAAGGTGAAGCCCAGACATTTTCTATTGCTGTAATGGCTCTGGCCTGCAGTACAAAAGGACAGGTCTCATTGCATTTCATACAAGTGTAGGGTGCTTCACTCTGCACAGAGATCTACACCCTACACTGCTTGTAATGAGGTAAAATGGGCCTCAAAGCACAACGAGGGGGCTACTTCACTCAATACAGATGCCAGCAGGCATTCTTTGGGTGCTAATGCCATTGGGCATCAAATAGGTTTGTGCCAGCTTGCACAAAAATGGCCTCGCAATGTTGGGGATCTGAGACCTCAACTGTGTAATCAGACCTACAAGTCTCCACTAATCATAGTGTGAAACGCCATCGATAGGTCTTCGGTAAATGAATACACGGCGCCTGTTCCAAATTTTTGTGCTGCAGGGTCATTTAATGAGGTGTGGAAGCGTCGATTTCTGGGAGACTTTTATTTACCAGACAAAGACTGGCTTGCCATCCTCTTTAGACAGCTGAGTTAAGCACTTGAGCAGGATGAGCACGTCCTGCAGGTCACTTTCAGGCACGGTTGAGGTGGCCATCTTCTTCAGGTTTTCTGGGTCCATGAGTTGCTTCAGTTCCTCTGATCCAGGTTGCGGCCTCTCCTTCAGGATTCCAAAGAGGTTTACGATGTACTCCGAAAATCCAGGGTGGACGCAGGGGTCATAGTCAAACTGCGACAGTTTATCCATGATGCATTTATACCTTAGCTTCAGGTTAGATTTCTGTTCTTCATCCACTTTGCCTGTGCTGCGGCATGAGGTGGCCTGTAAAACAATGCAAAGGTAGTTTGTAGTGCATAGCATTAACTTAACACATTTTACCTTAACGTCTTCACAGTGAGATAAAACACAAGTACACCATTTGTTTTCAGTTTTAGTCACTTTTCAGTCAAAGTTTGCAATGCTTACCCTCCACCTGATTCTACCCTCACTCTGGTCCTTCCTGAAAAACCTTAAAAAATTGTCCTTTTAAATATCTCAGTTACTGACCTTGCTATTCTTCATTCATGGACCAGCCTGCTTTTCCCATCTAAGTTTTCTTTACTTCTCGCAATATTTGGAAAGACATGCCCCCTGATTGCCTTTGGATGTAACTCAAAAGATTTACACAGCCATGGACTTTGTACTGTTTAGTGGCTTAATGCAATGTAAAAATCTCATTTAGACCCTAAGGGACCTTGATCAGTGTTTCAGGATTATTTTTCTAGATTTCGGTATGGTACACATCTAGTTGAACCCAAACCTAATTTCCCTCATATGCAGTTTTCAGTGCTTGCTGGTGTTGCAGTAGCTTACCAATCAGTGTTAATGAAAAGGTAATACAAGTTAATCAAATTCTTATTGTATAAATGTTAGTCTCACCTCCGACCAATTTGTGCACCCTCTACTCAAAGATTATCAGAGCAGCTCAATCTTAAGATCTACTCAAACATCTTTAGAGCCCTGCAGCCTGCTGCAGCCAGGTAACAAGCCTCTGGTCATTCATAGCCATACAATCGATAAGTGTACCTTAATTACCAGTGGATATTGTCACAAAAATCAAACTTGGGGAATACCAGTTGGCTGTCATAGTGGTTACAGGGTGCCATGAGCCACCTACAGGTTGTCGGCTTCATCGTGGAAGGTGGTGATGCATGTCTAGTATTTCTGTTTGACCTATTGGCAGTGTTTGAGACTTGATCCCATAGGACTGTCAGCACCCTAAAGACCCACAGGAGTATGGGTTCACCAGTCCCAGAGTGGGTCATCTTCATTCTTACTTATTGGTTTCCCCCAAAGATCATCTCTCTGCTTTTCACCTTCATATGGAACCCTTTGGGAGTAACTAGCACACAAGCATCACAGTTTACCAGTTTGTTGACAATACATAACTGATCAAAGTAGCAGCACAGGGCTGCTAGGGGAATGATTGAAGGGATGCTGCTAGTGGAATGATTGAAGGGATGCTGCTCTACCATGTCACTGGTCTTGCAGTGCTCAGTCTATCTCTATGAAAACATCCAACCAAGCGTGCGCTACGGAACAAAACTATTTTTTTCCCCATAACCTGTATATAGTTGTACCTAGCTCCATAATAGTTCTGGTTCTGTTCCAGGGGATCCTCCTCAATAGTGATAAGCACTGAATATTCCTGTCCTACGTACGGGTACCTCTGGGGTCCCCACACGTGGGCAGGACTATTCAGTGTTTATGACTTTGATGAGGATTCCCCTGCAATAGAATTAGGTTTACAGGTAAGCAATTTATCCTTACCTTAAAAACAAAAGCAGAGTCCAGAGATAGCAGTGGGAATGGCACAGAGTGGAAGGTAGTTGAGGGAGTTTGGATAAAAGGATTGCTAGCAGTGGTCTGCGTCCTGAGCAGTTTGTTTCTACACAGGAAATCCTTTGCAAGAGAGTGGTTCCATTCTGATTGGGAGGTTGATGGGTGAGGATAAAGGAGGGGGAAAGCATCTGGTCAGGAGTTGTAAATAAGATTTCTGTTACTTTCAGTAACCGATGTATAAGTATCTGACAACTGTATTAACTAGGGTTACTGAATAAAAAGGTCGAAGACCACTGCATTGTTGATCATTCTACCAGTCCTAATTCAGTGTTGGATACCATGGTTAATAACCACGGTGGTGTAATAGGGACAAACTAGCTAGGGACAAAAGTGAAAGTGCTTGTGATTTACTGACGAGTACCGAGGTAGATCAGGATTTTGTAGATTACGTTCCACCCTGGCATACCAATGCACTGCTGTGACAACTACCCTACTACCCTACTAGCTGAACACACTACAGGCTCTCCAACTTCATTACAGGAACTACTGGTGAATCCCTCATGACCAGCAGCTGCAATTTCACTGGGTTCGAGTCCAGAGAATGCAAAGAGCAAGCGAGATATTAGGCCTTGTACTAGAATGCCCCCAGTGTCTATAACTCCATCTCTGTCCCGATCCAGCTAAACCCATCCAGATGTGTAACTCCATCTCCGTCCTGATCCAGCTAAACCCATCCAGATGTGTAACTCCATCTCTGTCCTGATCCTGCTAAACCCATCCAGATGTGTAACTCCATCTTTGTCCTGATCCAGCTAAACCCATCCAAATGTGTAACTCCATCTCCGTCCTGATCCAGCTAAACCCATCCAGATGTGTAACTCCATCTCCGTCCTGATCCAGCTAAACCCATCCAGATGTGTAACTCCATCTCCGTCCTGATCCAGCTAAACCCATCCAGATGTGTAACTCCATCTCCGTCCTGATCCAGCTAAACCCATCCAGATGTGTAACTCCATCTCCGTCCTGATCCAGCTAAACCCATCCAGATGTGTAACTCCATCTCCGTCCTGATCCAGCTAAACCCATCCAGATGTGTAACTCCATCTCTGTCCTGATCCTGCTTAACCCATTCAGATAAAAACCCATCTTTAAGCCACAGTGTTCAACTGCCCCTCCTGACCATACTATTTCAACCTAGTTAACTTTACTTTTCCCCATCTCTCTTCTCTCAGCCCCAGCTCTAGTGCAGTGTTTAATTGCTTTGTTGTACGGTTCATTGTGCTACCCTTGTAAGAAGGATCCCTGAACACAAGGCTTAACCATTCTTCTCTTTCTGTTCACAAAACATTCCTTATGTAATTTCAGGCATGTTAAACCTTTTTAGTGTATGTCACATACATTTCACCTTTCATGATCTTCATGAACAGGTTTTGGTGTTGGATAGATCCATTCAGAATGTGACTATTGTCTACAATTGATTCAAGGACCAGCTAAAGAACTGTGAAGGAGCTCTCTCTGTGCCAAATTCCTTCTGGCCTTCTAATTTATACCTCAAAGATGTCGCTGAGATGCATCCTCCATTTCGAGTGTTCCATGATGTTGAGATAGTGTCGGAAGAGAGATGTCCACAGTGCTGATTCTTGTCTCCTAGGGATGTCAACAATGCCAGGTAGACTGAGAGGGGTCTAAAATTTGCCAAGGTCATCATCCTCACGAAGCCCACTGAACCTAGGGTATTCAGCTTATGATGACCTTTTAGCTTAGAGTGTAGGTCCACTAGGAAAGGAGAGGCACCTGTCCTTGAGGCCATAATATAGAGTAAAGACATAGAACCATGGCAGCGTCCCCAAAGGCTTTGGTCGTGATGTCTCTTTATGTCTGGCCATGAGACTATAATGTAAGGTGATGTAATAGAAGCAGAGCAACATGCCTAGTGGAAGAGGTAGGATGGAAGATAACCTCAAGAGGCAGGAGATTAGAGAGCTACTGAAATGCCATAAGCCAGTGAACAAAGTGACTCCTTCAATAAGTTCTCTGTTCTTAAGGACTCCCCCAGGGCCAAATGGAGAGAAAGGAGTAGGCATAAACACTTCTACTACATACACAGGCATCAGGCCCAATCACTTGCAAGAAATCCGACCTCGAAGAGTGATGTTGTCATGGCCTGGTTGCTGGCGAAGACTGGCTTAACGCTAATGTCAATACCAAAGATTTAGCAGGTTTACTGTCGAGGACACCATGGACATTGAGTCATCATCATGCCACTTAGCATTAAGGCACTCAACGTAGAACATTTGCTTTTGAGACATTACGTCTCCTGTCATTGTCGATGAAGCATTTGGGCGTTTATATGCTTGACACTGACTGTCAAATTTTCAGTATTGAAAGAAAATCATACACAAGGATTTATTCTTCAGACTCTTTGTAGAGGGACCCCGCACCAGTGGTGGTGATTTCCAGAGATTTATTTTTCAGACTCTCTGTGGAGGCACCCCCTACCAGTGGTGGTGACCTCCAGAAGGATTATTCTCAAGAGCGGCCCGTGCACGTAAGAGCGATGGGGGGGACTGGACAGTCGATGACGAGGGAAAATGAATTATTTATTTAATTTTCCCTCGTCGTTGTCTGTCGAGTCCCCACCCCCCACTCCGCCCTACCGCTCTTACCTGTATGGGCCGCTCCTGATTATTCTTCAGACTCATCATCAAGCAAGAAGGCTCCGAGGTTCTTGGAAAAATATAAGCATCAAGAACCAGACCCAGTATTTTTAAGATGTGGCCACAAACTAGATTTAGTCATAATTTCTGCAGTAAAAAAGCGCTATGTTTCAGCCCTAGAAACAATGCCACAGGGCAGAGAAGCTAGAAGGTACAATGCTTTAGCTGGGAAGATGTGCAGTGTAGCAGGACTGGGCCTCAAAAAGGCCTTGTTGGACCATTATTACAGAGTCTTGTGGGAATCCATAGAAATGTTCTTGGATGATCTCCCTAAGGACAAGAAGGACTTTCTGAAAATCCTTAATGAGGGGCCTCCTAGTCTCGAATCAAGTAAGAAGTGCAAATTTTTGGATTAGGTTGGCTGCTTCAACAGCATACTGCCATAGAGTCACTTTGCATAGATGCTCCTGGTTAATTGACCACTTTTAAAGATGACGAACAACTGAAGCTCTTAAACCTGCTCATTTCTGGTTCAGGTTTTTTCCAGCCACACACAGACGAAAAAATGCAGTGCCTGAAGCAGAGACCCTAAATGCAGCTGACCTTGAAGACCAAAAAAGGTTTTTCAAATTCCAGTTTAAGCATAGGATGTACCCTTTTTCTCTGTCCCTTCACCAGTTATTCAACGTTTACATCTATCCACTATGTGGAATCATCCATTTGTTTGGCTTCAACTCCTTATCCCACGCAGATGGCACTCAGGGTGGAATTTCGATCTGGACACCTCTAACTACATAGGGTGATGGCGAAGCTGTCTGCTTGCTGTCTGTAATTGCATGGCTATTGACTTCTTAAAACTTAATAATTTCTGCTAACTGCAAAGCAGTCTGATTGCTCCGGGGCGCTTCTTATAAAGCAGATGTGCGCTATACAAATTGAGTTTGATTGATTGATTTATGCTGTATAGAAGATATGTAGCTGTGTCAGCTGGGCTTCCTTCCAGTTCAGATGACTGGAAGGTGAAGACGGCATCCCAGTTGAGTTTAATGAAAGGTTTATATCCACTTTGAATCAACGAATCCTACAATTTAGTAATCATATTTTTAAGGGAGGCACTATTCCACCATCTTTTAATAATGCAACAGTTGTTAGTTTTCTTAAGAAGGACAAAGACCATTTGCTGAAACCCAGGCGCGAGCCAAGATGGCCGATAAAGCGCTCCGGAGCGGCCCTCCCGCGAATGATGCAATCCGCCCGATATCTGCCCAATTCTGAGTCACAGGTGTCGCTGAGGTGCTCGGGCGAGGGGCGACGTACATCTGGGGCCGAACAGAGGCCCCGAAAACCTCGAATCCGAGGATCCGCAAGAGCGAGGAGCAGCGGGCCCGCCCGAGGCTTACCAGGGAGCCTTGGGCGCGGACCAGCGGACGGCGAAAAGACCCGGCCCCGAGGTGAGCTGCGGTGGAGGCACGGGTGGCGTAAGTGAGGATCTCCCCCCCGCATATTGGGCAGCAAGACACGTGGGGAGCGGCCGACGCCTGAAGCTTAGGCGAGGCCGGATGGGGGTGCCGCAAGAAGCCGGCTAACGGAGGTGGAGGGGGGCCTGGGTGAGACCGGGCCCAGTGATTACCTGAATTGGCGCCCAGCTGCGGCTCTACAGGTGGCGGGGGCGGGCGGCGATCCCGCTGGGCCCCAGTGTTGCTTGTCCCCCCCCTCTCCGGGGATAAAGTCGGTGCCACTGTCGGAGGCTTGTGCGCACGCAGCGAAGCGGAACAGAGACACACCGGACCTCTGTGTGACCCGAGGAGATAATCGTGCGTGGCAAGGCGGGAGCCGAGGAGGTGCCGGGTCTGCGCCTTTGGGGGAGGGCAGGAATCCACCCGGATGGCGTCGGAGGCCGGGGGGCGGCGAATATCGAGGCAGCACTGACGAAGGAAGAAAGACGGCAAGATCTGGCTATAACCCCACCCCCCAGCGATCCTAAGTGGGGGTGAGCACTGCGGTGGATGCAGCCCTCTCCGCTGGTTGAACGGAAGGTGGAAATCATCCGGGGAGTGAGGAGGTGGACTAAGGTGGGCCAAGCAGGTGTCACAAAAGAACTGCAAATTAGTCAACTAGGGGCAGAGCTGGGCGAACAACAGAAGCAGGATCTGGACGGGAGAGACCCCGGGAAGCTAAACGTAAGGCGCACTTGGAGCGGCCCGGGTCTGCGCAGGGCCGTGGGTGCCGCGACGGGGCTAGTCAGACGGACAGAGATACTGGGCCGGCGGCGTGGCACGGCCTGTCCTGGCCACATCTACATTCGCTGGGACCGCTGGAGTGTCTGTGCTGGACACCTATACAGCCACTCTCACAAAACGGAACGGGGACCAGGGCCAGAACGGAGTAAGTAAGCTGACCTCCCCCCTCACGCCGGAAACGCTATGCGGCCCAAGGGCATCCTGCCGGTGCAGACCAATAAGCTGGACAAATACAGGGTGCCCAGGAAGAAGCAGATAGAGGGCGCCACGGCTCCAGACTCCCAAGAAATGGCGGAACTGTCCATGGGTGCCATTATTGCAGCTATCGGAGACCTCGGAACTACTCTAGAGTCCAAAATGGACAAGGTCACCATCGAAATGACACTTCTGCGGGCAGATGTGAACAAGACCTCCGAGAAGGTCACAGTGGCGGAAACAAACATAAGCGAGCTACAGTCCGCACAGAAGAAAATGGAGGAGCGGATACAGCAGCTTGCGCATCACCAAAAGATTATGGCGGCGAAGATGGAGGAACAAGAAGGGAGGGCCCGTAGAAATAATATCAGGGTGGTAGGAGTTCCAGAGGGGGCAGAGGGCCCCAGCGTAGACCTGTTTCTGGAGGACCTCATACAGAACCACCTGCAGCCCAAACGACTCTCGACCTTCTTTTCGGTGGAGAGGGCGCACAAGGCACCGATACCACCGCCGAAGCCGGGCCCCGCCCCCCCCCCCGGGGGCTATCATTATGCGGATCCTCAATTATCGAGATCGCGATGCAATCCTACAGGTCGCCCGAATCAAGGGGGACTTGCCATTTGAGAACACCGTCATTCGTTTCTTCCCGGACTTCACCCTCATGGTCCAACGCCAACGACGCACGTACAGGCGGTCAAAAGAGCCCTGCAGTCAGAGAACATTAAATACATGATGCTCTTCCCAGCCAAGCTCAGGGTGATGGACAATGGCAAATCCTGGTACTTCATAGCACCCGACGAGGTCTGGAGTTGGCTGGAAGAGGGGAGACCAGTGAACAGCCGCGACAGGGAAACAGCCAAAGGCGCAGGGGTCCAGGGGACTCAGAGCAACAAGAACGACACACCAAGAGCCCGGGGAGGAGCCCTCCTCCGAGGACTGAAATCCAGAGACTAGATGAGTAAAAAATATATATATATTAGAGGGTGTCCATGGAGTGGGGGGGCGGGCATGGCAGGCCTAGGCTAAAAACGAAATACCGCGGACCATAAACAAACTGAAATACGGTGGGTCGTGGCTTGGTCTCTGCTGTCCCCTGAGCCCTATGTTGGGGCAGTGTGGATGTTCCCCATGCCGCCATGTTAAATGTCCAGAACCAGAAGCGGGTAAAGAAAAGTAAGCGGGAGGGCCGTCTTCGGCTTATTGGCGGCAACGCTAACCAACCCCGAGTTATAGACTAATGGTTTTTGTTGGGCGACAGGTGCTCTGCACATTGGGGATCTGGGTAGCAGGTGGGGGGACAATAGGATTGGGACTGTTTTATTAAGTTGTACAGTTATTTTTAATCAATGTTTTATGCGGTCCACAGTTGAGATACCATGTCATAGGTTCTATGCAAGGCAATTCCTATGGCGCAAGGGAGTGGGGCGGGCAAGTGGAAGAGGGGGTGGGTTGCCGATTTCTCAGCTGCTGACATGACACCACAGCACATGGATACACTGCAAATCATGACGTGGAATGTCAATGGGCTGGGGGATAAAATAAAAAGGACGATGGTCCTGCAATACCTCCGAAGACACTCCCCCGATCTTGTATTCTTACAGGAGACGCACCTACGGGGTAATCACTATCATGCACTCAATAGGTTCGGGTACACACTTCGTGCGCACGCCTGTTTCACATCGGGCTTCCGGGGGTGGCGATACTAACTAAGAATACCGCACCCATCCTAATACATCGTAAGTGGCAGGACCCGCTGGGGCGATTCGTGGCGGCAGCTGGGAGGTGGGAGGGGTGGGACCTGAACTTGTGCTCCGTTTACCTTCCCCGCACTCAGCAAAATACTGCTAGACATGCCATCAGGCCTACTTATCATGGGAGGAGATATGAACGCAGTGATGTCCTCCGACATTGATGGATCCGCCGGGACAGCACGTGACGGCAAGCCCTCCCCCCTACAGTCGTTCACGGGAGCAATGGGCCTCTCGGATCTCTGGCGACTTCATAATCCAACCAGTATACAGTGCACACATATCTCAGCAGCACATGGTAGCGGAGCGCGGCTAGATTATCTCTTTACACAATCCATACATGCGGGACACTTCCGTGGGGCCCTGCTTAGAGCAAGGGGTATATCCAATCACTTGCCAGTAGAGGTTCGCCTTCAGGGCCCCACCAGGGACTGCTCAATGCCACCATGCCTGGCTTCTTGGTATTTTAAAGACAAAGACGTACAAGAAAAGTTTAGGGAATGAACGCAGTTGTACTTAAGCGAAATCTCAGGGTCGGTGACCTCGGGCAGCACTCTTTGGGAGGCGTATAAAGCAGTGGCCAGAGGCTATGTACAAGCGAGATGGGTGGTCAGAGGAAGGAGAGGAGAGCTGTGGGTGAGAAATTGGAACGAGACATCGAGGCCTTAGAGAGAGCGCCACTTTGCAACGGGAAACTAGACCCCGAAGTGAAGCATAAGATATGCCTCAAACAAAAGGAGCTGAGGGATATGGAGGAAGAAGCGGCACGTAAACATGCCGTGGCCACCCAGAGGCGGATATACGACCTGGGTGACAAGGCAAACAAGCTCATAGCTTGGCTGGAAAGGAGAGACCGGGAACGGAACTGGGTGGCAGAGATTCGGGACACAGAGGGTAGGGTGAGAAATTCAGGCAAAGAAATAGCAGATGTCTTTGCGACATATTACGAGACCCTATATCAATCAGCAATCACTAGGACGGGGAAGGAGTGCGCAGAACTGCTCAGAGATCTCTCTTTACTAACTCTCCCACAGGATGACAGAGATGCTATTGAACAAGACCTGACGAAAGAAGAGATAGAAGGTGCTATGCAGGATTTACAGTCAGGGAAAGCTGCAGGTCCGAACTGACTGCCAGCGGAGTTATTTAAATGTGTAGCATCCGTGGTGGTGCAGCCGATGTTGGACATGTTCAATACTGCGCTAAAAGTGGGTAGTCTATCTGAGGACCTTAGAATTGCCACGATTGTGGTCATCCCAAAGAAAGAAAAGCCACCGGAACAATGCGGTTCTTACCGGCCCATTTCCCTATTGAATTTCGAAACAAAGGTCCTCGCAAAGGTGCTCTCCAACCGTCTCAACCCCATTATCTCCTCAATATTCCACCCGGACCAGACGGGCTTTATGCCCCAAAGAAGCACCAGACTAAATCTCTGACGCCTATATGGCGTTATGCAAGAGGCGGCGACGAATGGGGCAGAACCCACGGCGGTGCTGTCCTTAGACGTCTGCATGGCGTACAACGGTATTGAATGACCCTACTTAACGGAGGGTCTGATTCGACTGGGTTTTGGCCCCAAATTTCGAGCCTGGATCCGTCTGCTGTACCATGACCCACTGGTGCATGTTTGGGTAAATGGATCGGTTTCAAGGCCTTTTACACTGCATGGGGGTACACGCCAGGGGTGTCCCCTATCCCCCATGATTTTCGCAATGATGCTGGAACCACTTGCTGCGTGGGTACGGAGGGACCCACTGATCAGAGGTATTGATATGGGGGGTGAATGGGAAGAGCATATCTCCCTGTACACCGACGATGTACTGTCAGCAGGCCCAGGCAGACGATCCATAGAATTATCAACATACTCCGCCTTTTTGGCAGTTACTCAGTATACCAGGTCAATTGGGATAAGTCGCTCCTTTTTACTTTGACTGGTGAGGTCCCTCAGCTCACCTCGGAATGCAGGGCTCTGATACGTCGGGACCGCTTTAAATACCTGAGTATCTAGATCACCAAATCGGAGGCGGACTTCCTGAATCTAAATATACAGGCGCAACTAACGAGGCTGGGCAAGGACATTTCACACTGGATAAATTGCCAATATCCCTCATGGGTAGGGCAGTGTTATTCAAAATGATGGCCCTCCCTAGGCTGCTATACGCACTGCAAAATACCCCCTATAAGATACCGGAGAAATTCTTCCGGACAATTGAAGGGGAACAACGCAACCTATTGTGGGAAGGCGGTACTCCGCGTATTGCGCTGCGCAAATTGCAGCGGGGGGGTCTATGAGGGCTGCCTGGCTGACCCGGATTTTCAGAACTGTTACAGGGCGGCCCAACTCATTAATATCAATGGTTGGGTGTTTGCACCTCTCTCTGAACCAGCTTACCGGGCTGATCGACGTGCAATGGGGGTTGGAGGGTACGCTTCAATTCTATATTAAAAAAAACGAGCAAAGTCTCTACCTAAACATACGCAGACTATAGTGCGAGCATGGCACACTGTCACAAAGGCGCTGGGATGGGAATCGCGACTGACCCAACAAACCCTGCTCTGGAGAAGTGATGCCCTGAGCGAAGTGGGAGGTCTTCGGGGCCTTCGCAGATGGAGCCTAATTGGCATAGACAACCTTGGGGACATATGGAGAAGTGGGGCCATGCTGACCTTTAGTGAAATCCAGACTGAATATCACATGACGGACGGGGAACGATTCCGTTATCTACAATTGAGACATGCTGTGCATTGCCATGTGCGAAAGGGGGAGATTTTGCCTGAATATTCCCCACTGGAAGACTGACTACTGTTGGATCCGATGGTAGATAAGGCAATCTCCCTTACATACCGGAAAATAATGAACAATCTTCTGGACCCCCTTGGGCCCACTCAGAGAGGCATGGGAGACTGATGTGGGATTACTGGAGGATGATGACTGACAAGAGGCGATCCAATGTCCAAGGGAGGTGGCAATACGCGCGAGTTCCAGACAAATCGAGATCCGAGTGCTAGACAGAGTGTACGCTCCTAGGATGCTCCAACACAAGCCGGGTAGATGCGAGACGGGCCTGTGCGCCAGGGGATGTGGGGAGACGGGTTTGTTTTTTCATATAATTTGGGCATGCCCAATAATTCAACAATTCTGGTCTGGAATAATTGGGGTGATGTCCGAGGTAGCGAGCGGGCAGGTACAACTTGAGGTTGGTGGCACTTGCTTGGAGTCTCGGGGGAAGATAGATGGCCGACACACTAAAACCTGTCTCCTGCTGGCAGCAGTGATAGCAAAAAGAAACATAGCAAGACTATGGGGGGCGACAAACGCTCCGAGGCTGACCGACTGGGAACAGGATCTGAACTGGTGCTGTCAGGCAGAGAAAACAGTATACGAAAGCACGGGCTGCCATAAGAAATGGGGAAAAATCTGGAACTCATGGGAAACGTACAGGACCTGAGGGGGTGGAGGGTCGGGAAGGAGTGACTAAACGGGTTGGAGGGTCATCTGGCGGGCCTGGGCATTGCACCCACAATGTGAAGTGACAGGTGGAAAGAATATATATACCACTCTTGTAACTGCCCAAACGGTTTTGCCTATTATCTATTGTCTGTACTGATGGATTGCGTATAAGTTTCAATAAAAAAGTTTTTAAAAAGGACAAAGACCCGGAGAATATTAACTCATACAGACCCATTAGCCTCCTGAACACCAACAATAAAATTATTCACTGATCGTTTGAATAGGATAGTCGGTGATTTAGTCAATATGGATCAATGTGGTTTTATTTTTTTCAAGCAGAAGCAAATCCCGGCCCAAGTCCTACTTTTAGATGCTGAAAAGGCCTTCGACCTGGTTTGTTGGGAGAGCCTTTTTTATATTCTAGGTAGATTCGGCTTCCCTATAAAATGTATACAGGTCATACAAAAGATGTACCAGGGGGCATCCACCCGACTGATAATAAATTCAATAGACATAGGTGGTGCATGTAAGAGGAATTAGGGAACAAGACAGGGGTGCCCCCTATCTCCAATCCTATTTGCCATTTTTATAAAGCCTTTCGCCATTGCCATACGAACAACCCATGGTATAGAACCACCTGTAAGCGGGATGTCCAAAATCAAACTATAGTGGATGACATAGCTCTGTTTTTGAAACCAGGCTTAGACAATCAGAAAAGGGTATTTGATGTTTTCCATTTATTTCAATTGGTGGGCGGCTATAAAATAACTAGATTAAAGACAGAAATCTTTTTATGCAATTGCACAATAATCACTTTATCTCCTGAACTGCGCCCCCTCATAAATTCTTAACCTAAAAGATACCTCAGTATATATATTCTACAGAAGATACTGGTGATCTTTTTGTATTAAACTATGTGCCCTTAATTAAAAAGATAAACAATGCTATTTTCAAAATGGACGGCTATCCCCATTCCAATAATTTTGAAGAGTGGTGAAGCTTGGGTCATGGGACAGAGGGATGCTGAATATTGTGCAAGATGATTATGCTCTGTGTTTCAAAGCACCACCTTCTTCCTTGCCTCTGAAAGAAATCACTGATGTTTCAGTTGCGTCTGCTGGTTAAAGAAGCGGACATTCCCTCACAAAAACCAATCTCTGCATGATTAAATGGAAAAGATGTCTACTCAAGGTATTTTCTCATTCTAAAGAAGAACCCCCAAGCTGCCGTAGCGGAAGAGGTGCAACTGCAAAGAATCAGAACCGATGACAAGGCTGAGGAGTATCTGAGAATGTGGGCTGGATTGATGCAAGACCTACTAGACTGTCAGAAGGGTGAGTGAGATACATTTAATTAAGAATTGTGCCTCGATGCTTTGGCAGGACATGGCAGATGGCACCAGGCCCCCGACCCACTGCAAGAAATTGTGAGAAGGCAGGGAAGTAGGAACACCAAAAACTGCACCATGAGAACCCTAAGAGATGAGCACTGTATATACACAGGGGAGACCATACAGGTATTAGACGTGGGGAGGCTTCGCCTACTTGAACAACATGTAAACACAGTTCTGTATTGATGCAAATAGTGCTGAAAATTATTTATTTGAATGTATATGAGCATATCAATGTTGCTGTCACGTTGGTAATCTGAAATTTAAATAAAGGTTTAAAAAAAAAAAAGACCCCAGGTTGATTTACTAACCAGTCGTGGATCTCAAGAAAGGAAACAAATAGATAAAAATGGAGCACCTCCAGATGCTGGCCCCTTCATCAAATTATCCCTCATCTGAAAGTGGAAGATCAGATGTGTTTACTGGATCCACAAGATACTTACTTCCACATTCCAATTATACCATTCTGAGGTTTCTAATGTGAATATGACGCTGCCAGTACAGAGTGCGTCCATTCAGCTTAAAGTCTGCCCCCAGGACCTTTTTTTACCAAATGTATCGTTGGTTTAGCACCTTATCGTCGAAGACAAAGTATGTTCATCTACCAATATCTGGACAAATGTCTGCACTAGGAGATTTTCAGAGTATGATCTCTCTTTTTGCCAGATCGGGACTTCGTGAACTTCTGAAAGTCAGTCTCAATTCTAGTTTAAGTTGAATTACTTGGGGGGGGGGAGTGGGGGCACTATCAATATGAGCAGAGGAAATGTATGCCATCATTACCTCAGAAACGTCTGCCTTCAGGACAATCAGAATCCTAAGGTTAGGCAATGTCTGCAGTGTTGGTCCCCATGTCATCGTGCATTTTCATTATCCTAAATTCCAAACCACATATGAGGCCGCTTCTACAGTGCTTGGAGGATCAAAAGGATCAAACTCGCGGAATCTGGAAGAACAATCTCCACCTTTCACTGAAAACACTGTAGTCTCACTGCTTGAAGTACCCTTAAATAGATCCCTTTGCTAGGGCAGAAAACGCAAAATGCCAAAACTATGCTTCCAGATACCTTGTGTCACAAACCCAGTGATTGCCCTTTTGATGATCCAGTCAGACGATTTTCTGTATAAGTAACCCCCAATTCCACTCATCCTGCCTGTGCTTCTGAAGTTCAAACAATCAATAACCAGAATGATCCTCATAGCTGCGGAATGTCCCAGACAAAGGTGATCCCCAGATCTGCTTTATCTATCTGAGAGGCCTCATAAGAGATGGCTCCTGAATTTGTTATGTATAGAGACTTTTAACTAATCAAAAGATTGCATGCACACTTAACGACTCTTGCGAGTCCAAATATGGACATGGACCCTATCTCTTGGGAAGAGTAGATTCTACTGTACTGTGTGCAATTGGCTAAAGTAGAGCTGAAATACCTGTCCATTAGGATACTTTTAGCAGCCATGCCTCTAACAGAAAGAACTTTGCAAAAATCCTTTTTTTACTATTACAAACGGTTCGTTGGAAGGTTTAAAGAATGTTTTTCCTTCAGTTTGGAAACTATCTTCCCCATTGTAATTAAATGTGGTTTTGTCAATGTTACTGGCTTCACGCTTTGAGCCCATACATAAAGCCCCTTTGCAGCATCTTTTGTTTTTCTGAATGTCATCATCTCAGTTCTCTAGATGATTTTTCACTGGGATGCGGCGGTCTTGAGAACTCTACCATATTGTCTGACTTTAATTTAAATCACCTTAAAATTATTTTTCAAGAAGCCTTTTACCCCAGCAGAAAGGTCCCTTCATACTTTGGACACCTGTACAGTCCTAACGTTCTATGTGGACAAAAACAGAGATAAGAAAATCTTAATTCTTTTGTTAACTATGGTTGTTTCAATCTGGTTGTCTTACCTCTAAACTATTACTGATGTATTCTTCTAACTGCAGATACCTCACCTTTAGAATAATCCCAGAAGCGAGACCGGATTCGGAAGCTTTCATAGCATGTTCTCCCACGCCGCTAAGTGTGTGGTTCCGCATTCAATTCATTCGGCCCCAGAAGTGATGAAGGAGAGCCGCATATAAGCACCACACCAGTACAACAGTGGGCCTGGATCTATAACTTCCTTCTGTGTAGGTCAAAACTAATGTTCTTACTGAAGTTTTACAGCCTGGCAGGTTTCCTTTGAGCCCTTGCTGCTATTCAACGAAGCCCCCACTGATGCACTGTGTAGGAAAGTAGTATCTGCTTCTTATGGTTACCCCCACTTTTTGCTGATGTCTCACTGTTTTTGGACTAGTCTGACTGGGATCCTGCTATCCAGGACCCCAGTCTATCTGCTTTCTCCCTTAAATTGCTATGTCTGTACTTTAGGTACACTCCAGATTGGATACTGGGGTACCCTTATCAGTCCCAAGTATATGGTACACAATGTACCCAGGGCATAGGTACCACAGAGGCCTCCCATGGGCTGAAGCATGTATTAGGCCACCCATGAGAGGCCATTCAAAATGACACAACAGGTCTGCTACAGCAGCCTGTGTAAGCTGGTGCCTGCACCACTTACTTAGATATAGGTTCACTATATCTATCTAAATCACTACACTTAAAATCCCCTATGGCAGGCCATATCAATCCTGAAGGCAGGGTGCTGGGTATTACGTGAGAGGGTGCCCCTGCATGAGTAGGGCCCCTCTGCAGCCTTCGGAGACCATTCTCCGGGGTTGTCTGTGATGCAGCCAGACATATACGTCTAAGTGCATTATAACCTCGCGGTAAATCCTAACTTTAAAACGGCTGCTTAGAAACATGTTGTGTTTGGTGTCAAACACCTTGGAATCATACCTCCACACCAGTAACTGGTGTGAGATGTATGATTCCACCCTTCTGAAACCACTACTGTGGGTCACCGGTCTACCCGGTACCAGCTTTCTCGACCTGGGCAGCACAAAATGGACGCTGCCAGCCACAGACACGATTCTGCTCTCCTGCTGCTGAGCCAAGCTCGAGCAGAGGAAGGCATGACAATAGGCATCCTGTCACAGGGAGGTGTGACCACCTCCCAGACAGGGTTTAGTATATTGGGACTGGGTGGGGGCACTCTGAGAGTGCCAGAAAGTCTGCACTGGGGGCACATTTGGTGTCCCTGTGCATAGTCCAGCTCAAACCAGTTCTGGGAGCCATTGGCTCCTTCTCTGGCGCGAAACTGGACAAAGGACATGGGTGTAGCCACCCCTCTGTCCTGCCCCTCCCCTAGGAGCCATCACCCAAACCTGTTCCTGCCCTCCCACCAGGACATTTACTCTGGGAACCCTCCCTCGACTGTTGAGACCTAGCTATTTTGACTGATGCCCGGTGGAGCTACCCCGATAGCTATAGGGGAGATGGGCTGTGGATTCCCTCCTCGGCAGTATACTACCCAGCCGGTCTTTGGGCAGACTCTCCTTCGTCTCTCCTGACCTTATCTCCCTCCTCCCCCCTCATACTACCCACCTACCCCTATCCACTCTACTTATCTCCTTTCCAGTTCTTGACCTTTGCCCTCACCCACTTGGTTCTGAGTTTCCATCCTGTTTCACATCTGGACATTCTTCTGTGAATTTTCCCTCGTCTGTTGAGACCTAGCTATCTGACCGATGCCCGATGGAGCTACCTTGAGAGCTATTGGGGAGACTGGCTGTGGATTCCCTCCTCGGCCGTCACCTACCCAGTCGGTCATTGGGCAGACTTTCCCTTCGTCTCTCATACCGTCTACCCCCTCTTCCTCTCCCTTCTCGCTCCCCCTTTCTGCTCTATTTGTCTCTCCTTCTCGCTCTTTAATGTGTTGCATATATCTGATGTAATGTGTAATTGTTATCATTGTTGTAACATTGTTGAACCTTATGTAAAGCGCTCTGATACCTATGGGTCTAGCCAGCGCTATATAAAACTCATTAAATAAAATAAATAGGAGGGTCCCCTGAATCTGTCCAACCCTTTCCCGTGGGTATAAAGTGGCTTACCTGGCTACAGGACTTTAGATTTTACCTGGACAAGATTCTGCTAAGAAGAAACCAAGTACTTCGACTGTCTGCACGACGCTGGACGACTGAAGAATCTCCCTTGGAGTAAAGGAGTTACTCCCCTGCAGCAGCAGGCACCTAAGTGCATCTGACTGGCTTGCATCTCCAGAGCTCCTGCGGACTCTGAAGATTTCAGCAACACAGGAGGTGGGCTCCCGAAGGTCCCTGAGGTAGATCTGACCTCTCAGCGATTCTGAGACCAGTATCCCTCGTGGGGGCCGTGCAAACCGAACCCCTGTGCACCGCGTACATTTGCAAGTGCATATGCTTGTTGGCGATCCCCGAGCTTGTGCATTGGACTCCGTGTAGTCCTGACGCCGAGCAGAAATTACACCGAAGATATCCGGCCTCCACTCACCGAGTGCTCTGTGGGCTGGTGCTTTGTAATTTCGCTCGAGGTATCCTCGCGATCCCTGGTCCGTTGGCCTGTTGGTCCTGGCGAGAGTCACCTTATTTGTTCTTGGGCTTCCCTGTTTGCTCCAGACGTGCCCTGACTCCCCATTGCTTGGAGAGTCTCCTGGACCTTGCTGGTCCACACTGTAACCTGTTTACTCTGCCCGCGTGGGTTGCATTTGCCAAGGCTTGTTGGTGCTCCAGCCGGACATCGACCCCTCAGCACTCGACATCCTTCGTGGGACAGCTCACCTCCGGATCCTGGTCGTCCTCGGCGTCTCCTGGTCCCCGTGGCTATAGAGTCAAGCATTCCTTCTTCGCACCTGAAGCACCCGACATCGGTGGGCATTCGACTACCGAGCCCCTGGTCACCTGAAGTGACCCAGACTCTGTCCCCTCTGCTTTCAGGTTCCTCTCACCTAGAATCCATGCTTGGATTCCACCGGACACTCTTCGCCTTCCCGGCAGCAGTACTTCTTTGCAACTCTCCATTGAAAACGACGAAGGTTTCCGACACCACTTGACCCCTATGCACCCGGCTCCTCTGGGTTAGGTAACACGGGTACCTCGGTACTCACTGGTGGGTTGGCCTTAGAACCTCCTATGTTCCAAAGGGTTTGCTCGAAGTCCTCGTAGAAGTGTCCTTAAACTGTAACTTTACAACTGCGACTTTCCCATAGAGTTGCACGGAGCACGCGGTCGTGTTTCCTCACTGCACCTGTCCTCCGTGGGCACCCTGTGTCACTCCCTTGGGTGGTTCCTTGGGGTCCCAGCGATTCTACGTGCTCTAGGCCCTGTGTCTAGTCAAGTCGTGATTGTTATACCACTTTTTAGTATATGCTTCGGTCTCCCCCTGGAGCCCGCTGTGTAGTTTGCTACTTACGAATGTTCTATTGATTCAGTATTGTGTGCTTTGTGCCCTAATCTCGTGTAGAGACTAGTAGAGAGTGTTATATTAATAAATACATATTTTTATATAACTACTGTGTGGTTCTCCTTTCATTTAGTCATTCAGGAGGTGATACTCTGGTAAAACAAGCTGCTTTACATTCCTTCAAGATTAAGCCTGAAGGCTGCTCTCCACAGCTACCAATAGGATAGCTTTCTAAAGGTTATCTTTGACCTCATACATCATAAGGGTCGTGTGGACTGGTACAGGGTGCCCACTTTAATTAGTGGACAGCATATATCAGGCCACCTTCTCACACACTGATGGTCACCTCGTCTGATCCTTGCTCTTGCCGGCCAGTGATCAGGCAGGAAGCCAGATGCCACAGACCAGTGCCAAGCAATCCAGATTTATTTACTCGATCAGTAGCAGCACCACCCCCCTCTTCCCCCAGCGCCTTGAGACCCTCGCGGATATGTAGTGCACTTTATAAGTGACATGATTGATTGATTGATTGATTGATACTCCAGGGAGTCTGTTGGTTCCACCAGCAAAGTAAATCCCAATTCCTTTTCTACAATCCCCCAATCATCATCAGGGAGTTGAAGCAAATTGAGGCATTCGGGAAACAGATGTTTTTTTCAACCAGCCTAGCTCTAAGGTCAGTCAACCAAGCGGTGTATGCATGCCCTCTGGAACATGGTCAACAAGATCGTGCTCGCAGTCCTGGAAGAGTTTAGAGACTCCCTGGCTAAAACTATCAAAGGTAGCCGGAATGGAGTAAAATACATGATTCTGGCTGGTTTGGTTACTACCGGTTGTTTGGGGTGAGCAGTCGACACTAGTGTGGTGCTACTTCGTCACACGTAGATGAGATACACAGGATCTCACAGGATTTTCTGGTGTGCAGGCATCCCTTATGGATTTGCCTTTTAATAAATCCTGCCTTTTTGGCAAAAAAACTGATTCTGGCCTAGAGGACTTCAAGGAAAGCCAGGCCAAGGCGTGCTCTTTGGGCTTTCAACGCCTGGCAGACAGTTCTCTCATATGTTTTGGCCCTTCGGAGGCTACTCCAGATATTTGGCGTACTGGCAGTGCCAGGCCTCCCACCCTCGCTGCAGTCCTCAACCCACTTGAGGCCAGGGCCGGGGATCAGGCAGACCGCATACAGGTTAACAAGGACAAGTACATTCCCAGTCCCCCACCCCAGTGGCATCAGCCTCCAAGCCGCTTCCTGTGGAAGGCAGAAGCAAACATTTTCTCCAAGGGTGGCAATCTAAAACCTCCAGCAGATAGGTCTTCCAGATCGTTCAATGTGGCTTTGCCCTCTCATTTCTTTCTAATCTGCAGCATCTTTCATCTACATCAGAGCAGTTTTGAGAGGAGCACCTGTCCATCTTGCTACAAATGTTGCAAGCTCTGCTGTCCAAAGGGGCCTGCTATTTCCTTCTGCTGAATAAGGACAGAAGCCTTCATCCTATTTTTGATATTCACCCTCTGAACACCTTCCTGTGGAAGGACAATGCCAAAATGCACACACTGGTCAGGGGTTCTGCCAGCCCTGGATTAAGGCAACGGAATGATGGCCTTGGACCTGCTGGATGCCCGTCCAACAGTCCCAACGCTGTTACCTGCGGCTCAAGGTACGCCAGTAGCATTTTCAATTTGCCTCTCCCTTCCCTCCCCTCCCCTCCCTACTTATGGTCATACAACGTGTGCAGGGAGAATACGGACCCCCAGAGTGCGGGCTGAAGATGCCAGCAGGAGGATGCTGGGGTAAGGGGAGCCCCTGGACAATATTGGCCCATGGAGCTCAGCCCCTGAACGTGGCACTGGAGACGGGGTCCGCAGCAGAGCTGGCCTACGGGTGGGGCCCCCGCGTGGATCCGTAGGTGACTGTTCATTGGGTCGAAAGAAGGCTGAGGACCGTGGGGACCCTCGTGCTAGCGCAGTGTTGGTGAAAGGCAGGATGGAATTGAAGGTGGAAGGCTGCACTCTCCCTTCGTGTCCCTGACGGCCAGTGGACGCTGAGACTGGCACAGACTGGGCACTGACACCCAAGTACTTCGGAGGTGGTGGGGTGTCCAGCTGACCAGCGACAGCGGGTGCTGTATATCGTAGGGGCCAGGCGGACCTCCGTCATAACATTGCGCAGTGTGGAACTTTAGTGGAACCACGGGGACCTAAGCTGCAATGATGGTGAAGCCTAAGCCGCCCAAGACACCCTCCCTGCCTGAAGTGGGCCCTGTACCCCAGGACAGAGGGCCACCACAAGGTGATTGGTGTCTGCGCCATCTGGAAGCCACCCTGGACAGACACTCGTGCCATTTTGAAAAAATACTACAGGACATCCTGGAAACAAAAAACACAGTGGAGTCAAAGATTGATGCTGTCTCCTTGGACATGGGCATGCTCAGAGTAGACCAGTGGAAACTGGTGGGGAGGGTGGAAGACACAGAGTCTCCTTTGACATCGATATGCCCCACGGTGCAGGAGCTACATTCTCAAATACAGGGGATGCATGAGGACATTATTGCCCTGCAACGGAAGGCGGAGGATGCTGAGAGCCACTCACAGCGGAACAATGTTTGCTTTCTTGGCTTCCTGGAACATGTAGAGGGTTCCAGTGTGGAACTTTTCTTGGTACAGTGGTTACTGTCCACGGTGCTGGCTGGCAGGGTACCTAAGTTCTTCACGATTGAGAGAGCGCACCTCCTGCCAGGTCATCCCCCGCCGCCAGGAGCGCCACCGTGCCCAGTGATAACACAGTTCCTGAACTTTAGAGACCAGGATCTGATCCTCCAACTTTTCAGATCTAAAGGCCCTTGAAAATTTTAGGGGACCACCATCAATGCCTACCCAGACTTCACCATGGAAGTACAACGGCACTTCAGCACCTACACAGTGGTCAAGGTATAACTGCTGAACCTCGGACTGCAGTATGCGCTCCTGTTATAAGCGAGGCTTAAGGTTATTGAGGATGAGGATACCCGCTTCTTCTCACCTCTTGGGGACACCTGGACATGGCTGCTTGCATGACTGGCAACACCACCGACGGAAGCCCCACAGCCTGATGTTTGGCTGACTGCGAGATCGAACTGTTGTTGCTCCAAGGGGTTGCAAAATCTCCCTTCCACTGACCAGGTTGCCAAGGAGCAGGCACAGGCAGTAGGGGAGGTGTTGCATCAGCACTGTAACCCATTTGCGGTGCTACAGTCGGACCACGCCTCCACAACCGGATTGGACACAATCGACGCAACAGACTCCCCCGGTGGGGAACACCCTGGACCAGATCTTACGCCTCGCCTGGCGGAAGACCTGCTGTAAGGGACCATGCCTCAATGGTCTGGTAGGGCCTGTGCCCAGGTTGGAGGGCCGGGCGGACTATGCCTTGGACTGTGCTTCCGCCCGGCTGCTCAGAAGCTGTAGGACAGTGCTTGCAACACACCCCAGTTTACCGAATTGGACTGGAATTAGTACTTTGATTTATATCTGTTTGCAGTGTTTACAATGTTTGTACGATGACTGGACACCACTTGGTGCCCAGACAAGAGTGGGTGGGAATGGGGGGTCTTTAATTAGTTCATATATTGCAGGAGTTACACACATGTACTATGTTGGCCTTCACCACTGCGTGGACATACACCTGGATGGGGGGGGGGTGGATTTACACCGATACGCACATATCATGGCTTTGCCCCCACATACACTGATTACACGATATAATATGCTGACATGGAACGTGAAGGGCATGGCTACCCATACCAAGAGGCACCATATTCACTCCTATCTTAAATGACGCCACGTACACATATCGCTCATAAAGGAAACGCATATGATGGCGCCAGAACTACACAAACTCCCCATGAAATGGAGGGGCCAGGTGTACAGGATGACAACATCAGCCAATGCGAGTGGAGTACTAATCTGGATCGCACCGGAGGTCCCATTCAAGGCGGCAGCGCACAGGGTGTACCTGGTGGACCGGTATGTAGCAGTGGACGGTCACTTGGAAGGTATGCCCCTTGCTTTACATTCTGTTTATGCCCCTATTACTGGCTCCTCCGTGTTCCTGGATGACCTCTTCCGTGACCCGCACGCTCCCACTATCTGGGGAGGTGACAAATTGCGTTCCGAACATCGCTTGCAATCGCTCCTTCCCACCCCTGGCGGGAGCAGGTTATCACAAAATGACCCAGCACTTTCAGAGATGGCTGACTTCCAGCAGAGTATATGACATCTGGCACCTACAACACCCTGAGGACAGTGATTTCTCATTCTATTCCCCAGTGCATAACGTGCATACCAGGCTGGATCTTTTCCTATGCTGTCTAACGATTAACCCTATGCTTCTCCATACTAAATACCTGGCACTGACCCTGTCTGATCACTACCCGCTGCTGTTGACGCTGCAGTGGGGGAGGGCCCATCCTTGTATCCCCACATGGCGACTGCAGATAGAGGCACTCCGGGTTGTCCCCTTCCACGACGCATTAGCGACACACATTATGCAATATTTTGCCTCGAGCTTGGGCTTCGGTTCTTCCAGGGCAGTGGAATGGGGCACACACAAAGTGGTTGTGAGGGGTCACTGTATTGCCACGGTTTGTGGGGGTTCAACACACGTTGAGGAGTGAGCTTATGTCGAAGGAGGGGGAGCTGCGCCAGCTCAAAAAGCAGCTGTCTGTAAGCGCAGCAGAGACTGGTTGTCGGTTAAGAGTAGAACATTGGGATCTTGAAGCGAGGCTGGGTAAGCTGGATTATAAGCAACATTTGTCCCACTTACAGGGTGAGGGAGATAGAGCGGGACGTCTCCTGGTGTGGCTTGTTCATGACGATCGCCCCGATTGGATCCTTAAGGCTGGATGATGAACATACTGTCAATACTCAGGTGGACATAAATGACGCCTTTTTCGCCTACTACCAGGATCTGTATGCGTAGTTTGCCACTCCTTCCACTGCTAAACTAGGGTCTTCTTCCGTGGGCTCCCCCTCCCCCGATTAGATCCGCTACAATGGGCGGAGCTCGATGCTCCCCTACAGGTTGAAGAGATCCATATGGCGATAGCACAGATTACTTGTGCTAAGGCCCGGGCACGGATGGGCCCTCCTAGTGGCCCTCCCCAAGCCGGGCCAAGATCTTCTGGACGTCCGGTCCTATTGTCCATTGTCACTCTTGAATGCTGATTATGAAATACTAGGGAAGGTTCTGGCGAACCGACTGCTGTCAATCGTTGGAACCATTGTACATATGGACCAGAATGGGTTCATCCCGGGAGGCAACACCTTCTTCAACATCCGTCGCCTTCTTGGGCTGCTGGGGGACCCTCTGGCTAGTGCGTAGGTTCCAGTGGCAGTCTCACTCGATACTGAGAAACCCTACCTGCGACTTTAGAACAGTTGCACTTCGGCCCTGGGTATTTGAGGTGGCTACAAGCGCTATACGAATAACCAATGGTGCATATCAAGACGGGGCAGCTGATATCGGATGGTTTTGGCTTACAATGGAGCACTTCACAGTGGTGCCCCCTATCACTGATGATCTTCGCCTTAGGCATGGAACCGCTGGCCTGTAAATTACGCTTGCGCACCTGATAGTGGGGAATAGAGGCACATGGTCTCCACCACGTGGTCTCTATATATGCTGAGGATGCCCTCGTCTACCTGTGCGATGTCAGGGCCTCGCTCCCAGACCTGATGGACCTCCTTGAGGACTTTGGGGCAATATTGGGCAATAGAGTGAATTGGCCCAAGTCTTGCTTCTTCCCTCTTCCCAGATTTTGGAACAGGACCGGGGAAGATTACCCCTTTCTAGGCTTACATGACAGTTCAACACATTTAAGTACTTGGGCATACAGGTTTCTCACTCCACCACAGATCCTCATGAGGGTAATTTGGGCAGGGCTCTAAACTCCATCCGGGGGTCCCTACCATTCTGGACGTAGCTGCCTCGCTCCCCTGTGGGTGGTTATCTCCAAGATGCTCGTTCTTCCACGCATGCTATACTTTTTTGCAGCACTGCCCCTCAAGCTTCCCACCTGCTTCCTTATGTATCTCAATAAGATATTGGTGGAAGTCATCTGGGGAACGGGTAGGTGCAGTGTAGAACTCTCTCTGCTCCATAGGCCCATGCAAGAGGGGGACCTAGGCGCCCTGAATTATAAGCTTTATTACGCGGCGGCCCATGCATTGTTTGGGAACGGCTCCCTGCCCGGTGAGGGCAACGGTGCGAGGCTTGCTCGACAGGATACCTATGTACGCTGGTACCTCAGCCCCCTCACTCGATGCGTCAAATGTAGGTTGTACATCACTGCTGGCAGAAGTATATAAGCAGCAACCATACTCCCGACTGCTCCCTCTCTGGCAAACGGCAGTGCTCCGTAGGGGGGTCCTCTGAAACCATGAGATATGGAGCTGGCATGAGGCAGGAGTAGTAAGTGCGGGAGAGCTATTCGTAGAGGGGAATTTCTTATCCTTTCAGGACCTTGGGACTATGTGGCATCCCTGCAAATCACTTCCTGATGTATAATGCGATATACCTAGAGGTTGCTGCTCACTGGGGCGGGCCGCGCCGCCCACAGCTCTCCCGCTACACACAGCCCTATCTCTCTGAGGTGCGGGCAGATTCATAATGGCCTTTTACACGGCTTTACTAACGCAACTGTGCCAACCGGACACTCGGGTGCGCGGGATTTGCGTTTCCGTTTCACACAGTTTAATTATGGATACCAAACTTAACCTTACGCCATGACTTATTGCATTCATGTTCCCCGATGCCTCCTTGGCATGCCCCCAGTGCAGACTGCTGGACGCGGGCTTCATTCACATGGTATGGGAGTGCCTGGTGTTGGCACAGACCTGGGCAGAGATTGTGGGGATTACCTCGTCATTAGTGGACGGACTGGTACCGCTTACGCTCAAATCATGTTTGTTTTGGGTACATCCCAGAGTCAAGGGAGATAAATACCTACACAGATTTGTGGAGTGGACCTGGAACTCGTACTATTCAGAGCCAGATTGCCATGTCCTGGAAATCACAGGCGCCCCCTGAAACATTGTGCTGGCTCTGCTCGCTACTCAAATGGGCACACACGGATGTGCTTGCGGAAGTCCGCAGACAAGGTGGGAATGGGAGTGGGGCATGAACTGGGACATGTATGTCAGAAATCTGGAGGCAAGAGATGTGGACCTCCGTGATCATCTTGGCCACTATCGCCTGTTTTAATTTGGGACACGCATGGCGATTTCCATCGATGTGATACTATATTGTATTGTGTATTACTGATGCTTTTGGTTGTTCGGTGACCTGATTATGGTGCAACTATGTAAAGGTGCAACTCTGATGCATTTGTCTCGGGCCTGGTTTGGGCCTCAAATTGAATGGTGTTTGCAACACGATTAACATTTTTATTTTCTCTGTTTTCTTGAAAATACCAAAGAAATGGAAGCAAAAACACGCTGTGAGGATCTTCTGCTGCAGCAGGCAGGATTCTGCACCTGGGCCTACTCAATCTACACCTCCATGCGTTCAGTCTTCCTCCTGAGGTCGTGGATGTTATCTTTGCTGGGCTGCGTCCCTCTACAAAGTCCATTTACACCAGGCACTGTGACAGATTTGTGGTCTGGTGTGGAGTCTACAACACAGGCCCATTACAAGCCAAACTGTCAAATGTTTTATTGTTGTTTTGTCTTTGAATCAGCAAGGACTTGCAGTGGGTACCATTAAGGGTTATTTGTAGGACCTTTCGGCCATTGTGATTCAAGCTCTCCTTGATTAAATCACCTGTTGTGATGAAGTTCATAAAAGGTTCAATCAATCAATCAGGGTTCTTATTGAGCGCGGCTAGTCACTTGTTAGGGTCTCAAGGCGCTGGGGGTCGAGGGGGTCTGCAGTTCAGTCGAAGAGCCAGGTCTTGAGGTCCTTCCTGAATTAAAGCAGTCACGTTTGACATACATGTTCCATCCCAAACCTTTTGAAATGCCACAGTGAGACATTCATTTGGTCATGACTTACTTTTCTCATGTATACTTCTTTTGAGCTGATGCTCAGCTGCTTGTTGCGTCACTTGACTCTAAAGACTATCTTTGTTGTCGCAATCACTTAAATTCTTTGCATGAGTTAGCTCCAGGCTCTCGAGGTGCAACCATCCTACAGCAGCTGTTTTTCTAGACAAATTGGTGCTTAGGCTTCTTTGCCCCGCCTCACCCCTCAAAAGAAGAAGAGAGACTCCACTGGCTGAACCCTAATAGGGCTTTAAGCTGTTACATCAATCACACCAAAGATTATCGGTTGGACGATCAGTATATTGCGGGGTTCTCTATAGCAAAGAAAGTTAAGGCCTTGCAGAAGAGGACTTTGTCAAGGTGGTTAGCCTTTTGCATTAAAATCTGCTATGCATTCGTCAAAAAGGAGCCTCCGGAAGGACTGAGTGCCCATGGACGTCATTTGGGGTTCGCGTTGGGTTGCAGCTGCAACCCCTGGCAACCCCTGGCACTGCATTGGGGACCCATGGCCTCAGATATGGTATCAAGAACATCGGGGTGGTTCCGCATTCATTACTGTCTGCCCGTTTTTAGGTCGAGCCTAGCAGGAGCGTGCATGCGCTGCTCGCTCTGCGAGACTGCTGAAGTAGAGTATGGGAGAGAAGCTGCACCCACTCTCCTCCCATAATTTTCATTGGCTTGTGTCATTGTCTTTCGTAAATGCTGCCTTCGGATTCGTTATTAGGCTTGCTGGTCCCTCCTTAGTACGGCCTTGTCTTCATTTGTACCCTCCCATGGCGAGTGGCCCTTTTACTTCAGTTGTTACACGGGACCTGTTATTTAGTCTGTAAGCACTATTTACTATTTACTTTATTGAGTTTCTCTTTCTGCAGGCCGGACATGCGCTGCTTCTGCTGAAACCGCTTGCTTTCAATCACTATAACCCAGCATTATCTCGTGTCTGGTTCGCCCCCTCCCAAGTAAAATGGAATTAGTTTAGAAATGATTAGCAAATTAAGTCATGTGAATTCCAGGAAGCACATAATGTGCTAATGGGCTGAAGCTGACAACAGCACTAAGCCACATGACGGGTTGTTTTCAAAAGCCTGTTTCATTAACAACACCACCACCACCACCAATACCACCACCACCAATATCACCACCGCCAATACCGCCACCAACACCACCACCAATACCACCTCACCACCAATACCACCATCACCACCAATACCACCACCACCAATACCACCATCACCACCAATACAACCACTAATACCACCACCACCACTACCACCACCAATACCACTACCACCAATATCACTGCCACTAATACCACCACCAATACCACCACCACCAATACCCCCACCAATACCACCACCAATACCACCAATGCCGCCACCAATACCCCACCACCATTACCACCACCACCACCACCAAAACCACCAATACCCCCACCACCAGCAATATAACCACCACTAATACCACCAATAACACCACCACCCATTCACCACCACCAATACCAGTACCACCAATAACACCACCACCAATACCACCACTAATACCACCACCATTATCACCACCAATAATACCACCACCACCACAACCACCAATACCTCCACAACTAATACCTCCAACAATACAAGCAATACTAATACCACCACCAATACCACCACCACCAATACCACCACAAATACCAATGCCACCAGCACCAATACCACCACTACCACTACAACCACCACCAATACCACTACCAACACCAGCACCACTAATACAACCACCACTAATACCATCAATACCACCACCACCACCACCATAAATACCACTACCACCACCAATACCACCACCAATATCACCACCACCAATACTACCACAAATACCACCAATACCACCACCACCAATACTACCACCACCAATACCACCACCACCAATAAGAATACCACCATTACCACCACCAATACCACCACCACCATCAATACCAATACCACCATCACCACCACCGATACCATCACTACCACCACCAATACCACTACCACTGCCACCAGTACCAATACCAACAACAATACCACCACTACCAATACCGCCACCACCAATACCAGCACCACCAATACCACTGCCACCAAGACCACCAATACCGCCACCACCTATACCACTACCACCACCAATACCACCACCACCATCAATACCACCACCACCAATACCACCAACAGCACCACAACCAATCCCACCACCACCAATCCAATATCACCACCGATCCAATACCACCACCACCAATACCACTGCCACTACCAATACCACCGCCAATACCACCATCACCAATCCAATACCACCACCACCAATACCACCACCACTAATACCACCACCACAATACCACTACCACAATACCACCACCACCACCAATACCACACCACCAATACCACCACCACCAATACCTCCACCAATACCACCATCAATACCAACAATACCACCACTACCAATACCACCACCAATAATACCACCAGCACCAATACCACCCCCACCAATAACACCGCCAATACTACCACCAATACCGCCACCACCAATACACCCACCAATACCACCACCAATAATACCACCACTAATACCACCAATATCACCACCACCAATACCACCACCACCACCAATATCACCACCACCACTAATGCCACCACCACTAATACCACCATCACGACCAATACCACCACCCCACCAATACCACCACCACCATAAATACCACCACCACCAATACCACCACCAATATCACCACCACTACCACCACCAATACCACCACTACCACCAATAACATCACCATCAATACCACCACCACCACCAATCCAATAACACCACCACCAATACTACCACCAATACCACCACCACCAATACCACCACCACTAATACCACCATCACCAATGCCACTACCACTAATACCACCATCACCACCAATACCACCACCACTAATACCACCATCACCACCAATACCACCACCACCATAAATACCACCACCAATACCACCACCACCAATATCACCACTGCCAATACTACCACCAATACCATCACCACTACCACCACCACCACTAATACCACCACCACCACCAATACCACCACCATTACCACCACCAATAACACCAATACCACCATCAATACCACCACCACCAATACCACCACCACTACCATCACCACCACCAATACCATCACCACCACCAATACCACCACAAATACCACTACCACCACCTATACCTCCATCACCAATACCAATCACCACTAGTACCAATACCATCACCAATACCAACCACCAATACCATCACCACCACCAATACCACCACTACCACCAATAACATCACCATCAATACCACCACCACCAATCCAATACCACCACCACCAATACTACCATCACCACCAATACCACTACCAATACCACCACCACTAATACCACCACCACCAACACCACCAATACAACTACCCATACCACTAATACCACCACCACTACCAATACCACCACCACTAATACCACCATCACCACCAATACCACCACTACCATAAATACCATCAATACCACCGCCACGAATACCACCACCACCAATACCACCACCATCAATATCCCCACCACCAATAACACCACCAATACCACCACCACCAATAACACCACCAATACCACCACCACCACCACCATCAATACCACAGTACCACCACCACCAATACCAACACCACCACTACCATCACCACCACCAATACCATCACCACCACAGATACCACCACGGATAGCACCACCACCACAAATACCACTACCACCACCACCAGTACCAATACCACCACCACCAATACCATCACCACCTCCAATACCACCACCACCACCAATACCATCACCACCACCAGTACCACCACCAATACCACTACCAATACCACCACCAATACCACCACCACCAATACCAAGACTGCCACCACCAATACCAGTACCACCACCACCAATACCAGCACCACCAATACCACCACCACCAATACCACCACCACCACCAATAACACCACCACGAATACCACCACCTCAGCGCCTCTCGCTCACTAGTAATAGCAGGTGCACTGTACGAGGCCGGAGCTGCAGCCGAGACCATCCCTTCCTCCCTCCATGCCTGCCATAAAGCACAGCCCGCCCCGCACCAGGAGGTGAAGCCAGGGCCCTTCTACAGCTGGAGTGTTTTTTATTAGGCCAAAGATAGCCATGACATTACGCAATGCCACACTGCACACTCAAATCACGGAGAGGGCAGGAAATAGCCCCCCCCCTCCCGCTCTTCCTGCCGAGCCGTGACAGTGTAATCACAGAGCGACGGGTGTTGGAGCGCTTTGTTAGTGTTTATAGCTCGGATCATATGTAACTGTTACTTCACACTTTGTGTCTGTGTAATTTACAACACTTACACATCTTCTTCACTGCACTATTTATCACTACTTTGAAGACGTCGCAGGCCGGTCGCAGGCCGGTCTCTTCCTCTGATATTCACAATCTAACAAGCGGTCGAGAAGGCCCTTTATTGCAATGCAATAGGTCTCTTATTTGCGAGAGTTTAAGCTGTTAGTATTGTAAATGACAATGCCTTTTATTTATGTTTTGCCTTTTATTTATGTTTTAAAACCCAAAACATAAATAAAAGGCATTGTCATTCACAATGCCAATAGCTCAAACTCGCATGAATGCGAGACCTATTGCATTGCAAATGCTTGTTCATTATGCTAAGAGTGAATAATATTCTATTGTTCACTGTTGGTGTAATAAAAAATGGAGCACACTAAGGATCTTTGGTGACAGTTGTGGTAAGTAAAAATGGTTTTAAATGTATGTTGTATGTGTGCTTGCGGGTGAGAGTGTCTAAGAGAGAGCAAGTGAATGGGTGGGCAACTGTGTGTGCGAGTGAGAGTCAAGTGACAGGCAGTGTAAGCATGTGTGTGCGAGTGAGTCAAGTGACAGGTAGTGTAAACATGTGTGTGCGAGTGAGAGTCAAGTGACAGGTAGTGTAAGCAAGTGTGTGCGAGTGAGAGTCAAGTGACAGGTAGTGTAAGCATGTGTGTGCGAGTGAGTCAAGTGACAGGTAGTGTAAACATGTGTGTGCGAGTGAGAGTCAAGTGACAGGTAGTGTAAGCATGTGTGTGCGAGTGAGAGTCAAATGACAGGTAGTGTAAGCATGCGTGTGCGAGTCAAGTGACAAGTAGTGAGTGAGATTGTGTGCGAGTGTGGCCCACATTTTTCTATTCTTTGATGCAAGACAACGCTGCACCAGAGTTGCTGCTCTGCTTTGCGTCGAAGGGAGATAGAGAAAATGTGCCATATCTAATAAAACATGCTGCATTTTTTCTCTCCCAGTTTGCTGGCACACTTTTGGCAGTCATTCACCAAAGCACACACCCATGGGCCTTAGTGCAAGGGTGTGTGTGTTCTCTGAAGCATAGATTTTGTACTTCAAGTGGTCCCTTCCAGTACAAAAACTATGGTTTAAGGCTATTCTCACTTTGTATGCATGCTGCACAATGCAGCACGTATGCAAAGTTGGAAAAACGAGGAAACCTTAAAAGAAAATCCCCTCATTACACCTGCCTCAAAAGGCCGTAAGAGTTTGGCCTAAATACCTGTTTACCAATGTTTGTACATAGGGATTTGCATCAAAACCCATTGGTGGTCGCCTGGGAGCGCTGCTATGATAGCTTCGGGAGCCAGTCTGGCACCTGGGGATATATTAAAGGTGAGGAGTCTGCGGGTAGATAGAGTATCCACCAGAAAGAGCATTACCGAAGGTAAGTAAGCTATTCAGCTAGATGGATTGTTTCTTGTAGTTATTTATGTTACCAGTTAGCTAACAGACCTTTGAGAGGAACCTATAGTCCACTCAACTAGAAGAAAATCGGTTAGGGCTGATTTACTGAGAAACGTTCTTTTGGCAGAGATTTGTAAAGCCTCGACATGGAAATCTGCTCATACTTTTACTAAGCACAATTGTTTGGACACAGATGCTGGAGTTAATGCAGCTGCAGGTCAAGGTCGCTAAAAACCTCTTTTCTTAAGATCTCATTAGGAGGTTCTTATAGTTTTATTGGATGCTGCTGCCTCTGCCAAGACACAATGTATTGTATTGTATTGTATTGCGCATTTATATAGCGCACTGTCACCCTACGGGTATCCAGGCGCTGTCCATAGCAGAGGAATTCATCAGTCTACAGTGCTTCTCAAACTTAAGGAGTGGTATTATCATTCCTGGGGAAAAGCCATGTTTTCAGATTCTTTCTGAAACAAAGCAGGGTATCGGCTTGTCTAATCTTCTGTGGGAGTTCGTTCCATAGGCGGGAGGCCGTATTGCTAAAAGCCCTTCCTCCCATCCTGGATTTTTTAAATCTAGTAGAGGTGACCAAATTGGCGCCAGAAGATCGAAGGGATCTAGTCGGTTTGTACCATGTGAATCTATCCTGCATAGGAAGGGGACCCGAGCCATGTGCCGCTCTATACACTATGCATAGGGATTTAAAACTCACTCTGTCCTTAACTGGTAGCCAGTGTAGTTCTCTTAAAGCCAGCGCAGTAGAAGCCCTGCGTTGCCTTCCTAATGCCAGCTTAGCTGCCATAGACTGGACTCTCTGCAATCCCTGCAAGATATATTGCGGGGCTCCTAAATATAGGGAGTTGCAGTAGTCCAGTCTAAACAGAATGGTGCTCCTTACTACCAAGGGTCTAGTTTCCTCTGGCAGTAAGGGGAGGATCTTCCGCAATGCCTTCAGTAGGGCAAAACAGACACTGGTTGTTTTATTGGCCTGTGATGCCATCTGAAGGTTGTCATCGATTAGGATACCTAGGTTTCGGACCGTTTTAACTGGGGACAAAGATTTGTCTCCAGGGGAGAGTTTGATCTCCATCGGTATCTGATGTGTCAGTTTGGCCGTATTACAGTACACCACTTCTGTTTTTTCCTTATTGAATTGCAAGGAGTTTTCCTTAAGCCAGCTAGCTGTTTGGCACATGCATTCTTGGAAGATATCCATGGTCACTGCGTCTTTTCCTTCTATGGAGAAAACCAGTTGAGTGTCGTCGGCATAGTTAACCAGGTCGATCCCAAATGATTTTATTAGGGCGATCAGTGGGCGCAGATATATATTGAAGAGGATGGGGCTAATTGCCAAACCCTGTGGCACTCCATGGCGAACCTAGGATTTGGGAGAGGCATATGGCATCATGGAAACCATCTGCTGTCTCTCTGTGAGATATGATTGTAGCCACTTCAGTGCTCGGCCTTTCACCCCTATCCTCTCCAATCTTCCCAGCAACACTGCATGGCTCACGGTATCGAAGGCGGCCGACATATCTAACAGTACTAGTACCGAGACGTTCCCATTGTCGGCTCGCAATCGAAGGTTATCCATCACAGTTGCCAGGGCTGTTTCTGTCCCATGACCTGGTCGGAATCCAAATGTTTAGGTATGAGCCTGCTATTTTATTGTAATGTTCATGACTATCAATGAAGATCCTACGATGCGGAAGAGAAAGGTACTTTTAATCCTAGTTCAGCATTGCAGGTATTGTAGTTGAATTCTTAATCAGCCCACCATTCAGCCCTTTCTGAATAAAAAAAGCAGCACAGAACAGGCTAATTCGAGATTTTTGCGACAAAGTTCTCGTACAAAGAACTCCAGCCACTGCCAGCACAAGGCCACATTCCATAGGAAAAACATTTGCCTATAACTTTGGCGTTGTTTGAAAAATCTTCACAAAACTTTCCAAAACAATTAAAAGTTCATCCACCTAAGCTCTTTTCTGGACAGTTTTGGGGTGGCCTGTCAAGCGGTGGCCGAGAAAAAGGGGAGGGTCCTAAAATGTGTTTTCCCATGCAGTTTTTCATAGGGAAATTAGACAAAACTACAGCCAAACAGAAGAACAGAATTACTCCAAATTTGGTGGAAAGCTAGACCTTGGTCCAGAAGGTGTGCTTTTTGTGATTTAGTGTAAATCCGGTCAGTAGTTTTAGAGAAATTAAGGTTCAAAATGTATGTATATTTTACGCCACGGAGGATCCGCAGAGCCAACAGATCTCAAGTTCTGATTGTCTGCCACCACATCAACAAAGATGTGGCGGCAGCTATTTTAGGACTCAGGGACTCAGTCCTCTGTTCTGTAAAAAAAAAAGAAAAAACATATGGAGTGGGGTAGGGATACGCTGCTACCCTTGACCCGGTGGAGGGGTCCCAGAGGGACTCCCCTGGGGCCAAAAACATATATATTATTTTTTGGGTGCTAATTACCTCTCATATTACATCACTCAATGCATGTTCTATGTCATCATTGATAACATCACTGCAACAGCTGAAATGACTTCGTTGATGACAACACTGTGCATGGCGGAAGTGCAAGTTATAGTTACTTTAGGGCATGAGTTATAGTTACTTGAGATAACTATAACTTGTGAATTTCAATTGTTCTGGTAGTTTAAACGGGTATGTTTTAACTGACATTTTCCCCTAACTATAACATCCCTTTAACCTTTATTTTTTTCAGCTTATACATATATATGTATGTGTGTGTGTGTGTGTGTATCTATATAATGTGTTTTATTCGTACGGTCTGACGTCAGAACGTGTCTGTAATAGGAAAATGAAGCACCAAGTCGCTTATAATTAGTTATTTCAGGCAACTTGGTATGTCACTGTGCACCACGCCAGGGCATGGTGGCCTTCAATCAGCGTGAACAAAATTAGTGTGCAAAAACCCAAGCAATGTTTGTGTCACTTCCGACATGTCCAGCTGGGTCATGCGTTGCATGACCCACTGGGGAGGAGGTGCCTGACACGTCACTGCTAGAGAACAGGCTACTAACAGAGCCATTGGAAAAAAAGTGAATATCATTGATTTATAAGAAACTAATGAATAATTCCCCGGACTTACTGGGCCCCCTGAGGAGGGCATGGGAGGATGACCTGGGCGAAGCGTTAGAAGATGATGATTGGGCGGAGGCCTAACAGGCCCCCAAAGAATTGTCGATACGAATGCGATTTAGACTGGTGCAGCTTAAGGTATTTCATACAGTATACCATGCGCAGGTCCTTCTCCACAAAATAGGTAAAGCGGATTCCCCATTGTGCAGAAGGGGATGTGAAAGCAAGCGATCTTTCTTTCATACCCCTATGGGAATGTCGAGTGATTCAATCCTACTGGACACAAGTTACAACAGTGATGGCAACAATGACAAAGCTGGTAGTCCCTGTGGAGCCCAAGTGGCTACTCTTGGGTATAAAAGGGGAACACGACTGGCCGAGGTACAAATAAATTTGGCTTGGTCTGGCTGCAGGGGTGGCAAAAAGAAATATAGCGGGGGGCATCATCTGTACCTACGCCCGATGACTGGGGAAGGGACCTTGACTGGTGTCAGAGAGCAGAACAAGTGGTCTGTGCAGCTAGGGGCAGCACTGGGAAATGGGAAAAAGTGTGGGTGGACTGGAAGGCCTACAGGGGCTGGAGGGCAGGGGACTAGTGATGCAGGGCCAAAATGGTCAGCAGAGAAAGAACAAACTCCGAACTGAATGATTGAACTTGATAGGCTGCTCGAGAATCAGGCCTGTGATTATACCCCCTCCGCTGAGGAGGGGTAGGAGAGGGTGACTTTATCAATGTTTCTGTGTAATAATTTCATTGTGTGATATCAGTATGCTTTGTGAAGCCAATTGTTTTGATTACTAATAAAAAGAATTATAAAAAAAAATAAAAAAAGTATGTTGTTGCGATTGTATGTTTGATCACAGGGATCATAACTATACTAAGTAGATGTGCTTACTTAAACACTTCATGAAGTATCTCCTTCAGTCTGCACGGACTTTAATCACTTCAAGGTGTTTTTTTTTTTTTTTATAAATCTTTTTATTACAACATACATCGGTTCATATATACAATACAGAAATCACTGCCAATTAATAAATAATAATTTTGTACAGAGGAAAAGGATTACATATCTACATCAGAGGGGAGTGGCTCGGATCAGGAGGGGACATCTGAGTCAGCTCTAACAGGTGGCATACATATTCCTCCTCGAAAGTCGTTCCATGGATTCCAGATTCGGACCCACTTTTTGGGGCATCCCCTGGTGGTATACACTGTCTTCTCCCTAAACATACACCAATCTAGGTCCCTCTCCCAGGCTTCCAGAGTCGGTGGTTTAGCAGCGTCCCATAGTTGTGCAATGTTTCTCTTGGCTATCATGAACCCCAGGCTGGCCCATTGTATCTGATGCGTGCTCAGGTCTGTGGGCTCCCATATGTTTAGAAGGCAGCGTCTCGCCTCCAGCGAGAGGCGGACGTGTAACACTTCCCACATTACCTTATGTACCCCGCGCCAGAAGGAACTAACGTGTTCACATTCCCGTATAATGTGCAGGAAGGTTCCCAGGTGTCCACATCTTCTCCTGCACTCCCCACTATCTGTTCCCCCCATCCGGATCAAGCGTGGCCCGGTTATGTATACCCGATGGAGTATCTTTAGCTGAACTAGTCTCAGGCGTGCCGGTATGGCGACCACCCTAGGGGAGGCCACCGCCTCCCGCCAGTCCTCATCGTCCATCTCGATCCCGTCCCCCATCCATCGTTCCCTTAATGTCTGGAGTGGGTCTGTCGTGTTATTTATCAGCTTTTTATATATTAAGGAGATCGTCTTGTCTGGTAGGTGTCCGTCCAAGATTCTGTCCTCTAGGGGCGAGGCTTCCCGGGGGGGTACCCCTTTGGGCAGATGCGATTGGATCGCATGTTGGATTTGAGCATATCTGAAATATTCAGTGTCGGCTAGGTTGTATTCAGTCTGCAGTGTGGTGAAGGACTTAACTCTCCCCTCTCCCCAAACGTCTTTGACTTGTGTTATGCCGATGAGGTCCCATTTGTCGAAGCTCTTCGACCTCCATAAGTTACCCAATAATTCAGAATCCCACAGTGGGGTTGCCAACGTCAGTTTTCGTCCCCACCCCAGGGAGTTGGTTGCTTCATGCCAGATGCGGACCGAGTGGTTTGTTGGGCCTGTTAGATGGTATCTCTTGGGCCGCGCGTAGAGTGCCCTGTTGTAGTTGCCTCCGGAGAGGAGCCATTTGTCCATGCCATAGCCCGGATCGTCGCCCCTCCCATATGTACCATGATTGATGGCAGCAAGGTGTGCTGCCCAATAGTATTTTGTAATGTCCGGGAGGCCTATGCCACCATCGTACCAGTTTAGGGTCAACTTATTTAGGGCGATACGCGATCTGCCGTCCCAGAGCAGCTCTCTCTGAAGACCCTCTACTTCCCTGAAGAAGTGAGCCGGTACCGGGTCCAGGGCATTTTGTAATACATATAGGAATCTGGGCAGGGACATCATCTTAAACAGGGTCGCTCTGCCCAGTAGGGAGAGGGGGAGTGCTTTCCAATTGGCGATGTCTTTTTTGAGTTTACGCAGAGGTGGAAGAAGATTGTGGGCATATCGGGCCACGGGATCCAGAGAGATGAAAACACCCAGGTATGTAAAGCCCTCAGTTGTAATTCGAAGCGGGCAGTCTCTCGGGAGGATGGGGGGCTCCCCCTGAATGATGAGTAGTACGGATTTGCCCCAATTAATGGTGAATCCAGAAAATCGCCCGAATACTGCCAGGATATCTAACACTACTATTAGGGATTTCCTCGGGGAGGCCAGATAGAGTAAAATGTCGTCTGCATAGAGTGAAATCCGGTCCTCCCGCTCGGGGCCCACCCCAGCCCTCGTATCCTGGGGTCCCATCGGATCCATGCAGCCAGTGGTTCCAGAGTGAGGGCAAAGAGCAGCGGCGAGAGTGGGCATCCCTGACGGGTACCACGACTGAGCGGGAACGTGGCCGACAGTTTATTGTTGACTACTACCTGTGCCAGTGGATCCTGATACAGGAGACGAGCCCACTGTATGTATTTTGGGCCAAAGCCCAGTTTTGCCAGAACTGCCCAGAGGTAGGACCATTCGACCGTGTCAAACGCCATGGTTGCGTCCAGTGACACTATCACCGCCGCCTCCCGAATGGTGGATGCTCTCCCCAGCACTCCGTTAATCCTGCGAATATTTAGGGCCGTGTTTCTGTGAGGCATGAAGCCTGATTGGTCTGGGTGCACTAGGGTGCTTATTACTTTTAGCAGGCGAATCGCCAGGAGCTTTGCCAGGATTTTGGGTTCGGCATTAAGGAGGGAGATCGGCCTATAGGAGGAGCAGTCCGTCCTGGGCCTCCCCTCCTTATGTATCGTAACGATAGTGGCTATTCTCTGCTCCCGTGGCAGCACCCCACAGTCTCTAGATTCCTCAAACATCGCTTTTAGGTATGGTGCAAGTTTGTCGGGCCGCAGTTTATATAGTTCGATGGGGATACCGTTGGGTCCCAGGGCCTTGCCTGGTTTCAATGCACGAATTGCTTGCGCGATTTCATCTGTGGTTAAGTCACTATCCATAAAGTCGCGCTCTGCTGAGGAGAGGCAGGGGAGCCTGATATCGCGAAGGAGGTCCTGTGAGTCTTCCTCTGTGTGTGGGGTCACTGTCGTATATATATTGTGTAGGTGAGCGGCGAATCTGTCCACTATTTCTTGAGGTTCAGTAATGGAGACGTCTCTCTCGCCCTTAAGCTCCGGGACCAATCTACTCGCCCATTCTTTTTTGTCTAGCCATGCTATTAGCTTCCCTGCTTTGTCACCCTGTTCGTAGATCCTACCTTGTCGCTCCCTACCTAGTAGTTTGGCCGTGTCTGTAACTCGGGCTTTGTATTCGTGTTGTTTCAGGCTGAGGGAATGGAGTTTCTCCGGTGTCACGCCCGATTCTAGGTCGCCTTCCAGCCTGTAGATGTCTGCCTCTATAGCGAGGACTTCTTTTTGTTTATCTTTCTTCGCCCGGCGATCAAGGACAGAGCCTGTCCCCGAATCACAGCCTTGAACGCTTCCCACAGGGACTGGGATGAAGATACTGACCCTACATTCTCGGAGAAGTAGTCGTCCATGGCCTTGTGGAGGTCTCCACGGAGTTTCGGGTCTCGAAGGTACCAGGGATTAATTGGAGCCAGTCTACCCACTGCTACTTGATTGAGTACTATGTGTACCCATATCGGAGAGTGATCCGAGATGCCCCTCGCTAAGTGTCTGATTTCGTGTATGTGCGTGACTTGTGCTGCGGGGACCAGGCAGTAATCCAAACGAGATAGGCTATGATGGGCGCCCGAGTGAAAGGTGTGCTGTATCTGGTCTGGGTGGTGTGTGCGCCAACCGTCTACCAACCCCATAGTGTCGAGAAATTCGGGCAGCCAGCGTGCAGATGTTCCTATCTCCCTGGGGGGGTATTTGTCCAGTGTGCCTGAAACTACTGCATTAAAATCTCCTCCGAGGACCAGGAGGCCATCTGGCACCGTAAGTAGGACGGAGCCCAGGTCGGCGAAGGTGGAGCCCTGCACCCCGGGGGCACATAGACCGACATTAATGTAATGGAGCGGCCCTCCCATGTGCCAGAGATCCCAGCATATCTGCCCCTCCCATCCGTCCACACGGATTCCACCGTCAGGGGAAGTGTTTTTTAACCATGATGCCCACCCCTCTGGAGCCCGAGGTGAATCCAGCGTGTGCGACCATTGTGTACCCTCCCTGTGCATAGCTCTACAGAGATTCCCGACCAGGTGAGTCTCTTGTAGGAGTACGATGTCTGGACCCTGACGTTTTATGTATTGGAGTACCACACTGCGTTTAATCTTGTCCCCAAGTCCGTTAACATTCCAGCTCAATATTTTAACATTTTTATCCCCCATGATGCTCGTGGTTTAGGTTACTATTGGCAGATGGCTCCGTCATCTTTGTGGCATGTGATACCGATGTAAAAACAATACTACTACATAAACATAACCCCCAACCCTCCAACCCCCTCCCCCAACATCCCCCCACCCCGCTGCCCTGCACTCTGGGCTCAGAACTGCCCATAAGAAACTTGCAGAGTGCCTGTCGCCCCAATAAAGAACTAATAGAAGATAATGTGAAGGCGTGACAGCCCGCTTTCCCATCCCCCCCCGGGACTATTATACGTTGACAAGTTCCCTACGTGGGATACACCCCAAAGGTTCCGAAGAATTGTCAACTAGAGGGAGGCTTCTCCCGGGATCCAGCCGCTGCATCGCCTGTTACCTGTCCCAGCCAAACTCGATGGCCAGACCTCGCTAGAGGATTCCTGTTCATGACGTCATTGTCAGATGTGTGCCTGAGAGGCATCTTCTCCCCCAGCCGTTCGATCTCGCAAGGCCCGCTCCGTCTGATGTTCCAGCCAGTCCGCCGCTTCCTCGGGCTGTTCGAAGAACCAGATTTTCCCTCCGGCTTCTACTCGAAGGCGCGCTGGGAATAGCATAGAGTATTTCAGTCCCCTTTCCCTAAGTTTCTGCTTCACTATGGTGAAGGACTTTCGTTGACGCTGCACTCGTTGAGTGAAGTCCGGGAAAAAGGAAATGTTGGCGTTCTCAAAGCGGAGGCCTGTCCCCGTTCTGGCATTTTGAAGGATAACGTCTCTGTCCCGGAAGTTTAGCACTCTAGCCAGCATTGGGCGTGGGGGGGCTCCCGGCCTGGGACGACCCCCTGGGATTCTATGTGCCCTCTCAATGACAAAAAACTTACTCAGGCCCTTAGGTTTTAGGTGTTGCAACACAAGGTCTTCCACGAAAAGGTCCGGAGTCTGTCCCTCCGCTTTTTCAGGTACTCCTAAAATGCGCAGGTTATTGCGGCGTAGGCGCCCTTCATAGTCATCAAGCTTAAGTTCTGTGGTTTTCCGGAATGCTTGCATGTCTTGCATTTCACCCTGGAGCAGGGCCACATCGTCTACCAGACTGGAAGTGGTGAGCTCAACCTGTTTAACCTTTTCGTTAAGTTTAGTGAGATCAGCCCGGATCAGGTTGACCTCGATGGCGATGGTGTCCATTTTGTGTTCCAGTGCAGCCTGGCCCGTAGTGATTGCTTTCATGACGTCTTTTAGGGACAGTTCCCGGTCCCCATCTCCGAGTTCTCCTGTAGCGCCGCCGCCAGACTGTCGGCTCTGTAGCATATCTTTTGGGAGGGTATAGCGGTCCAGCTTGTTAGTTTGCACCAGTTTCGAACCCCTTGTACCTGTGACTTTGCTCTTCTCCGCTGCCATTGTGGCTCGTGGTCAACCCTCCGCTGCACCGCTTGGTTCTATGTCCGGTGTTATGGTGTGCGGCCCCAGTCCGTCGTCTGCCAATCCTTAGGCGATAGTCAGCGGGTATGCAGGGCACTGCTACCCCGTTCCCGGCTGGCCCTGTGGCTCGTGGGGGTTAGATCATTCGGGTGCGGCCAGGCATCCTCCGCTCCGCTACACCGCTTTATCCCAGCGTCGGCCCCGGCCACCGTGTAGGCAAGCTTGTGGACGCTTGGTGCCTCTCCTCCCTGTCGCTTATCACCTGGCCTCCGTATGGAATAGTGGAAGGCGCCTCCGCTTTACCCCCCAGCCGGATCCCTGCATGGATCGGTGTTCCGGTTTCAGACTGCTGGGGGGGGGGGGTTTGGTGTGTGGGAGTCAGGGACCCACCACTCCTTGGGCCCCTCTCGGTCTTCCCCCCTGACTTAGGGTCTCCGGACCGTTACACAGCCCCACCGGTCGGTCGCCACACGTCGGTGCCTCGGTGTCTTGGAGCGGCGTCGATTGCTTCTGGTCCGCGACCGGGAGGGCCGTATTGCCAGCTCGATGTATCGCAGCCACCGCCCGTAGGGTAACTATTGCGCAGGATCCACTGGGGCTACAGGCCGCGCCCCCGTCTTCTCCCGGCGGCCGGACCTTCAAATTTAGCCCCCGGCTTCAAGTTGCGGATAGGCCCTCGTCTTCCGGGACCCAGAACTCCGGCCCTGGATGATTTAGAGCGGCGGGTGTTGGCCCCGGAGCCTCCGCTGGTATGCAGGCACGATCCCCCCCTCGGGAAGCCGGATCTTTATTCAGGATTGACGGAGGAGGGATAGGGTTCACGGAGCCGAGCGCTCAAGCGGCCATTTCGTTCCGAGTCTTGGCCACCTCAAGGTGTTTTTTAAGCTAGTATGCATAACGCTCCTTACCTATCTTTCTGGTGTGAAGCGTTCTGTTACCCTTAAATGTGCCATGTATGATGGCAGGCTAATTCTCTCCTTTTATAGTACAGGTATGACAGACCGTAGCACCAACTAGGTGAAATGTGTATTTGAGCATGCAGAGTGTGTAAAGTTGCTACACTTTACGATAATCATAAAATCTTATCAGGAGTGGAATCACGGAGTAAGTTCTTTGGTCCTGAAGATAGCAAGGGGGAAGAGTGGCTTAAACATGTAGACCGTGTAGAAAGAAGGGTCATCAAAACCACACATACTTTCTACATTTCTTCCCTTTTTAGGTCTCGCCTAGCGTTGCAGCGCAAAGCACTGCTCGCTCGCGAGAGATTTTGTGGATGAGGGGTTTTCAGAAAGGGCCCCGCCCCTCATTTCCATTGGCTTGCGTCACCGTTTATGCTAAACGGTGGCCTGCCATTGGAAATTGGGTATTTTGGTTGCCGCCCTTTCGCTTTTTGGTCCGGCCCATCCGGACTGGCTCGTCTGCTTTGCGGCTGTCGCGAAGCATTTTCTTATCTTTTTCGGGGCGCGATGCAAATATAAACACGGCTGAGTGAAAACAGATAGCCCCCTGCCTACCCGCAATAGCGAGCACTTGTTCTATTTGTTCCTTTCCGGGGAGTCCGACTTTTTCAAATGCAAGGCACACGGCAATGTGATTGGCTGTAATAAAACATGTTCAGTGCAGTGAGTGAATGATTCTAAGCGCGTTAAAAGAGACCTTGCTGCTGAAAGCGAGGCCGCACCATAGCACTAGTCTGCGTGCAGGTCTGGGCGCCCTACTCCACCCGGCCTCTGTGTGCAGGACCCATGAGATCTGCAGGGATCAGCAAGGCAGAGACGGCTGCGCCGCATCACTATTCACGGACATTGTTCACCACAAATCCCTGCAGACGCCATACTGACTGAGCAGAGGCCATATTCCGAACAGCCACAAATTATCGGCTGCTTGGGGGGCTGAGGGGGTTGGTTTCTGCTGACCACGGCCGTTTTAGTATCCAGCGCTGCACGAATTCCCCGAGACGCCGCCGATTGGATTTACGTATTTTTATACCGCAATGACGGGTGACAGCGCTTCACACAATGACACACATACGTCATACACAAAACAGAGGATAAATAACGGAGATTTATATAGCGCGAACTCGACCCGAAGGTATTGTAGCGCTTTACATGAGCACCGGTTACATTACACAAGGACACATTCAGGCACGGGGAGATTTAGTGATTTGCCCAGAATCACAGGATGTGGAAGCGACCCCGAGGCTCGAACCCTGGTTTCCAGCACACTTTTTTTTTTTACTTTAATAAGCGCGGCGCGTCTTCACGGACACCGCGCTATGTAATGCAATAGGTGTTGCTTTTGGTATTGTAAATGACAATGCCTTTTAGTTTTTTTTAAAGACATTGCCATTTACAATGTCAATAGCTCAAAATAATGTCATTGCAAGACCTATTGCATTGTAAATGCTTGTTAACCATACCATCTGGAGGACGGAATAAAGCATAGATTCCCTACCAGGCAGGTATTTTTAATTCATATAAAAAAACTCCTATTCTACCATCATCTAGTGTATACCACTCAGTAGTCCTGCATATTTCACAGGTAGCAGCACGCCTCATTCCGCAGCGGAACAGGAAGACCTTTGATGAAGCACGCCACCAAGGAGTAACCCTGGTGGGTGAGGGTTATATAAAAAAAGCCCTGCCGTTATTTTTCTCCCTGTAGGAGTTTTAGCACACACGACGAAGTAGGGCTCTATTTTTTTTGACACATTTAAATATTGCCTGCCTAAGTAAAAGGCTTTTCTCTTCAGCAGAAAGACGAAAAAGTCCATGAAAAGCTGGATAATTTGAGATTATACCAAGTAATCCCTTTCTTATAAGGCAAGTGGATTGTTTTCTTGCCACAGTCCAATGTCCAATTTGCACTCCTTAAAATTAATGGATGCAAATCAATCAGCTGGGCTAGAGCGGTCCCCACAAACTCTCAACATTGGGCAGTCTAAATGTGGGCATCTTTTTCTCCCACAGCGCCGGTTCCATAATTCTGATTTGATATATGGAGCCTCTCTAATGAGTGGGACCTCCTGATTTGTATAGAGATACCCTCCTCCCTGTTGGAAAGCAGACCAGTGGAGAAAGGTGAGGGGTCCAAAGGGTGATTTGGGCCATTATAGTCCACCGCCTGACACTGCCATTCTTGTAGTAAGGCGATAGCTTCCACTTTGTATTGGGCTGGCCTGACATTTGGCAAAGTTTCCCACTTTTTACATAATGAGGATCCTTATTTCTAACAGACATTTAATTAATGATATCAATTTCCACCAATCGGATTGCTTGTTGCAAAATAAACCTTGTGCTCGACGAGTCCCAGCAATTGGGGCGTAATTTAGTATTATTATTTGAGACTAAAATGCATTTAAAAATACACCCAAATGTTTGAACTCTTTATATTGTTTTTTTTTTTTTTTATTGTTTAGAATTTTAGCTTAACAAATATTTTTCCCAAATGTTATTTATTTTAGTTACCTTTTATTTCTTATTTTGAATTTGATACCTTAATTGCATGCAGTAATTTGAGTTACACGCCTTTACCTTTTTTCAGTTTTAAAGTGTTCCTGTCTGCTTGCAGTGATCTCGGAACACATTGAAGTTTAATTATTTTTATTGAATGCACATTCACACTATCTCCCTCTCTTTACATCTAGCGCGTAGCCGCGAATATTTTAAGAAGCAATCGTATCTGTTTGGTCTACCACCAACAGATGCCCCTTTGAGGAACTGTAGGAAGCAAGAAAGGAGAGAAACTTCACAGTCTGCGATGCAACTTTGCAACTAAGGAAGGTGCTATCCCTCCACACTGCCTCTTCAGCATGGTTTTCAGAAGGTGTCAATCAGCATTCAGTACTATCAATCAATCAGAGATTTATAGAACGCTGCAAATCACCCATGAGGGTCTCAAGGCGCTGGATAATACAGCTACATAATATAGCTCCTCCATAGTTAAGATGTGTTCATTTCAGATCTTAATCTCTTTAAAAAATGTTTGCGTTGCTTTGATGGTTGCAAAAGTATACGTTCTGCCATTCCTCTACACCTTCAGTTAAGCTGGATACCATTGGGATTATGCCACACCAAAAGTAGAAAGCTCCCTATACACAACATATAGTTCCCTCCTGTTCTCCTGTGCTACAGAGCTGAGGTCTGGAAACAAGAAAACCCACCATTATTCGTAAGTTGTGTTTCCTGGTCACAGCCAGCTTCACAATGGGGCCTTTCAAATTTGCATCGCTCAGAATCACTGCAAAGGTACTTCCTCCATGTTCTCCAGAAGTGTGACGATGCCTGCTTCCCCCACCAGCCAGTGGGGTCTACAGCATCCCAAACATCCTCAGGCGCCATTCGGTCTGCACCGCATCCAGTGGGAGGCACATCGTAAGCCAAGTGTACAACAGTCTCCGGAATTACTTCCGAACCAGCACTCTTGATGCTATCCGCTGTGACCCCTCGCTTGGCACTCTTTCCCAAAGCCGAACAAGTCCAATGATCTGTCCTGTGATCTCATATCCGTGCCAAGGAGTCGATCTTCATATATGTGCAAAACCATTTTCCCCAAGATCTGACATTTTATACCTTTTCTCAGACTAATTTTTCCAAATTTTTCCAAATGTTTTGGTTGTGTATTTAATGGACCAATGCTTAAAACATTATTACAACATAATCAGTACCTTTGCTGCCCGGGGGAGAATCTATAACAAGCATGCACTTGGCAGGAAAAATGAAGGAAAATGCCGCCTGGTAAGCATCAATACTAAAACATACTGTTTCTTTAAGCAACCAGCTGCTTCCACATCCCGTCATGCTTTGTACTAGATGTTTGCTTACAGAATCAGTTCTTGTTTCTGGAGTAGGATCTCTGGACCCTTTAGGGATTTGTTACTATTTTGTTGACTTTTTCTTAGAATGAGGCAGATTCTAAGAGAAAGTCTCTTCTTATGACCTTTTGAACTTCCTTGAGCTTTTGCATCTTTGCTAACACTGATTATTTTTTCTAAAACTGGTTTCAATTTTTAAAGTGTCATCCCTGTTACCATGCACAGGGATGACACTTTAAAAATTGAAACCAGTTATGAATTTGTCACGATTATCAACTGATTGCAGCATTTATTAATTATGTAAATTTTAGTGCTTGTGGTGTAGAGGAGACGACTTTGGGCTTGATTTAGAGTTCAGCACATGGGTTACTCAAGACCTGATTACGGTCTTGGCAGATGGGATACTCCGTCACAAACGTGACAGATATCCCCCATCTGCGGTACTACAAGTTCCATTATATCCTATGGAACTTATAATACGGCAAACGGGATATCCGTCACCTTTGTGACAGAGTATTCCATCCGCCAAGATCGTAATCAGACCCTCAGTCACAAACGTGACAGATGTCCCATCCACTGTTTTACAAGTGCCATAGAATATAATGCACGTATAATACGACGGACATGATATCTGTCACGTTTGTGACAGGATAACACATCTGCCAAACTCTAAATTAGGCCCTTTGTTTTTTAAAGCGGAGTACAGACCATGTCATCCAAAGTTTGATTAGTTGAACATGAGCATTAAACTAACCAGAGTGTCCTTGAACAACTTCATCCACTGGGCTAGAAGCACAGCCTGTTGAGTCATAGCAGTGCCAGCTCCAAAAGGACCAATGGTGCAGTACATTTGGCATCTTCTTTGATGACACTCGTCACAAGGACATCAGTAGGAAAGTCCCATGCAACTAGCACCATGTCCCTACACCAGCATACTCAACAAAAAATGGGGGAGAGAGAGGTAAAGGCTAGGTTCATCCTCCTTATAGATACATATTAAAAAAAATCGAAAGATAATCCCATTGAGGGGGGCGTGGCTACGGCGTGCTGCAGAATGGCCGCCTAACGTGGAGGCTCTGCCGGCCGAGCCTCATATACGCGCATAAAACTACTAATATGCCATAATTTTCAGCCCAACGACGGTGATTCCAGGTGCTGCACCCGACAGGACAACGATGCCGTGCTGGAGCCGTGATTTATTGCGGACAGCTGGTCGTACTGTGGGCCGTGAGCTGGCGGGCTCCGGGACTGTCATGGCGGCCATGAGCGAGGAGAGCGGGGCGCTGTTTTAACCTGTTACCTGCGGAGCGACCCTGGGCTGCTTGCCGAGTGCTCGAGGGTCCTGTTGGCGGTTGCGGAGAGCGACGGCGTCCCTCTATGCCCGGCGGCGGCGATCTCGGGCATTGGAGGAGCTACACACTGTGGCCCTGTGACTCGGAGAGTGGGAGAGCCGGCCGAGACCGGAGAGTTGCAGAGCGGCGGCGGAAAGTGGCTGTGGGCTGAGCTGGCTCGGGAAGCCTGAAGGTGGCGAGAGGAGCGCACCCCGGCCAACTCCTACAGGAACGAGGTAAGCGGGTGTCTGGCGCCTCCGGTACTGGCCGGATTGACTTGCGCTGCGAGGCCGCGGCTCTATCGGGCTACAGGCCCGTGGGGGCCGGACGAGCGATAGCGGAAGTTATCCACCGATCCTGGGGAGTGCTAGGTACCCCTGCCCCTCCTGCACGGGGGCTCATTGTCGGGCGTGGTGTTGGGGAGCTGGGACGTGTGACTGTTGGCTCGTGGTGGGGCGCTGGTGGGCCCGTACTTCTTCCCTGTGCGGGTGGCCATGCTCCCGTGTGTGGCCTGGTCCTCTGCCCGCGCCTCATCTGCTCGCCTGGCTGGGCCCTGAGATACCAAAGGCCGCCTGGCTGCGCTGGGCCCGGGGCGCCGGGACCTCAACTGAGCCACACAAGGAGCGAATGCATAGTTGGCTGAACGAGAGCGCTCACATGGCACCACTGAGGTTTCTATCCTGAGAACCAGATTCTGCCACAGGAGGGGTGCTTATACTGCCGGAACAGTGCCGGACGAGGCTGGGGCGGCGCTCGTGATTGTCTCTCGGCTGCCATATTGCGCGGCTTGCTACCGCTGAAGGGAGACTGGGCAGCCTGCTTGTCTTGGCGTTGTGTGTTCATTGCTGGACTGGGACTTGCATTTAGTGCCATTTCAATTGCGCAGGGCACTGAGGGCGTCTGCAGGCGAGTGGAGGGTGTTGCCCGCTGTGTTTGGGGCGCAACATCGCGCTATAGCAGGATGGTAAGGCGGACCCCAAGCAGCCCAAAATCCCGTTTGAGTGCAAACGCCATACTCGAACCATGGAACATTCCGCGGATCAGGGCGCGTCACAACCCCCTATGGAGGCTGATGATACTCCTGCGGAAGACTTGCGCTCCATCCTGCTGGATGTAAGGTCCAGCCTCAAAACGATCGATGGCAAAATAGATGCCCTGACGTCGGGCCTCGAGGCGGTCCGGAAAAAAGTGGAGACACACGAAACCCGCCTCGACACGCTCGAGAACAGGCTTTCGGACACCCAGGACAGTGAAGCGGAATCCATAACTCAAATAATTAGCCTGGAAAAAGAACTGGGGACCATTAAAATGAAAAATGAAGATTTGGAGGCGCGCTCTCGGAGGAACAACCTCCGCATTATTGGTCTTCCGGAGTCCACAGCAATCTCGAAAATGGAGCCCTACATTGATAATCTGCTGCGGACCCTCTTCGGCACAGTGCTGTCTCCGGTGATGACGGTGGAGAGAGCCCATCGTTCTCTGGGTCCCCGGCCCATCCCGGGTGCCCCTCCGTGCCCCATTATAGCGCGCCTCCTCAATTATGCAGACAGAGACGCTATCCTGAGGGAGGCACGGGCTAAGAGCCCCATAACCCACGATGGCAACACTCTCTCTTTCTACCCAGACTACACCCCATTAGTGCAAGCGGCGCGTCGAGAATTTGTTCCAGCAAAAAAGCTTCTGTTCGCGGCCTCCATTCCCTTCGCCATGTTGTACCCTGCGAAGCTGACAGTCACTTACGACAGCCAACCACACTTCTTCACTGATGCCAAATCAGCACTGAAATATGCAAAACACATATGCCCGCGCAGTTCGCCTGCGAGATCTTCGGAGCACTCATCACATCCCACAAATCTAAGTGACATTGAGTGAGACTTGCTCCATTATGCTATCATGTGCTTAGTCACTTGGGTATACGCCTATATGTTAGCTCCTGTGATATTGGTTGTTCTTGATAGTGTCGGATATAGCTATGCTCTATGATAAAAAAAAAACGGCATGTCCCTAATTGTAAAATGTGTGTACTTTATTCAGCGGCCTGGAATTCCCGGTTTAGTTATGCATTGTTAGATATGTGCGGTTCATCGACCTTGGCTCGGCCACCCTGTCTAATGGCAGGTGACCGCCGCCCAGCTGTGCCCCAAAGGGAGATCTCCCATGGGTTTATACCTGAGTAGATATTTGAAGGGAATCCGAGGGGGGGAGGGAGGTATTGGTTCTTCACCTGTTTGGGAGGTGGGAGTGGGAGGGGGTGGAGGGGTATATGGGGTTCAGGTTTTAAGAGACAGCTATTTTTATTGTTGGAGATGGTTGGCTTTGGCCATAACGCTTGATGCTGACTATGTGCACTCACTGGACAGAATTATTACACTCCTTGGGAAAGTCTTTGGGAAACAGTTGCTACGAGACACATCACAAGTAGGGCCAGGTTGTCCCGCCACCACTCACTATGACTGACGTGAAATTCCTCACGTGGAACATACGTGGCCTAAATGATCATAAGAAGGCCAGGCTAGTGCACTCGTATTTACGTAGGCATCACATTGACATATGCTTTCTGCAGGAAACACACCTTCGCAATCCTAAAGACTCCAGGCTATTCCGTAGATCATGGGGCGAGGTACACTGCGCTACCTATTCGAATTACGCTAGGGGAGTTTCAATACTTATCAGACGGGGCCTGGGCTGGTGCACTCACCACACAGCGGTAGACCCAGATGGGCGCTTTGTTATAATACGCGGCCAACTGTTATCCACCCACGTCACACTGGCTGCAATTTATGGCCCAAATGAGGACGACCCTCAATTCTTTTTGACAGTCTGGGCCAAGATAGTCTCGATGGGCTGTGACACGGTAATATGGGGAGGCGATTATAATGCAGTATTGGACAATACAATGGACAGGGAGGGTGCGGTTCGCAACCCCCATCGAAATGCCACGACACTCCTGAACTCTATTATCTCGGAGAACAACCTCCACGATGCCTGGCGCCATTTTCACCCACTTACACGAGAGGGCACATGCGTCGCTTCGTTTCATCAGTCATGGACACGACTTGATTACTCGCTGGTATCTGCTGATATGACCATCTGGGCGATTGACACACACCACCTGCCCCGCACTCTTTCCGATCATGCCCCGGTGCTGTTTCAGTGGCGGGTTCCAGACACACGTCCGCGAGCATTCACGTGGAGACTCCCTCCACATGCCCTTCTCGATCAGGCCTTTAAGGCTGAAATAGCCCTAGAAATCGAACGTTATTTTTCTACCAATGAAGGCACAGTAGACTCCCCGTCCACACTCTGGGAAGCTTTTAAAGTTGTCATACGGGGGGCTTGTATCTCCAAACAATCGGGGGTTCTTAAATCTATTCGCACGACACTTGCCAGACTAGAACGGGAGATTAAGGTAATAGAAGCCCAATTCTTTTCCACGAATGACGTTACAATATTAGCTTCTATCCGCACCCTAATCACAGAGTTTGAACAAACGGCAGAGCAAGAAACTAGATTCCTGGGCAGAGAGGCCAGGGCGCGGGGATATGGTGAGGGAGACAGGGCTGGCAAAACTCTAGCTCATCTATTGCGTCAATCCACTGCACCTACATATATAACCGAACTGCAGGACAATGACTCGGCTCCCATCCGTGGGCAAACGGCCACGCATGAGCACTTCACTAAATTCTACCACTCCCTATACGAGGCCAAGCAACACGAGGACTCTCCTGACTTGGCCATCTACTTAGACTCCTTAGAATTATTATGGTTGAGCCCAGAACATAGGGAATATCTAGACCTCCCTTTTACGATAGCGGACATCACCCAGGTAATTGGTGCCCTTCCCTCTGGAAAGGCGCCGGGGCTCGATGGGCTCACAACACTCTTCTATAAAACATTTGTTGACACCCTCGCCCCTAGACTCCTGGACGTCTACCAGGAATCATTAGAAACTGGAGCGTTGCCCCAATCCATGCGGGAGGCTGTCATTATCACTTTGCTAAAACCGGAAAAACCTCCCACACTTTGTGACTCTTACAGGCCCTTATCGCTAATAAATATAGATACTAAAATTCTGGCAAAATTGATAGCGAATAGACTCCAACCTTTACTGCCCCTCATAGCCCGACCCGACCAATCCGGGTTCATTCCGGGTCGGTCAAGGGCCCAAAACTTACGCACCTTCTTCTCTGTCATCCACCAAATTGACCCTAAACTGCCGGCAGCGGCGGTTTTTTTGGACGCCACTAAGGCGTTCGACTCTCTTGAATGGCCCTACCTTTTCGCCATTCTGCTGCGTCTCGGGTTTAGTACCAACTTTATCAAGTTGATCCAACTGTTATATATGAAGCCCACAGCCAGACTTCTAGCCAATGGTCTCATATCCGAAGCCTTTCCGATCTCCAGGGGTACCCGCCAGGGTTGCCCCCTTTCTCCGTTGCTGTTTGCTATCGCAATGGAACCCCTAGCAGCTCGAATACGGCAACATCATTCTTCGCGGGGGTTGATCTTCATGGATCGTAATCTTACTATCTCCATGTATGCTGATGATATGACACTCTACGTCAGATATCCAGATGAGAATTTAAACCCACTGCTCAGAGAGCTACTTCGATTTGGAGGCCTATCTGGGATCAATGTCAATTGGAAGAAATCATCCATTATGCCCCTGACGGATACACCCATGCTCAGAACTATTGAATTCCCCCTGGTGTGGGCGGAGGAGGAGGTCAAATATCTGGGGGTGTGGCTCTGTAGGGATATACAAACTTTATGGAACCTAAATTTCGGTAAACTGTACACTTGGCTAGCGGAGAAAACTAAATTCTGGTCGGCGCTTCCACTATCCTTGGCGGGAAGAATAGCCATTCTCAAAATGATCGTTCTTCCTAAGCTCTTATATCTCTTTGCCAATATTCCGATCCCTCTGACCCAAGCCTTTTTTAAAACATTAAGATCGGCGGCCATTTCAATAGTATGGGCAGGTAAACAGCCAAGGATCAGCTGGGAATTGTTGACGCGCCCACTTGATAGAAGAGGCTTGGGTGCCCCGGATTTCGAACTATATGCCCTGAGTGCTCCGGCCCAATTTCTCCATTATTGGATTTACCCTGTCCCATTTCAACCCCATGTGGCAACCGAGCGGGATGTAGCTGACCCTATCCCATTACATATGGCCGTATACTACCCATACCACCGCACGCCCAAAGAAATTAACACGATTGAAACGGTGAGATGGGCTTGGGAGGGCCTGAGGAAGCGTATTCAGATCCCACTGCTGTATGCCCCCTCCATACCACTAGCTAAACACCCGCAATTCCCATTCTTACATGATCAAGGAACTATCGGCAGAGCAAGAGGCATGGGTATTAACACAATGGGGGATCTCTACCCAGATGGTGTCTTTCTGACGGGCCCCACTGAGCGGCTGGAGGAAACGATGCCTATTCTTGAACATTTCCTGCTCCATCAGCTTAAAACGGCATGCAGGACACTGCATTCTACGTTCCCAGCCCCTCCACCAACACTTCAGTCCCTAGATAACTTGCTAACCACGCCATCGCCGCGCAAACTAGTCACTAGACTATACACCTCCACTCAGCGACACTCTCCTTGGTCAGATCCAGGGGCGTTGGCGTTATGGCGCCTTGACCTGGGTGACCAACCAACTGATGAACAATGGGCCCAGTGCTGCTCCCAGACGAAATATCTGTCTCCAAACTATAAATTGAGGTTTATTCACTTCAAGTTTCTTCACAGATTTGATAGAACTCCCCTACAACTCTTTAAAATAAAGCTCAAAGACAACTCGGATTGCTGGAAGTGTAGGCGGGAAGGCGCTGCCTTCCTCCATATTGCCTGGGAATGCCCTGTGGTTTCTGGTTACTGGGATGAGGTCTCTGAGGTTATAAGTGCAGTAACGGGCTATCCCATTGACCGCTCGCCGCTGGTGATGCTGTTAGGGTATGTAGCACAGACACGACCAGAAATCCGCCGTTTAACAGCCATGATGCTGGTCCTTGCGAGACGCCGTCTTGCCATGCACTGGGGGCCGTCAGAGGCCCTAGGGTTAAGGATTGGATACAGGACATCGCTTATTGCCAGGAGCAATTATCACTTTACTGGGACCTCATGCCTATGGCTTCCAGACCCAAAGATATTTTGGAGCCCTTCATAAATTGGCTTCGAGTCAGAGATGCACCACCGGACATTACGGTCCCCCGAACACTACGGAAGCAGCTCCTCCCAATGAGATGTCTAACTAATTGTGTATTCTATTTCATGTACTGCTACGGGAGAATTTGGGGTGCGCCCCCTGTATGTATAGTGCACTTATGGCTTTCAACGTATTAGGAAAGGTATTCCTGTGTTTCAGATTACTGTTTTGAATGCCCAACTGCTGACGCTACTGATTTTTGTTTCTCAAGGCGCTTCATTGCGAGTGTACCTCGATGCATGATTTATGTTATATGTGAAGTGTCGAACGGTGTCCAATTGCCATCCTAATTATGTATTTGTGTAATTTGGTTTAATGCTGTCTCATGAAAAGCACAAATAAAATTATTTTTAAAAAAAAGATAATCCCATTGAGATGCGGTCTCCAGGGATCCGATTTAGGCAAGTAGGCCGAGGACAGCCTTGATGAAGGTTTGACTACAGGCCCCTCCTCCCTGGCAAGACCATGAAGCACTAGTACGGCATCAAAAATATTCGGATAGACAAAAGGTTACCGTATGTATAATACGGGTATGCGCATGGCATGCTTTTCATTGTGTCCTTACTAGAGGATTCTGAGGAGTGGTACCAATGGGATTATTTTTCCTATAGATCCTGAAGAAGCGCCATTAGGGGAACGGCTCGAAACATGTCGACCGATCATTACCGAAGAGAACGGACTCATTACAGTCCACTCCTTCAGCCACAACTCCTGATTTGAACTTTACCGGCTAGAGGCGAGAATAAAACAATAGTCCTACTAGTCAGGTTTTTTTAACCTACAAGCACTTATTTTCCACTCCCTTTCACCTACACTGTCTTTATCATAAACTCTATCTATAAATGCTCCCGCTCAAATGTCTGGTCGTAGCACACCTCAATCCGTAGAGAATTGGGAGGAACCCCAATGATGGAGCATGCCACCGAGGGGCAACCGTGGTGGGTGAGAGGTCTCTAGCAAAAATGTTCTTTTCCTACTAAATGATCTCAGTGGAGATTTATTAGATTTCATACTCTCTTTTCTAGGCTGATTTTTTTCGAATCCTACACCAGCATAGCCTTTTGAGGTGAAGCAGTGCCAGTTCTGGCTGGACCAATGTCACAGTAAGTTTGGCTGCTTCTTTGGAGACACTTGTCGCAAGGACTTCAGCGGGACAGCCCACAAGACTTGCACCATTTTCCTTCACCAGCACAGCCTGTTGAATCACAGCAGTGCCAGTTCCGATTGGACCAATGACAGTGCATTTGGCAACTTCTTTGGAACAACTCAAAGCTTGGATGTAATTCATGTATGAGTGCTATGCTATGGCTGTTTTTCTGCTTTGAGTCAAAAATTTAATTTGCAATGCAATGTCACTCAAGATGTCACACATTAGAGAATAAAGTTTTACACAAAGACAAAATGGAAACATGGAAATGTTACACATAAGCATGGTGAAAACGGGGCAGCCCTACCCATATTCCTGTGTGGTATGTCTACTTGCTGCACATTCCACCAAAAACTACATTTTGTGAAAATATACTAAAGAAGATCAGGAGGGCATCTGCATTGTTGAAAAACTGAAAGACGTCAGGTCCACAGAGGTCAGGAATCAGCTTGACAGGTGAGCTAGGGAAGATGTATTTTACTCCGCCACTGTGTCATCTACCCTAAAGGACTCCACAGGGAGAGGCAGGGAGAAAAAGAGATATTGGAGTCCTCATCATTTGCGCCACCGTCGTGTCCCTTTTGAGATTGAACATATCGACTGTTACTGTGCCAACATTTCTGATGTATACTTCTAACTGCAGATTCCTCACTTCTTGAAGGTCTTCTGACTCCTGAATAGATCAGGAAACTTTTGCAATAGCTCCTTTTCATGCGCCCGTGGCACTCATCTGCGTTACCCCTGTGCACCAATATCAGTTCCTCTTTTTCCATACCAGTTGAGGTGGATCTGGAGGTTAGCTTCTTCTATTTTCATCTTTTGCTAAAGCTTTCTAATCAAGCCTTTTTGGAAGTCTGCAGGCATGTTAAACCCCAAACTACAGGGTTTAAACCATGCCTTGGGCTCTCAAGAAGATGTCTGTCATGGACATGAACAATGTTGGTCTTTGGTGCCTCAGCACCAAGCACGCCTCCAAGTCCTGTGACAAATGCTCCCTGATGCATCCAAAAGGCATCAGTGCGCAAGAAGCTAAAGTCTACCTTGCCAAGCATAAGAAACAAGGTTGGTCCCAATGCAGGTTACGAGGCTGGCCCCGGTTCCATTCCTGCTCTCCATTTTAGGGTAAGTCCATGACAAAGTTGAGAGAAAAAGTCAAAAAGGAAGCACAAAGTGTCCAAACAGGGCTCTATGCCTCAATGTGCTTGCTCGCGGGAGTGGCCTCAGTCTGCATTCTAAAGGCCTGACTCTTGTTTTGATGTCCGACTTTGATCCGATTTCGGTTCTGGCCATCGTCGACTCTGCAGCAAATCTCAGCTTTTTAAGGAGGCTATTCAAGATGTTTTTGGATTCCTTTGGTGCCTCCAGTTGGGCTTCCGTCTGTGGCTCCTCCTCAGATGTCAACTGGCCCCATACTGCCTCAGCCCGCTGTGCCCAAATTGCTAGGCCATGCGTTTACTAACTTTCTGCAGGCTCAACCATTCGACTTATCAGCACGGCCCTTGGCTCCGGAGGGCCCAGTGCCAGATTGTGCACCGGCTTAGATTGCAGATCTGGAACCAGCTTCGCTTCAGGTGCACCCTGTATTGCACTATATCATAAACATGGGTCAACCTCAGTACCACTGTCCCCTTGTCTCAAAAGGCAGTATCAGGACTTGATGAAATGAACAGATTGTATATTTGACCTACTTTATCACAGAAGGGCTGAGCTATACTATCACAAAAAATGTAGCTATTGATCCTTTTTCCTCAGGTTGTTTAGTTAACTTGCTTTTTACCTGAAATAGCTCCCTCGCTGAGTTTTTAGAAGATTCAATTTGGTGAGTAAAGAAAGTTGTTAGTTCTTTGATAAGTAGGCCCTTATATTTTGAGAGGGAAAGTTTATAGATTTCTTTATCATAGGAGTCATATTTGGATCTCCATTTCCTCTCCTGCCTTCTGCAATTTTGCTTTTCTAGGCAGAGGGCCTCAGTAAACCAAGGCCCAGATGGTTTGTTTCTGCCTGGGTTGGAATTTTTGATGGGGACAGCTTCAGAAATAGCAGAGCTTAGCCACTCTGAGTATTCAAATGTGGCCTGATCTGTCTTCCAGGCACTGTTGAAGATTCCTCATGTGAAATCACAATTTGACATAATGAAAATGCATGACTCCATTGGTTCAAGAAGAGTGACCGTTTTCCACAATTGATGACACGTTCTACTCCAAAGGAACCACTTTTCATTTGCTTGAATCCAGTGTTGCCCCTGGATAATGTGCAACCTTGATTGGCAAGGATGTGGGTTTCTGGAAACTGACCTGAAGGCCTAGACGAAGAAGAACAGAGATCGTTGTTTGAAAGTCCTGATTTGTCGTCTCTTGATTGCGGGCCTTGATGAGCCTGTTGTTCAGATACAGATAGTTGAAAATCTGCTTGCGAAGGAAAGAGAAAGGTCAAGGGGCTAACTTAAGAACAAAGGGCAGCACTGATAGTGTGATATCTCCACTACCAATTCAAGAAACATTTTGTGTTTCTTCATGTTCGGCGGTAAGCATCCTATAAATTCAATCCTATAATTCCCCTCCTTGAGTGAGTGAATCATACAGAATCTTTCCCTAGTGATCCATTTGTTTGCTGGTTTGAGGTCCAAGATCGGTCTCAATTCACTTCGGACCCTTTTTCGGGTAATATGTCACATAAATAAGTTATCCTCTCTGAAATAAAGGGACTACTTGGATGGTCAGTTTTCTTAGCAGCATGATCTTTCTTTGCATGGTAAGGACCTCCAGAATGTGGGTGCAGCTTTCGGTGGAATTGACGGTGGTGGTTTCCTGAAATTAAGCGTATATCCATTTTGCACAATATTAATCCATTTGTCAATGGTAATGTTTTCGGCATCAGAATGTCTTGCTTCTAGATTAGTATGGGACGATGTTGAGTGTCTTGAAGACGATCCACATGACCCTTTGACATTAGTGGTGTGATGTTAAGTGATCAGATGCTGGCATGTGCTTCAAAAAGTTGTGCAATGTGTTTTTTTCTGCATTAGTCAATCCCATCCTTGACGTAGAATGATTAAGTTACTTAACCTTTGGTAACAATCTTTCTGGTGGATACACTAACTGCAGATTCTTCACCTTCTGACTATCCCTGGGTGCCAGACTGCATCCAGAAACTCTTGCATGATGGCAGGTGATGCCTTTTGCCTTCATTCTGACTAATCCTGACATGAGGACACAGATGCAAATAGGCAGCACCTCCTGCGCACTGAAATCAGTTTATTCTTTGGTTATTTCTACATCCTCAGACACAGACCCAAACAGATTCTAAACAGCATCCAGAATCTAACTTGAAGCCTTATTAACTCCTAAAGGTCCACTCTACAGACTGGGGAGACCGGTGGATGGCGAGGAATCTCCACCAAAAAGAAAGTCACCAAATGTAAGTAAATTATTTGTCTGGTGCATATTACTAACTGCAGATTTCTCACCTTGTGAATCTATCTCAAAGCACGGCCCGCTCTTCCAGGAGGCGGGTCTGAGGAGTGGACTTTATATCAGGTGGTCCTTCAGGATAGAGCTCACAAAATGACCCCGTGGTCCTGAGAATCAACACTGTAGTGCCTGCTGAAAGTACGGATGGATACCCATGAGGCTGCCTGGCAGGTCTTCAAAATAGGGACTCTCAAACCTGTAGTCGTTGCCTTTGTCCTGGTGAACTGAGACTCAATAGGCCAAGAGGAACCTGTTTGGCCAAAGCATAGCAGTTTAATGCGAAGGACAATCAATTGCAGGGTTGGAATTGCCTTTCCTTCCTTTGCTACAATGAATACAGTACACCTTGTTCTGATCAGTGTAGAAGCTAAGGGTACCCAGCCAACTGCTGCAGCCTTTCCTCCTAGGAGGGATGTGGCAGAGAGAAGAACAAGGGGAGCATGAGGGACTGTCTCATATGGAAGGATGACACCACTTTTTGAGGAAACGATGCACGAGTCCTAAGTACCATCTTATCAGAGAAGACTGTAGTATACGGAGGCCGAACTCACAATGCTTGCAGATTGCTGATGCATCATGCAGAGCAATTGCAATAAGGAGCACGATCTTCAGAGTTAGGTTTACAATTATGAAAAGAGCACCTCAAGAATGTCACAACTAGATCTCACTGCGGCATAATGAAGGGGGTCATAAGAGACATGTGAAACCCCAATTAAGAAATGTATTGCAACAGGTGATTTGAAATAAGAGGGTTGATAAGGCAAACCAAGAAAGGCTGAATGGGCTGGCAAGTATCCTCTAACAGTGCACACAGAACAGTCTTCCCAGTGGAGAAAAGAACACAAAAAAAGGACATCAGACAACTAAGTATGTACAGGGTCAACCTAGGACAGTGACATAGGTGGGAGTGCTTTCCTAGTAATACATACATGTTACCTACAAATCAGTTTAATTGCATGATAAACATGAGACACGCTTGCTGTTTAGATTGTGTACGTACAAGGTTTTGAGCCTAGAGAACTCATATTTTGAATTGTAATAATCCCTAACAGTGTGCGAGATTCCCATATTATTTTAGCAGAAGTTTGACATTAGTTGCATTAGCAAAAATAACAGAAACGCAGCAGAGAGGAACCTTTACTCCACAGTCCAGAAAGTTACATGTAGTGATAAGTATTTAAAGGCCATCGAGGCTTGCAAAAGAATAATAATCTAGAAGGAATGAAGGTTTGATACATTTATCTGCATTCAGCATGGATTAGACTAATTTGTTTCAGGTTGAAAGGATGTGGTATGTAAAACATATGGGTTTTTCTAATGTTCACCTTATTCTACATATAAACTGCTGAGATTTCCATCATAATTCCCATCATTCTGATGCATTATGTTATGTGTGTGTGTACTGTTTTCAGGGGCCAGGGTAAGGGTTCACACATATACATATAACCCTGCAGATAAGAGCATCTCTGTCAAGGTTATCTGGCTCATAACATGGACGATCAGGTGTTAACACCCTGTCGAGTTGTGAGCAGAGCCTCATGAAGAGAAAGGGGAAGCGGAGGGTAAATGCTGACCACCACAAGCTCTGAGTGCCAATCCTTCCCAGCCCAATCTGAGGCCCCTAGAAGCAGCTGTGCTAACGTCTTCCTGACTTTCTTCAGGACCCGGAGGATCTGAGGCAGATGTGGAAATGCATATAGAGGGGGTAACAAAGACAGAACTCTTCTATAGTCCTTCGAAGAGAAAACTCAAATTGGCAGTAAGCGGGTCATTGAGTACCTTGTGCCACATTCCACTTGCAGTCTGCAAGATAATGCCTGCTGAGCTTGTCTACACTGATGTTGAGGGACCCCCATGTAACTCAACTCTCAGGGAGGCCTTTTGAAGTATCAGTCACTGCCACTGCCCCTACCTTTTGATCAGCCCCACTAGTGGTAGTTTTGGTCACCCTTGTTTTGACCCATTGGTCTACCTTCTTCCCCAACTCTAGAGGAGAATGGGGACCTAGGTCTACCAGAAGCTGAAGTAACTTCTCATTGTAACAATTACTCAAAAGATTCTCCTTCATAATTAAATTGTAAAGCCCTTCAAAGTCATTCACATTGCTACCTGTTAACCAACCACCTAGTGTTTTCACAGAAAAATCAACAAATTCAACCCAGGACTGACTCTGGGTTTTTCAAGTCTCCCTGAATCTTATTCTATACTCTTCAGTGGTGAGTCCAAAGCCCTCAATCAGGGTACCCTTCATGAGGTCGTAAGACTCAGCATCTTTTTCAGGCAATGTCGGGAGTCTATCCCTGCATTTTCCTGAGAATAGTTCCCACACGAAAGGAGCCCAATTTATTCTGGAAACTTTTCTACCTATGCAAGATCTCTTGAAAGCAGTGAACCATTTGCTGATGTCATCACCATCTGTGTATTTTGGGGCAATCCCTTTGGGGAGTTTAGAGTCATAAAAACCTTCACCCTTCCTATTTATTTGGATGCTGCATCCAGATATAGGGCCTAGGCCCATCTCTTTCCTTTGTCGTTCTATTTACAGGAACTGAGCTTCTAAGTTCAGTCTCTTGGTCAACCTTTTTAGCAAGAGGGCCTCGTCTGAGGAACTCTCAGCTATCGTTAAGGGGACTGAATCAAGTCTACCCTCAACACCATTATCACTGATATTGTCTTTATCCTCAAACAGGTCTACCAGTTCTAGGCGATCTCTCTCAAACTGAGCTACCAGTTCTCTGAGATATTCCTTTTTAGGGCTTTTGCCTGGTCTGATTCCATAACTCTTACAAAGGCCTCTCAGATGAACACGGCTCAGGTCCATGTAAGGGGTCCCGTCGAGCTCCTGAACCCTGCTACTGGTTTCAGCCATTATTTTACTAAAATTTGGGACCTTTTTAGGAAGTTAAAAAAAAATAACTAGACACAAATACTTTGTCCTAACTAAAGTACAGATTTTTTAATTTTTACAAAGGCCCTATTAGTTAATTTTAGAATTTTTAAAAAAAATAGACCAATCAAACATTTGACTAGTTAATGATAATTTTTAGATTTGCTCATTTGGTCAAATATTGACACAGTGGTTCCAGCAAATGCAAAGTCTTCTATTCCGCTACTGAACCGGCAAATGTAGGACGCTGGCTCTCTATATAGTTCACTAAAATGAAGTACACTGTGCAGAGTCCAGTGGATCCCCAATAGGTGTGCAGAGTGAAACCAGATAATTCTAATGCTCTTTTTGTGGTAGTGTGGGTGAGCAGTTAGGCTTATCAGAGATTAGTGCTAAGCATTTGTTGTCACACACAGAGGCAGTAAATGAGACACATACTGAAGAATAAATCTGAGACCAATTAGGAAAAATAAAATAGTATCTTTATACATATTTTTAGAAACCAAGAACTTCGTTTGCCAGTTAAAACATGCCTTTTATGTCAATGTTAACCAAATGCAGTTCAATACACAAATGCTTACAGGGTTTTAACAACAGGGGACAATACTGTCAGACAGAGACTGTTGCAGTCAAGGGTAAGAAAAGCATAGGATTAGATAGAGGAGTACCACCAACACATTTACCGTCGTGGTCGATGGACGCAACGCTCCGCCATGGAGTTTTGGGGGGCAACAGTCACCCAGAGTTCAGGGCAAGTTCTACTCCAGGGGACTCAGAGTTTTGGAAGCCCCAGGGCTCGGGCACAGCAGGCAGTTCTGGGTTACCTGGATGTGGGGGCCTGAGGTCTTGGGATGCAGAATTGGTTCTTCACCTGCGGTGTTCAACTACAGCTGCGGTGAGGGCAGTCCATTGCGGTTGGGACGGTCGCTCCCAAGTTGCTGCTTTCACGCAGGCGACGCCACCAGAAAGCGGGTACAGGCTCACAGGATCGGAGCTGTTTCCAGCGTCGGTCGCAGGTACTTTGGCTGGGTGATGCGTTGAAGGGGTCGGAAACCGGACTGGTGACCAACAGGCCTAGGCTGCTGCAACCTTTGGGTGAATTGCATCGACACAGTCCGTGCCAGCCTTCACCTCGTGGTGGTCTTTTACTGGCGGGGTGCGAGAGCTAGTACCACTAGTCCATAGGGAGGTCCCATGCAATTGGCGAAGGCTGGCTGGGCTCCGGGGTTCTTGGAGGCTGCACAGGTCTCAGGTAGGGACGGCAGACCACAGTTGTCGAGTCCTTTCACAGTTGGCAGGGTTTGGTGCCGGTTTCTTCCGCAACAGAGCTCAGTTCCTGTATCAGCAGCACGTCTTCTTCTTTTGTCTTCTTTAGGTCTGTGGAATCTGAAGTCAAGGTCTTCGGGAGCCACCTAAATACTGAATTTAGGGTTGTTACAAGGGGAGATGGGTAGTAGCCAATGGGCTGCTTTCCTTTAGAGTGTCAACACCCTCAAGTGACTATTTGCTGTAGGAAGAGGCACTACCCTAGCCCTGATTGGAGGTTTCCTCACCATCTCAAGATGGTGGAATTTCAGGAGGGGTTCACCACGCCTGCCCCGCACTAGTGGTGGTGTAGGCTAAGGGTGGACCCTCCTCCTCATCTAACTAATTTTCCCGCCTTTCCTCCTGCCAAAAGTGGGCCAGGAAAGGGGGCTTGGGCTCCCCCACTATCTGGGGGTTCCTAGGCTGGATTTCAAAGGCGGCATCGCCTTTGAAGCTTCCCACCCGGGAAGACCTTCTTGTCCTGGTGGAGGTGTGAAACACCCCTGCCCAGAGCAGGTATTGTTTCTGTCCCCAAAGAGCGCTGACTCTTACCCCATGAGGCCAGAAACATGTCTGGTGGTGGCAGGCTGGTGAAAACCAGCCAGAGACCCCACTAGTGTTTGGTTAGGTTTTAGGGGACCCTCTAAAAGGGTCTCCTGTGTGAATTTATTTAAAAAACCAACACTGGCATCAGTGAGGATTTATTAAGACAAGATGTTTGCTTCCAAACACCTTAGAAATCAGTGAAGCCATCATGGAGCTAGGAAACTCGTGTTGACAAGTATCCAGTCCATGTACTTTTTATGGCTTCCCTGTTCACTTACAACATCACAGAATAGGCTGGACAGTGTAGGGGCCTATTGGCTCATGCAGATAAGCCCACACATAGGATATAGTGCACCCTGCCTTATCGGATGCTTTAGATACAGCCAAATTTGTAATTCCCAACCATGCATAAACAGGGGTTTATGCACGGGTCGGAATTTACCGCCCAACTCATAATCAGGGCCTAAGAAGAGAGTTGCATTTGCCCTGGAATACTCTTGTGGTGGCAGGTCACTAAACAAAAAACGGACAGCAGAGGAACTATAAACTTAAACAAAGGTGTGACTGCCAGCGGCGGCCACCACCTATCTTAAGTGGTAGGACAGCCGCAGGAGGAGGGCAGGGGTTTGGGGAAGGGTGGGTATAAAATAATAATTTTAAAAAAAGACTAACCTGCCACTCTGCTCCGCTGATAGCCGTCTCGCTGATCCTCTCGTCGGGCCGAAAGGGGATGAGCCCTCAGGGCACAGGCTCCACACCCAATCCTGGCACTGCTCTTAAATGAGAGCAGCACTAGGATTGGTCTGAGCGGCCTCGTTTGCTGCTCAGACGGTGCATTGGAGCATGTGCCTTTTCTCCAACGCTGCTGTGAAACCCCTTTTGGAGAAACATAAGTGAGCATGTAAGCTCACATGTGCACTTATGAGTGCACTCTACTCCTCCCTGACATGCCCGGCCCCGCCCTATAATCATTGCGGGGCTCGGACAGACAGCATAAATAAAATGACAATAACTGTGTTATTGTCATTTAATTACCGTCTGCTGGCGCGGGTTGTGGGGCAACGCTCCTCCGCCATTACGGAGGAGCCACGCCTGGTCACTGCTACACTGTTCTATGAGTTGTAAGATGTATTGTTGTTTACTCACTTTCAGAAACCTCTGGCAAAGGGACTGTCAGTCCCAGTTACAAAGCATCCTCTGAATCTGTGGTAAGGTTTTGGCTTTGGCAATGGTCATGAGCATGGCTATTTATAGCATTCTTGGGTCTGCACATGGCCTTTGACAATATAAACAGATATATGTAAACTGAGGTAATGTTTGCTGGATATGCAGATGGATCCATTGTTAAGTATTAGGAGCATCCCAGTTCCCCTCTTACAGTCAGAAACCCTCGGCCCTTACATCAGACTCTGATAGATTTTGCTGATGGCACGGTACCAAGAGAAGATCAAGAAAGAGCCCAATTCTTCTTTTAGAAGAAAACCTCTCCTTGTGGTGGAGGCTGGATAAACCGCTTCCTTTTCTGTAGGTTCCTGTAGCTCCACGTCAAACTGCAACAAATGTCAGGCTACAGTGGGCAGAGTCACCAGTGAAATAAAGGGTGTACTGCAAGTGCCATGCTGTACACACCGTACAGATAGATGAGCAAAGCTGCATGTGTTTATAGTATAAAGGATATTCGTTGGCATGATAAATACATATACATCTTGTATTGCCCATTTTGAACTGTGTAACTTTATTGTTCCCTTTTGCAACAATGGTTGCAGCATCAATTGGTTAAATTCTCTCAATTTCCAGAGAAATCTACGAATGAAATATGCACATGGAGTATCAATTGCCAGTATATGATATGACATAACTGTGTGTTTAATTGTTGAGATTTGATTTGAATCGGGCAACTTTATTGAACACAGCTAGGATATTGAAAATGGATACCGGATATTTGTTAATGTACAAGTGTATCATAAAAAATGCATTTTTCAGATGATTAATTTAAAATCAGGAGGAACAATTATAATGAATGCGCAATAACAACATGAATTCTTTGGTTCAAATTCGGGCGCTATTCAAATCCACGACAGTATGCTTTCTATGTTCATGAGTTACTAAGACTATTTCTAAAGGCAATTGAGCACTTTATGGTTACTCGAAAAAGGCTTTTGCCGAAACGCGTCGTCTTAATGCATAAATAAACTCTTTTATGCTGTCTGGAGGTGTGCCGCAGTGATTATTTTTGGAGCTCCAAGAATTGCCGAAACTTACCAATTCAGACGGAGGCTGCTGCCGTCGCGGGCGCCGGTACTGTTGGAAGGAGAACGGCCAGAAGTAGCATATTGGCGTATCTTCAATATATATATATATATATATGTATATATGTGTGTTTATATTTTTAAAAGCAAGTTTATTTGTTGTATTTGTTAAAATATACATTTAATTATAAAAAAATATATAAATTAAAGTATTTAATTTGTGTATTTTAATATTTCTAAATTATATATATTTTAAAATCGATATTTAATACAACTTAATTTTTGTAAACGATAATTCTTTTTGTACTTACATGTTTAAGTATAGAAAGTCAATATTTTTGTATCCTATTTTTTGACTCAATAATTTTTACATCGATATTTTCATTGTCGATGTTCTGTCAGTGAACCCTCTCGGGGAAATCATAAACACTTGGTACCTTTAGAATTCCGAAGATGTGGTGAAAAAGGACACACATTTGGCCTGGATATCTTTTGTGGAAAAAAGTTATGAAGAGGCCTCAGCTGCTAAGGGGTTAAAAGTGTAAGCCTCCAGTTGCTCTTTTTCAGTGATCTAAACAGCTTGCACGGTTTAGAGATTCTCATCTGAGCTGTCTATTGCTTCAAATAGGTGTAATACACTACCCTATCACTCAAAGTTCAAGTCCAAAATGGTAATCATTTTGAAACATGGAACCAGTGAAGCTTGCATAGAGGTGGGCTAATATACTTTTACTGATGCAAAGCGACCCAACATCTTTTTGGGAGCACCAACAAATAGAGAACCACAATGTTGAAGTCTAGATTGAAATATGTCTCTTACTAACATATCTCTTCTTCCTTCTTGGAGATAGAGCTGACATTTCTTCATCTGGATATGATAGAAGTAGGTCTTAATCAGATGTTTGGCCTTGCCTTCCATACCTTTAGTGTCAAACACAACCTGCAGTCTTGACCTTATCATGGCTGACTAGAACTGGTTAGTGTTTCCTGACTGATCGGCGCGCGGTGGTCAGATGGGACCCTATGCATACCTAGGCAATCAAATTTGGTTGTGGTGCACCTCATTGTTGCCCTCTATCATCTTGTATTCTTACATTCAATCTGTGTTTTACCTGAACACTTTCTTAAAACTTTGAAAACATGGCTATTTCCAAAATAAAATTAAATAGTTATTTTGCATCACTGGTTATATTTTCCTCTTTTTTTGCCATCTTTCAACTAAAAGTTTAGCGCCAAGATACCTGGTTGTGCTTTAGAAATTCATATAAATAAAAATATGTAAATAAGGTTGCCTCCTATTACAAACTTATGCCGATGACACACAAAATGTACTGCAATTTGATATGTCATTGATCAATTTGGGACAATACATATTTTCCTCAAGGAAACCAGTGAGTGGATGAAAATTAGCTGGGTTCAATTAATCAGTTTACAGCTTAAGGCGTCATATTAGGGCCCAAGTTTATTCCATGGCCTGGGGAGATTCCAGTATGCCTCATATGGACACCCACCTTCTTCAGCCAATAGATAAACCAAAATCTCTACGCGTCAAACTGGACCAGTCTGATTGTGAAAGTACAGATTAAGGGGCCGATTCCGGCCGGAAATCTCTCCGACCGAGCCGGACCCGGAGACAATTCCGACCGAATCGGACCCTAGCAGTCCGACCGGACGAGTACGATGCATTCGCATGCTATCGGACTCGATTCGGTCGGACTCCCATTGAAGTCAATGGGAGCCGGTCGTACAACGCGTACGCGGGCTCCCATTGACTCAATGGGTGCGAGGCGAACAAGGGCGACCCCTACAGCGGGTACGCGTCCATGTGCATCACGGCATACATGCACAGGTAGGGGGGACCCATGGTTCCCCCCTATGTGCGACTCGCGCGCCTACGCGCACAAGGGGTCCGACGCGGACCCCTAAAGTCCGGCTCCGACAGCTCTTACGAGCCGGACGGCGCGAGTCGGTCGGACTGCTCGCGGCGCGCATTGTACTTACCCGGCCGGGAAACGTCTCCATAGCGCGGTGCGAGTCGTGTCCGTGCGAGTCGGTCGGAGCGTGTTGAAGCCGCGTACGAGTCGGTCGGCGATTTCGCGGGAGCTTGCATCGTACTCGCTCGGCCGGACCCGCGTACGATTCGGTCGGGAAACAGGGCTCCGAATCGGATCCGGTAAATCCGAATCCGATTTGGAGCACTACCGGCCGAGATCGGAATCGGCCCCTAAGACTGTTATGTTTGTAGATTTATATAGCATAGCTTATCACCCGTGAGGGTATCCAGGCGCTGCCCATGGGCAAAGGGAGATTAAGTCATTTGCCCAGAATCACAGGATGTTGCACCGACCCCAAGACTCGAGCCCGGATCCCTAGCTCCCGAGTCGGCAGCTCTGACCGCGGCGCCACATCCTCCCCCTAACATTAATGTCTTCTTTACCATTGCATCCATCTGATTTACATATCCCTGAGGTGTACAGTGGTGGGGTCCATTGACAGTCTAGACTGACTGCGGGCTTTGTGTAACTGGGTATAATTAATGAGCTGCTGAACATTTTCAAGGAGGCCAAATTCAAATCCAGCCACCATCAAATTTTAGGAAACCAGACCACATGTCAGCTGCAGGGAAGAACACATACTTCTCTTTGTTGTAGACTAAATCCATTTCAAATGCCTTAATCTGCTGCTCGGATGTGCCCAAGGGACTGCTCTGAAGCATCTTATGAAGTGCAAGTTGTAAGTGTTTTTTCAACTCTATTCAATTCATGCAGAGTGTTAAACACCCCAAACTTGACAGGATTATGTTCAGGTTTCATTTTTTTTTTCTGTTAAAAAGACTTCTACTTTGTCACTGAAATAGTCTCTGCACACGAGTCTTAGCATAACTCTGGTCCATAAAACATTGTGAAGCACCAGATTTAATCAGAGCTGTTTGAAGATCAAGACTAATCCAAATTAAAGCATTCTTATGCAAGTATAGCTTCATATTATAATTTAGCTGCATTTGCAGAGAGCATCAAAATGAAGTATTTTCTTTCACGAGTAGCCAAAATGACCATGTTGTTTGCAAACATAAAGATTGGGACTCCTTTGTACTGAACCTTAGGGTTCTCTATCCCACTACTGCCTTTGCGCCTCCACAGAGCAGCTCGTTGAGGTGTGGCAGGATGCATCCCCACAATACCACCAGATGATCCAATCAAAGCAACCATTTAACCAAAGTGCTTTTTAACTGTACAACTTGGCGACAACACCCACAAACTCAGATCTGACGCACTGGCACTTGAGAGACTTATTGAGGCTTATAGGTTACTAACATCAAGAAAGGCAGGGCAATCCCTTTCAGTATACCTGCATATAGTCAACAAACCACCAAAAGAGGTGGGCTCATTGCAAATAGGACCTGTATGAACATAACACAGTTGACTGTCTATTGCTACCATCAGTTTAGCCTTATAGTTTACATTGGCATCTCAAACCTGTGCTCCAGGTAACAAAAATGAAAATACACAAGAAAAAATGCACTTCTTAAAATATACAGCACTTCTCACATATTGCTGCATTAGTTTAAAATTAAGTCCCGGTGAGGTGGTGGTCCACGGCGCATAATATACCCAAGGAGGGGGGCTTGTGCGCTCCCCCTCCTTTATTTATACAATGCCCCAGTGACCTGGCCCACCCAGGGACCAATTAATAATGAAGTGAGGAAGCCCACACTTCATTTCTTTTTTTTCCAGCGGGATTCGTGGATCAGAGCAACGCCCGCCAATATCTTTTTTTTAAAATGTTTTTTGTCCCAGGCGAGGTCCCTCTGGGACCCCTCCAAGAGGCCTATGGCGTCATGGTGTTTCTACCCTGCCACCTTTTTTTTTTTTTTACGTTTTGTTCTGTGACTAGGTTCAACCAAGTCACAAGATGGCTGCTAACACTTCCTGGTTTGAAGTGTTGGCAGCCAATCAGATCTCAGCACGAGATCGGGAGGGTCGCAGATCCTCCGGGTCCCAAGATATACAACTGGAAATGTCTTTAAATTTTGCCGCAACTACTGACCGGATTCACACCAGATCACAAAAAGGCACTTCCCTGAACCAACATCTACCTTCCTGCCAAATTTGGTGTCATTAGGTTCAGCAGTTCGGGCTGTAGCTGTGTCCAAAGTTTCCTATTGAAATTAACATGGGGGAAACGTGTTGTCGCGACCCCCCTTTTTCAGACAGCAGCTGAATTGAGCGTCAAACTAGTTTTGAAAATTTCGCGAGGATTCATCAAACAACACCAAAGTTATTGGCAAAACAATAAACACTCTTCCTATAGAAACTAGGTCCTAACTATAACTACCTACTGGCAATTGCAACCCTGTACTTAGTACATACATACATATATATAGATACACACACACACACACATATATATATATATATATATTTATATATATATATATATATGCAGCCCAAAAGCCTATAGAGAGGGTAGAAAATGGGCAGATTACATCTGCTTTTCTTTTTAAAGTTAAATAAACAATAAAACGCATGTCATTATTAAAAAAAAACTGACCATAGGAAGTGTTCCACATACTATTATTTGAAAGGTAAGGGAATATGAGACATTGTTAACCAATAGCGCGCTCATAAAAGAATAACACAAAATTATCTCTGTGTCTTTAAGAACATCACAAAACCCCCTGTATCCCATCATGCCAACATGTGACAGTTAGATCAGTTGATTTTTCCGGCTTTCACTGTTAGGATCCTGGAGCACTGAGCTCTACTTTTTTGTCAAGAATTGTCAGAAAAATCTGTATAAAACATTTTCAAAATAGTCTCACTTGATAATAGCCAGTACCTACAGTACTGACAGCCTTTTTTCTGACAGTATTTTTTACATTTTCAGTCAAAGTATGCCTTCACTCTTCGTGAAGTGCCCTTCCTGTGGGAAGAACACTCAGACTGATCCCCACACAGTATGTATTGTCTGCCTGCCAGTGTCCCACCTTCCTGATACTTGTCCTCACTGCCAGACGTTGTCCAGGGGCATCCTCAAGGACAGGAGAAGGTCAGGCTTCATGGCCTTCAGGAGAGAGGATCAGCTGGATCATCAAGAGGCCTTGGGGAACACCAGTCTTCCTTGAAAGAGTCCTCCTCTCATTTCAAAGATCCCTACAGAGGTAGATAGCATGAAAAGCACCAAAAAACACAGGCTAGGCCGGCGTCCAGAGGTCAAGAAAAATACTGGTATGTTCGCCGTCAATGTTGAAGACACTGCCGAAAGTGGGATCGACTCATCGCTCAATGTTGGAACACACCCGGCGCTCGACGTTGAAGAGTTTCATCAGCAGCAAGGAGGCAAGTGGCGTACCTAGCACTTTGGCCGCCCGTGGCGGTCCTTGCGTTTGTCGCCCCGCGGCGGCCGCATTAATGGCTGGGAGAGGGGTGCCCTGCGAGATTTTGCCGATTGCTGCCCCGCGATGGCCACATTATAAAGCAGGGGGTGGTGGCAATTGCCGCCCCAAGGCAGCAGGTAAGAGCGAGAGGAGGCCGCCACCCCCAAACTTGTGCTGCCCATGGCGGAACGCCCACCGCCCTCCCTTGCTACGCCACTGACCATCAGTCAATGTGGAGACACTCTTCTGCGCCGAAACAGCCATCCCTGTCAAGGTCAGCGTCAACTGCCAGGCGACAGTCATCGCCGTCGAGATCTCACAGCATAACATCAAGGTAAACATTGCATTGAGACATCCATCGACATCAAAGCAGCGGTCGAAGTTGATGTAGAGGCCTGTGGAAAAACCCTGCACAACGTTGAAGGAGAAGCATTCATCAATGTTGAAAGACAAATGGACATTTTTGAATGCTGTGGAAAGGCCTCAATTCACAGCAGCATAGGTCCAACGTGTTTCAATGGACTTGGTGGAATCTAGGCATCTATCTCCTGCAAGATCCAAATCACAGTTACACGTCAATGTCTCCCCAAGGTGGTTGAAACTCGGCAGAGAAGACGTGTGCCTTAGACTTCCAACTCGAATATTCACAAACATACTCTCCTTCCAGAGTCCCACCACATACGCCATCTCCGAAAAGAACATCTTCTCGAAGGTTCTTTTCTGGCACACCATCGGTACATTTTACGGTTCCTCCAAGAGCCATACCATGTAGGAGTCCACAGCCATCACCTCGGAGGTTGAGAAGACCTATCAGTCATCGTTCAAGATCTAGAACAACATCTAGAACTAGGTCACTGTCCAGAAGGTCTCATACTGCGTCATCCAGATAAAGGAGATCACCTTCTTGGTCTTCAACTTCTCTTTCCTCAGTGCAAAATTATTCTCCTACGCTCTCAGGTACGCCTTTCAACAAGAGTGTCACCAGTGGAGGATCTCTTGACTTTCAACGATGTCCTGATTGGAGGTGCAACAAAATTTAAATTGGACATTCCATCCACTCCGACGACTTCCTTTGTGATCTTTGAAACATTGCATCACAGAACAGCCTCAAGACCACTCTTGTCACTGGTGCCTGGCCTTCTCGAGCCTGCGTTGCAGCTATTTTAAACTTCAGCATTGCTGAGATCCCCCCCATCTCGTATCCTTAAAAAGTACAAGGCTCCTGATCAGGACCCTCTGTTCCTAAGAGTGGATCCTCCTCTGGATTCTGTAATAGTGGCAGCTGCACAGAAATCACACTCTGCAGCTTCTTCTTCTTCTTTGGTGCCACCTGACAAAGAGAGTAAGCAGATCAATGCTCTGGGTGAAAAGATGTGTGTAACATAGGTATCTTATCTGAAGGTTGCAAGTTCCTCAGCTCTGCTTGGAAGATATGAAAGACCCCTGTGGTATACACTGGCTAGGTACACAGAGAAACTGCCTAGGGAGGATAGGCAGGATTTCCAGGAAATACTCAATGAGGATGGCCTTGTCTCGAATCAAATTAGAAGCGCAGCTGTGGATGCATCGGATCTAGCGGTGAATGGTTATGCACACAGCATCTGTGCAAGAAGATGATCTTGGCTGCGTCTTACTAGGTTGAAACCAGAGGCCCAACACCCCATCATGAACCTGCCATTCTCTGGTAACACTCTTTTTGGTACCCATGTGGTCGAGGAGATGTCCAGAATGAAAACAGAATTGGACACTCTCAAGGCTGTTGGCCTAGAACAGTAAAAGTAATTACACAGAAGATACAGACATTTCCAGCGAGGGTTCAAACCCCTCACTGGCAACATCAACAGCAGGCAAAGTCACACTTCTATACTTGCAGACTATCAAGAGGAAGAGCTTCACAACTACAACAGCAGCCTGCAGCCGCAGGAAAGCCTCCTGCAAAACAATGAATCGTCACTTACCCCTTCACTGTTATCCGCTCTGGCGGGGGGAAGTATTGTCAATCACTTGGAAGAGTGGCAGTCAATCACAAAAGACAGAAGGGTTGTAAATATTGCACGGAATGGCCATTCTCTTTGCTTCAGGTCCCCTACTACTACTGTTCCCTTGGCAAAAACATCCAGGTACCAGTTAGACCTCTTGCAGTCGGACATCAGCACCCTAATGCAGAAATAGGCCATAGAGGAGAATGTAGATTCTCCAAGTTATTGTGTAGAGAGAATCTGGATTTCATTAAGGACACGGAGGCTAGCATTATGCATTAACTTTTATTGCCAAGCTCCTTGCAGCACTTCAAAGAATGACATCACAAAACATAAAATTCCAGAACTAAAGAATATCCATAACATATATAAACTCTGTCTAAGCAGCCATCTTCCTCTTTTAAGCTGCTCTGGACCAATAACACGAAAACTTTGAACTCTCCAAAAGAACATCAAAAACATCTCGCCAATCTTTACTGGTTATCTGTAACAAACAAAAGACATAACTTAATCCACTTTTAAATAAAGCTTCTACTAATGAACCAACATAAAAACAATTTCTCTTTAATCCACTCCCCCTCCAAACACTTACCTGGGAGGGTGGGAGGGATAATGCTAGCCTCCGTGTCCTTAATGAAATCCAGATTCTCTCTACACAGTAACTTGGAGAATCTACATTTCATGACAGGACCGGAGGCTAGCATTATGCATGTTCAAAGTTGTGCAACAACCACAGACGAAACATGACCAAAAGGTTTCAAATAAAATCGTGCAAAAACATCAGCATTAGACCAATCTTCTGCATGCAAAATCTCCTCCAAACGTCCACCTGACATGAAAGCTTTACTTGCCATAGCACCCCTTACTGAATGAGCCCCAAAATCACTCAGATTCACACCTGCTTCTTCCATACAACCTCTCACCCATCTAGCAATGGTCGCTGAAGTAACGGGTCTAAAAGGCTTCACATACGAAATCAATAACTGATCATCACCATGTCTCCTGAACTCACTCAGCCTGCTTTCATACTCCTTTAAACAGTTTACAACACATAACTTAGGATGAGCTACAAATCTTGGATAAAAAATAGATGAGGACATACATTTTGTCCTTCTTAAAATCTTAAATAACACACCATCTGGATTATAACACCTGTTAGAAACATCCAGAGCACGAACATCCGAAACTCTCCTAAAAGAAATAAGACACAACAAAGTTGCCAACTTACCTGATAACTGTTTTAGACTGAAAAACCTATTCATAGGCCACTCTTCAAACATTTTAAGTAACTTGTTAACATCCCACAAACAATTGTATCTCGGTTTTGGTGGCGGCCTCCGCAACCTTACTCCCTTCATGACTCTACAGACTAACGGTTCTCTACCAACCGAACAACCTCCAACTAAACTATGACCTGCAGACCTATAACAATTAATTGTTCTATAACTTAAACCCTTCTCATACAAACTAGACAAGAAATTCGACAACTCTATGGCAGATGCTTCCACGGGATCCAAACCCCATTCCATGCACCAACAAACCCACTTTTTCCAAGCTCCAACATACCTCTTCCTGGTTCCTGGAGCCCATGACTCCCTGAGCAACTCCTGAGCTTGCTCCGAAAGGCCTCTGAACTGCATACCTCTCCTGAAATCTTCCAAGCAAGAAGGCTCAATGCCCCTTCCAAGGCCAAAGGATGAAAACCCTCTTCTGCCCCTGGAAGCACATCCTCTGTTTCCGGAATTAAAAAAGGCTCCTCTATTGCCATTTCTAATAAACCTGGAAACCACGTCTGTCCTGCCCAAAAAGGTGTCACAATTACCAACTGGCATCTCTGCCTCCTCACCATTAACAATACTCTCTGTATCATTGCAAATGGAGGAAATGCATACCCTCGCACCTTGCTCCAATCCTGCTGAAACCCATCCACCTCCTCTGCAAAAGGGTCCGCTTTCCAACTGTACTAACGCTCCAGCTGATACGTTAGCCTTGACGCAAACAAGTCTACATCCAACGGACCCCAAACATAAAATATCCTTTTGAAATAGATTACATTCAGTTTCCAGTCGCTGTAATCCCTGAGATATCTCGAGTTCCAGTCTGCCACAACATTCTCTGGTCCCGGAAAATACTCCGCCCTCAAACCTATTTTCTGATCCAGACAAAAACTCCAAGTCCTTTTTGCCAACAGAGTCAGATTCCTTGATCTGCTTCCACCCAATTTGTTTATATAACGGACTGCCAAAACATTGTCCATCTTCAATAACACATTGAAATTTTTTAACTTCTTCCCAAAGCTCCTTAAAGCATAAAGTCCTGCTCTCATCTCCAAACCATTTATATGTTCTGACTTCTCTTCTAAAGTCCACCTTCCTCCTGTCTCCTGTTCCTCTAAACAAGCTCCCCAACCAAAAAGACTTGTGTCCGTTTCCAAAACAAAATCTGGACAAATTCCAAAAATCGCCCTTCCATTCCAGGCTTCCAGATTCTCTAGCCACCAAACCAACTCCTCCCCTGCCTCTTCCAACAACTCTACCTGATCTCCATACCACAGACCTTTCCTTAGAGCCTCTGCTTTCAATCTCTGCAGAGCCCTGTAATGAAGTGGCCCTGGAAAAACCACCTGAATAGATTAAGAAAGTAAACCAATCACTCTTGCTAAACTCCTTAGAACCATTCTGTCCTTCCTTAGCACTCCCTTCACTTCTGACTTTATTTTCATTACCTTCCTCTCTGGTAAACTTAAAGTCTTCTCCACTGTGTTCAGCACAAAACCAAAAAACTCCAAACTCTGACTTGGTTCCAAAACCGATTTCTCCTTGTTTATCAAGAAACCTAAACCCTCCAAAAGGTTCATAGTCAGTAATAACTGATCTTTCAAATCCTCCTGATTCTGCGACATTATTAAAAAATCGTCCAAATACATAATCAATCTTACTCCTCTCTCTCTCAAAAACTTGGCTACAGGTCTCAACACCTTTGTAAAGTACCATACTGCCGACGCCAGACCAAATGGGAGTGAACAAAACTGATAAAGCTCCCCCATCCACCCGAATTGCAGAAACTTGCGACTCACTTCCGCAACTGGAATAGTGAAATACGCATCTTTCAGATCTAACTTCACCAACCAATCATTCTCTTGGAGAATGTCCCTTAACAAATGGATTCCTCCCATCTTGAAATGCCTGTACACAACAAACTGATTCAAACCTCTTAAGTTTATCACAGGCCTCCAACCCTTTTCCTTCTTCTTGACTAAGAAAACAGTACTCACAAAACCTCTTTCCTTCTCTGAAACTCTTTGAATTGCTCCTTTTCGCAACATCTCCAACACCTCTTCTGCTACAATTTCCTGCAGATCTCTCTGAAAAACTAACTGCTTTGGTTCCTTCAGTTGAAATGGCTCTTTCACGAAATCTATTATAAAACCTCTTACAGTCTGAATAACCCAACTGTCTTTGGTAAGGTTTTCCCAATTTTTCACAAACCATTGCAACCTTCCCCCTACCTCGCATGGGATAGAACCAGAAATGATCTTCATACTCACCCTGAGTTCCTTGAGAGAACTGCGCACGCCCTCTTCCCTGGCGCACTCTTCCTGTTCTTCCTCTCTGAGGATAGAATCCAGTCGCTGATTGAAATCCTCTGAACGCAGCACGTCCCTGCGACTGGTATTGTGCCCTGCTGAAAGACCGGCCAGGGAAACGGGCTCTTGCCCCAGCCCTGTCAAAAACTCCTCTTCCAAAGACTCTTCTCAATGATGTTTGAGCCTTATCTAAACTTGTGAAGGTCGATACATATTTTCCGACCCCTTTCACCAAACCTTCACCGAATAGATAGCCCTTTGAATCCTCAGAAGGCTCCTTTTTAGCAAAGTCCCCCAATTTGGGACTAATTCTCATAAGTACTGCTTTCCTTCTTTCTGCTGATAATGCAGAATTCGCATTACCTAGAAAGCATATCGCTCTTTGAACCCAACCCCTTAAGAGCTCATTATCTATCTGAACACTCTTCATCTTGGCTTCCTCAGCCATGTCCAAAATACGAGCCAATGGCCCTAAAACATCTAACAAACGATCTTGGCACTGCTTGAGTGCTCTTTCTAAACCTTTTCTTGGGTCTCGCCCCATCTTAAAAAGGAAACTAATCAAATCCGGATCCAAATCCGGTGTCACACAGGCCTTTCCGTCCACGACTGGACGTGAACACTCTGCCCTCATCACAGCTCTTGCCTCCTTTTCAAGCGGCCTCCAAAGCCATAGCTTTAAAAAACTTGCTACATGTGGTAAAGGCCACCAGTCCGCGCTTCTTGGATGACGAATCATCGCTGGACTAAACATATCCTCACCTTGAGGATCTTTAACACTTCCTTTCTCCTTTCTTTCTTTTTACACTTTATCCATATCTAAGTCCCAATCGTCATCTAAATAATCATCAAGCACAAACTCATCTGTTTCTTCATCAAACTCCTGATTTAGGAGATCCTCATGATGTTTATCTCTTTCATTTGTGCCGCTAAGGACACCCTCTTTTGTGCCGCTCCGGACACCCTCATCATTTGTGGCACTAGGCTCACCCTGACTTTTCCTCAAAAATCTTACTCCCACTTTAATATTCTTTTCCTTCCTTGCTCTTTTACCATAACCTCTTACATCTCCTCCCTCCCCTTCCTCCAAAGACCAATATTCGTCCTCTGAATTATCCACTGCTCTCCTTTTCTTCTTCAACACACTTTCTAAAACTTCTCTCATAGACGTTTTCATCTCCTCCTGCACAATCTTTCTTAAATTAGCATCAGCAGTCTGAGTAGACTGAGCACACTCACTATTCTCCATTTTAAAATACTATACAAACTAATATATAAAACTAAACTCTTTTTTTTTTTAAATGTTATCTAATTACTTATTCACAACAAACCAAACCTTTCTTAAAAATAATGCTCACAAGTGCTTATTATTAAAACAGCACCCTTTAACTAAGCTAACTCAAAATCCCTTACACGTGCTTCAAAACTGCTGCTCAATTTCACCCTTCAACGCTTCCTGTACGCGCCTCAGCTCAGCTGACTGATCAGCTGTTTTTCAGTTTCACTAGGCAACGCTACTCCGTAAAAAATAATCTGCGCAATAGATCTAAAATGGCCCCCATGCGTCTCCACGCAACCTTGCGTGATGACGCTCCTACGGAGTCTTGCACAGAACACTAAACCTCTCAAAGCTAAAACACTCCCTCGTGCTCCAGACGAAATGCCTCCCTCGCGCTCAGAGATTCTATCTACGCCACGAGCAGGAGATTCTAAACGCTCGCGGCGCAACAGTAATAAAGCTTTCCTTTCTTTTTTTTTTTTTAAAGACATATCCTAAGCAGAAATAAACTAAAATAAAAAAATACAGCTTAACCAATTAACAAGCCCACCAAACCCCACCTCATAAATAACCCATAAATTGGGTTTTAAAGTAACCTAACAAAACAATACATAACATAATCAAAAGATTAATAGCACACTGCTTATAAATCACATCTTATATCATCATGGAATAAAATCAAACACTTTTCAAATACAAAATTAAAATTCAATACAGAGAAACGGTACTTATCTGTCAAGGAGCAGCAATTAAAAGAGGAAGATGGCTGCTTTGACAGAGTTTATATATGTTATGGACATTCTTTAGTTCTGGAATTTTATGTTTTGTGATGTCATTCTTTGAAGTGCTGCAAGGAGCTTGGCAATAAAAGTTAATGCATAATGCTAGCCTCCGGTCCTGTCATGAAATCCATGTCCTCAAAGGGAATTGGGAATCTATTCCAGTTACTTTCTAGTAAAAAAGAAAAAGCCGAAACAAGAGTTCAGACCTATCTTAGACCTGAGAAGCATCAGAAATTTCTCTGTTTCAAAGTGGGATATCAGCACTATCAGTACAAAGTACTACCATTCGGCCTCAAATTAGCCCCAGGAACCTTTTCAAAATGTATAGCCGTGGTCGCAGCATTCTTAAGGAAACAGAGAATCTTTGTGTATCCTTACCTCGATGACAGGCTGATAAAGAGCTCTTCACCTTCATACACAAAGGAGCATTTTCACATCTGTTTCAAGACACTCACAAATGTGGGTCTTTTAATCAATTTCCAAAAGTCTACAGTATGCCCAGTACCACTGCCTTGGGGGCCACACTGGACACACAGTCAACAAGAGAGTATCCTTTGGTTCACTCTGAAATGCCGCAATCTTCTACAGGTTCACCATCCATCTGCGAGGCAGGTGGCTTCTGTACTGGGGTTGATGACTTCTTGCATCGTCATAGGACCTCATGCAAGTTTGCACATGAGATCTCTGCAGCAAGGCCTGGAAGAACGGTGGAATCGAGTCTCCAACTGCTGGGAAGACAAGCTGACATTATCGCAGGCTGCACACCAGTCTATCCCATGGTTTTCTCAGCAGAACAATCTGATGGTGGGGGTACCATTCCATCAGGACACCAAGTCAGACACTAATTACAGATGCCTCCCTCCAGGGATGGGGAGCTCACATGGGTTCCCTTCAAACCCAGGGTGTTTGGTCAGACAAAGTAAAGACTTACAACATCAATATGCTGGAATTGAGAGCGGTCCATCTTGCTCTAAAGTCTTTCTTTCCAGCAATTCTCAATCAATTTCATCCTTTTTCAGACTGACAACACGACAACTATGCAATCTCTGAACAAATAGGGAGGAACCCACTCTCGCCCTCTGTCTCTCAAGGCTCAGACCATTTGCAAATGGGTACTAGACAGAAATTTGACAGTAACAGCTATTCATCTGACAGGCGTTCAAAACATGCAAGCAGATTCTCTCAGGCGACACTTCCAAGACAATCACGACTTGAAACTCAATGACAAGGTATTACTAGACAATTTTCATGAATGGGGATATCCTCAAATAGACCTCTTGTCAGATGCAAACAACAGAAAATGCGACGACTACTAATCTAGATTCACCCAACCAGGGTCAAAGGGGAATGCCCTTTTGATAAGATGGTCAGGGAAATTTCTCTATGCATTTCCACCAACTCCTCTCATTCAAACAGTGATTCTCAAGCTGTGTTAATCCCAGACCAGAATGATACTGATAGCGCCAGACTGGCCTCGCCAGTGGTGGTTCACGTACCTTCTACGTCTGTCAGAGAGGCCTCACAAGAGGTTGCCATGCAGAGAAGATATCCTGGTCAAGTTCAGAGGAAAGATACTGCATCCCAACCTCCCATGCCTGAACTTGACAGCATTGCTCATGAATTCCTCCAATATGGACATTTAGGCATTTCCAAAAATTGTATGGACATTCTCAGTGCGGCTAAGAGACCTTCCACTAGAAGATCATATGCTTTCAAATGGAAAAGGTTTTATTTATGGAGTACACAGAATAATCACACTCCAATTTCATGCCAGGAAGATGTAGTCATACTGTATCTTCTACATTTGACCAAATCAGGGCTGCAGTTTTCATCAATTAATGTACAATTTGCAGCCATTAGGGTCTATAGGCAATCTCCTTCACAAACATCTTTTTTGAGAATGCCTTTTCTAGAAGGGTTTAGAAAGGTGTTCCCTCCAGTTAGGACTCATTCTCCTCCATGGGAACTTAATATTGTCCTTTTCAAACTGATGGGCCCTCTATTTGAACCTGTACATAAAGCCTCTTTGCAACATCTCACATGGGAAGTGGCTTTTCTTGTTGCTATCACTTCAGCTCGTAGTGTAAGTGAAATTCAAGCCCTATGTTCTGAGGTACCATACACAGTGTTTCACTCCAATAGAGTGGTGATGAGAACTCATCCCAGTTGTCTCCCAAAGGTAGTCTCGGATTTTCACATAACCAGAATATCTCTCTACCTACTTTCTTTCCTAACCCCTCCAATTCAGCTGAAAGGTTGTTACATTCTCTGGATATTAGGAGAGTCTAAAATTCTACTTGGACAAAACCAAAGGTATCAGGAAATTGGATCACCTTTTTATTCACTGTGGTCCGGTGAGAAAAGGTTTGGCGTCCTCTAAACAAACTATTTCTAGATGTTTGTCTCCTGTATTCTCCTCTCCTACCAGCTAGCTAAAAGAATCCTTATCTGCTAGACCTAGGGCACACTTTACAAGCAGGAAAGCTGCTACTGCAGCTCTATTAAGGAATGTACCCATTTCTGAAATTTGTAAAGCTGCTACATGGAAATCTGCTCGTACCCTTACTAGGCATTACTGCCTGGATTCTGATGCTAAAACAGACACTCAAGTAGGACAGGCTTCTTTGAAGAATCTTTTTGGTTAAGTGTTGTAGCTGCCTTTGCTTTCAAGTCTGCGTTTTGTGGGATGAGCTTATTCTTCGATTCAATGCTTATGACTATTGATGAGGATCCCATGGAAGAGAGGGATAAATGACTTACCTGTAATCATAGTTCTCTTCCAAGGGAATCCTCATCAATGTCTCATAAGCAAACCACCCACCTCCCCAGACGGAGACCGTTGCAACTCTCAACAGGTTCTGTATGCATGATTCCTTAGTTTTCCGGAAAAATGACCCAACCTAACTGTCACTGTCTTTTGAATACCCTCTTGTACTCTTTTTTTATAGTTAACGGAGGGTTTTAAGAAAAACAGGGCGAAATGGAAGAAAAATAATGGGCTCCTGTCTTTTTCCAAAACAACAATTTGGTCTTTTTTAATCCCTGTATGAATATTTTTCTGTTGGACAATTGAAAGCAAGCATAATAATCATGCATGTTGTGTATATATATGTAATGTAGTGTCCATTGTCAGCAAGGTGTGTTTAATGTGTATTATGTCTGAGTTGTTCATTCAATAGATGAAAAAATGTCTTTATAAAATAAGAAGGAAACAATAGAGAAATCAATATGTGTCATATGTATGTTTATGTTATGGTGTGATGTTTACATATATGAAGTTTATTAAGCATTGGAGTTACAAAAGAACAAATTACACACAGAGACAATAAGAAAAAGCTAGAAAAAGAACAGGGAAGAAGGTCTAGCAACAAAAAGAATTTAAATAATAGGGAATACAATTCCCATCTGGATGTATATGGATTATACATCTCATGAAAAAATAGTGAAATTTATGGTAGTAGGGGTATCAGAGTTGCAGACACAGTGTGGTTCTTAAAGGCACACTGCCAGTTTTGTGTTATTCGTTTAATGGCAGCCTATTGGTTAACAATGTCTCATACTTCCTTTTCTTTCAAATAAAGGTTTGTGGAAGGCTTCCTATGATCAGTTTTTTTAATAATGACATGAATTTTATTATCTAACTTTAAAAAGAAAGTAAATGTAATCTGCCCATTTTCACCCTCTCTATAGGCTGCATATAACCTACTGGTTACCGGTAGGTAGTTATAGTTAGGACCTAGTTTCCATAGGAAGAGCAGTTTTCCATTTACCAATAACTTTGGCGTCATTTGACAACTCCTGAATCCTCATGAATTTTTTAAAACTAGTATCACGCTCACTCCAGCTGCTGTCTTGAAAGTTTAGTTGTGATCCGTCAAGCAGGGGCCAAGAAAAAGGGGGGGTCCCAAAACTCATTTTCCCCATGTTAATTTCCCATGACTACAGCCCGAACTGCGGAACGGAATTACACCAAATTTGGCAGAAAGGTAACTGTTGGTCCAGAAAGCGACCTTTTTGTAAATTGGCGTAAATCTGTTCAGTAGTTTTTGAAACATTAAGGAAAATCCAAATTTGAATATATAGGGACACGAAGGCTCCGCAAACCCTCCCGATCTCGTACTGAGATCTGATTGGCTACCAACACTTCAAACCAGGAGTGTTGGCAGCCATCTAGGGACTGGGCTTGAGCCGAGTCCCACATAAAATGTAAAACATAAGAGAAGGGGGCAGGTAGGAATACCCTGACCCCCTAGGCCTCTTGGGGGCTGGGGGTTCCTACAGGGATCCTGAAGGGCAAAAAAAGCATGTAAAATAAATTCATTTCAGCAAGAGTCACGCTAGATTCACGGCTCCCGCTGAAATTTTAAATGAACAGAAGCACGGGCTCCCGCGCTTCTGTAATCTTGAGCCCCGGGTGGGCCAGGTCCCGGGGGATGAGAAGGTATAAAAAGAAGGGTGGCGCATGGGCTCCCCCCTCCTCTGGCTTATAAAATCCCCGTGGACCGCCACCTCTTCCAGGGCACTGCATTTAATTTGTGTGGGGGTTGCCCTCTCTACAACTCCCATGCCCTGGGGGCCTCCACCTCCCCAGGGCCAATCGGAAATGAATGTGGGGGGGCCTGCGCGGCCCCCTGTAGCCCTTGGGGCCACCACCTCCCCAGGGCTAAGTAGTGCAATGGAGGGGGGTGACAGGTCCCCCCTCCTTGAGCCATAGATGGCCCTGGGGGCCGCCACCCCCCAGGGCCTGCTCCTGCTGTGTCCCGGGGTGCCCACCCCGGGGGCATAGCTGTTTGCTGTGGCTTGGCGGGATCTTTACCGCTCCTGCCAAGTCACAGCAAATGCTCTGTTTCCAGCAAGCGAGAGCTCAGAAATGCTCTCGCTTGCTGGGAGCGGAACAGAATTGCTTTCCGACACAGGGAGCTGCATGTTTAGCAGCTTCCTATGTCTGAAGGCAATGCTGGCTCCCGCAGGAGGCAGGGAGCCGGCATGGACCACGGGGCTCTTCAGGCTCCCCCGTGGTCCCAGTGGAGAGTGGCTGCCATGGGGGCACCCACAAAAGGATGGCCAGGCCCCGGTGGATGTGGTCCCCTTTCCCTAATACATTTTTTGTTTTAAAAAAGCCCAGCCGGGGTAAGTCGCCAGAGGCCCCGCCCCCTTTCTAAACCACTCTCCACATGTTGGCAGATGAAGTCCCCTTGGCAGGTGAGGGTCCTCGAGGGCCAACAATCCCTCCTGTTACCTTCAGTAAGTCCTACACAGCGGGATTGTTGAGAGGTCTTTGGAGGCCACGCCCCCTTTTCCACCACTCTGGTGCACTGCTGGTGGTTGGGGGATGAAGTCCCCTTGGATTCTGAAGGTCCTCGGGGGCCAGGAACACCTCCTGTTACCTCCAGTAAGTCGCACACAGTGGGATTGCTGGGAGGTCTTCAGAGGCCCTGCCTCCTTTGTCCACCACTTTGCAAATGTGACTACTATTTATAAATCCATAGAAAATCACTTAAAAAAACAAAGATTACAGGGACGTTATAGTTAGATAATAGAATTAAAAAAACCTTAGAAATTCACTTAAAAAACCAAAGGTTACAGGGATGTTAATAAATACATAAGCAATGCATTGCGGGGCGTGAGTTATAGTTAGCTCACGTAACCAGGAACAAATCCACGAGCCCACTCGATCAGGTTGGATATTTTGTTTATTCAATGACAAAAAAGACACGTTTCGACCACGTCCGTGGTCTTGATCACCTATATATATATATATATAACAAAGCTGTACTGGTTATTCATTTAAGGGTTGACCAAAGACATTAAACCAGCTAACTCAGATGCATGGTTTTGAGTATAAAGTCTTTGCAAATGATTTAATAACGTATTCAAGTCAAAAACAGTGATGAAACACGCTGTATAGAATTTACTTGTTTTCAATATTGCCTTTTAAAATGCACTTGCATGACAAGGTAAAGAGTTAGCATTATGTTTAAAACATTACAAAATGGCCCTCGTGTATTGTATTCCAGAGGCTGAGACGTGCAATGGGAGAGTCCTTTGTTTGTTTTTTGCATCGTGATCAAGGCTGCTTGACAGCCGGAACGCGTGGATGCCATCGCTCAGAAAATAAAAAGTTGAGCAGCTATAATCGCTTGGAGTGCTTTGCTGATTTTCCTTGGAAGTGGAGAATTGCTGTTTTTGTACGTAAAAGACGCGGCGGGCGTCTCACAGCTAGCACCCCTGGCGTTCTGGAAGCACGCCAGCTAACCGACCAACAAAGACGAAAGGAGAAAGGAGACAGGCGTGCCCCCCGTGAACCCGCAGAAAACAGCCCAAACAGTGACGGATTCATAGGCGAGGAGTCGCGGGACCGGACTCGGAGGACTCCGGTCGTTGCTGAGGTACTCGCATTGTGTGGAACTGAAAAACTGTAAAGAGAGGCAGGAGCCAGGTAAACGACGTGACGAGCTCTCCTGTATGAAGGGAAGGGGAGAGCGGAAAAGTTACGTGGATACGAGTGAAAACTGACAACAGAAATACAATGAGCGATGATGAATGCTCAGCAAGGGAGCAGGAAGCTCTTAAGCTTTTCGAGGAAACGAGAACCGTTACAAGTACGGAGAGAGGGGAACATGTGTCTTCAACTGGCAATGAAGTAGGTAAACTTTTGCATGAGTACGAAAAATTGAAAAAACGTGAAATTTCTCGATGGTGGGAAGTGGCATCATTAAAACAATATATACAAGTGGGGAGGATCCCAAGAGGCCTGCGCATTATGATAACACCTACGTACGAGAACCCTAACCCAGAGCTTCTGTGCGAATGGGCAGAGAACAGTGCTAATAGCTCCATGAATATGGTGAAGATGCTAACAAAGTATGCAGAAATTGAAAGAAAGGAAGTGGTAATCAAAATTAAGGAACTTGCCACCATTTTGGAAAAGAATGCTGATCAGACCAGAAAAAATAAATTTAAAGGAGATTTGAAAAATAGACTGGAGAAGTATGAAAAAAGAATTAAGGATAGAAAGGCAACGAAATTTGTGCATGATCGCCTGGATTATGAAAATGGCCGCATTTACACTTTCGCTAAGAGATTCGACCCAGTACAGAGACAAAATGTTCAAAGGGGAAGTGCATTTCAGCAAGATGCTTCACAGAGTGAAGTTAGCTCTGATACAGGATCTGAAGTGGAGCAGGAAGATACTATAAGAAGAGGGGCAGTAAATACCAGGTTGAATGTAACTGAAGAATTACGTTTTTTACAACTGGATCAAATGACCGACCATCAGGCAACGAGAGGTCGGGGGAGGGGCAGAGGAGGACGAGGAAGAGGAGACAGCGGAGAGGGGGTGAAGGATATCGCAGAAGCTGTAGGAGGGCCAACAAACAGGTCGATGCGCTCCAATGTCAAGCAAGTATCAAAGAAAGGACCCCAAGCAATACGATAATTAATCTGAGTAATACCGAGTTATCAGAAGAGGATAGACTAGTCTTGGAGCTAGGTCTCTCGTATTGCGGAAATAATGAATTTGACTATGCTAAATGCAGGATGGATTTGTATAAATTTGTCTGAAAACTTAAGCTGTCTAAACTACATAAAAACCTCAAAAAGAGTCCAATACCCCGAATTGAGGAGTCTCAGACCGAGAGTAATGCTTTAACAGTAATGGACATACCTATATTAGAGGAACTTTGGGCATTACAGAATGAGAATGTGGAACCTGATGTGAGCGGAGTAGAGAATCAATTAAACTCTAATGATCTTTTAATTCCACAGCTAGTGGACTCCGACCGAACCCCTTTTCGTCCTAAATCTCGCTATATTCCCCAAATGCCTAGGGATAATTTGAATGTTTTCTCGGAAAATGTAAGTGCTGATCTGAGACGTCTGTACCAACAAACGAGTAAACAAGAACGGAGGATGAATCACAAGGATGCTCGAATCCGTAGAGTTGTAACAAAGTTGAAAAAGAATGAGGATACCCTGGTGAAGCCCTCAGATAAGGGGGGCAATGTTGTGCTCTGGGGCCGGGGCCTATACTGTAAGGAAGCCTTGAAGCAACTAAATAACGTTGAGTGCTACAAAAAAGTAACTAGGCGGGAATATGAGGAAGTTAATGATGGTTTCCTTGAGAGGCTGGAATACTGGTACAAAGAAGAACTATTGAGCTGGGATGAATTCAAGTTCATTAAGCAGGAGCATCCAATTATTCCAGCCTTTTACATGTTGCCGAAAGTCCACAAGGATGGAAAAGAACCACCAGGAAGACCCATCATTTCATCGTGTGAAAGTATATTTGAGAATGCCTCCAGGTACATTGACTTTTTCTTGAATCCTATTGTTAAGACTCTAACTTCATACATTAGAGATTCAGCAGACTTTTTAAGACATATTTATGATGTGCAATGGGGTAAAGATATGGTATTATTGACATTGGACATAACCACATTGTATACAAGTATACGACATACAGACGGATTAAGGGCCACGGAATACTTTCTAAGAACTAGACCTATGAGATTCATGCGACATAATAACATGATCTCAGAAATGATGAACTGGTGTTTGACAAAAAATATTTTCTTGTTTGCGTCTGATCTTTACCAGCAGGAACAAGGAACAGCCATGGGCACCTGCTTCGCCCCCAGTTATGCCAATCTCCATCTAGGCTGGTGGGAGGAGCAGGTGCTCAGGGGCCCCAGGCTGGAACATTGGATGAAAAATATACTGGTTTGGGTCAGGTTTATTGACGATATTTTTGTGCTGTGGCAGGGCACTACTGAAAATATTGATTTATTTATTGATGACCTGAACAACAATAGTTTAAATCTGAAATTTGTGGGCCAGTATAGTAAGGAATCTATTGACTTCTTGGATGTCAGGGTAACCGCTAAAGGGGAAAAACTTGAATCAACAATCTTTCGGAAGTCAACAGCAGGGAACACCCTTTTACATGCGGATAGTGCCCACCCTGTACCACTCATCCGGAGTATACCCTTCGGAGAGTTTTTCAGGGCAAGAAGAACATGTAGTAACTTATCTGAGTATGAGAAAATCGAAGATGAAATGATAAATCGTTTTACTCAGAGAGGTTACTCACAGGAAGTAATATTGAAAGCATCAAGAAAGGCGAGGAACCTAAGCAGGGAGAAGATACTTTTTGAGCCATCCAGAACACAGATTAAAAAGAAAAAGCAGAAGGACAGCCCAGCGAGTCATAGATTCATTACTACATATAATACCAAACACAATGAAGTACGGGCTATTCTTAGGAAACATTGGTACCAAATTAGAGGTGATCCTATATTGGGGACTGATAGTAGAAAAGGCCCGGAAATAACCTATAGAAAATCTAGATCTTTAAAAGATCAATTGGTTAGAAGTGAATTTCAAGATGTAACTGCTAAGAAGACATGGCTTACATTGAAGGATGGCTTTAGAAAGTGCTTTAAATGTAAAGCCTGTAGAAACGGAGAAAATATAGTGAATTTTAAGACACCTTTCAATAGAACACTGAGAGTAAGAGGCCATTTAACATGCAAATCTAGTTATGTAGTGTACATACTGAAGTGTCCTTGCGTAAAGGTCTATGTAGGGAGCACCACTTTGCCCGCACACAAAAGGATTTTACAACATAGACGGGCAATTGTTAACAATGATAGATCCTACCCTGTTGCACGGCATTTTGAGAGAGAACATAATAGTGATCCCGATAAAATGAGGTACAGCTGTATAGCTGAGGTTCCCAAGAAGAGAAGGGGAGGCGACAGAGAAAAAGAACTTCGCAAATTAGAGACCGACTTCATACTAGAAATGAACAGCAAGGAGCCCAATGGGCTGAATATTGATGAGGACTTGTTTACCTGTTTATAATAATGAGGAATAAGCTGAGCTGAGTATTCAAAAGATCAATTTTTTTAAATTAAGAATAATTAAAGAATTGAGGAGAAGGACGGAGGACACATGCACTTTATAGTTTGCACCCTAGGTCTTAACACTAGCACTTTAATAATTTTTAATAATGTTTTTAAGAATATTTTAGTTTTGTAGACTGTATATGGATTTTAATATACAGAAAAACTAAAATAATGCTGTTTTTAAAGAAAAAGTATAATATAAAAAAAAAAAAATTAAAATAGAAATTGAAAAAGAAAAATTTAAGCACTTGCACTTTATAAAGTATTATTGTAGGAGAACACTGTGAAAGTCGAGCACTAGCACTTTAACAAAGCCGTACTGGTTATTCATTTAAGGGTTGACCAAAGACATTAAACCAGCTAACTCAGATGCATTGTTTTGAGTATAAAATCTTTGCAAATGATTTAATAATGTATTCAAGTCAAAAACAGTGATGAAACACGCTGTATAGAATTTACTTGTTTTCAATATTGCCTTTTAAAATGCACTTGCATGACAAGGTAAAGAGTTAGCATTATGTTTAAAACATTACAAAATGGCCCCCGTGTATTGTATTCCAGAGGCTGAGACGTGCAATGGGAGAGTCCTTTGTTTGTTTTTATGTATGTATTAAAATGTATTTAATGTTTAAAAAAATGGCGATCTGCATCGTGATCAAGGCTGCTTGACAGCCGAAACGCGTGGATGCCATCGCTCAGAAAATAAAAAGTTGAGCAGCTATAATCGCTTGGAGTGCTTTGCTGATTTTCCTTGGAAGTGGAGAATTGCTGTTTTTGTATATATATATATATATGTATATATATATAATATTTAAGAAGTGGGCGGAACTATTCAATGCTTATGACTTTGACGTGGAATACCGTGGAAGAGAACTAGGATTACAGGTAAGCAATTCATTTTTAGGTTGCGGCATAGTGATATTGCTATGCTATAGAACTTAAACCTTATTCTATACCACCAAAAGATGAAATATTGAAAAAATATCTGAAAGAAAATCTTGCAAAGGGTTTTACTCTGCATTCGACTTCTCCATCAGGAGTACCTAGATTGTTTGGTCCTGAACAAAATGGATCATGTGTGACCTATTGAGAATTAAATTCTATAACAGTAAGGAACCATTATCTCCTGCTCTTGATCTCTGTTTTACTGGATCAGATCTGAATGGCCAAGTTAGAGCTTTGGGTTGCTTACAACCTAGTCCAGAAAATAGAGGCTGATGAATGGTTAACTGCTTTTAATACTTCATATGTTTAGTTATGCTGTTTAGATTATGCAGTACTCTGGCGTCATGTCAGTGCTTTGTGAACTATATTTTTATAGGTATATTAGACACAAAGCATCATCTACATCATCTATCTGGATTATATTTTTGCATTTTTGGGTACGCTGGAGAAACAGACAATGTTAAAAATAGCATCTTTTTTTATAAACAAGCGCTATATGCTAATTTAGAGATGTGTGTCTTTGAAACCCATTCTGTTTATTTTCTGGGTTTTGTTATACGGGACAAGAGTACCACTATGGATCACCAGGTTTCCTCTGTCCTCAGTTGGCCTCAATGACGCACTGTGAAAGACTTTCAGAAGGTTCCAGGATTTACCAATTTCCACTGGTTTCTTCTTACCAAATGTAATGCCTCATTTAATTTCAGTGGGGAATAGTGCAACAGGAAGTCTTTGATCAATTAAACAAGAATCCTCGGTCACACCTCAAATGTATCATGCTGATGCAGCGGTACTAGTAATTGTAGATACTAATACTTCTTCGTTGCGCCTATATCTGGAATTCTGGAGTTTGAGGTCTTCGGGGATCACAGTAACTGTCACAAGGACAGGAACACATTTCTAAGACTCCACCATACAATCTTTTAATGAGCCGGCCATGGAGACTGTGGCAGACAGCTTAGTGGCAGCAAACGACAGTGGAGTCATAAGTTCACACAGATCAGCACTTCTGGGACAAAGTGGAAAGAGCCAGACCATTGCAGGAGAGCAGAACATCCTGGAAAAAGCTGGAGGGTTCCAAACACTGACACCGTGTCAGTAACATCTGGGAATATTTATGCACCAGTCATAGTATCACACTGGCTGGTAACAGCGGTTGGTGGGATCTCCACTGCGGTCATGTAGTTCGCAGTGCGTTTGCTGCACGTTTTTTGTTTTGATCCCCTTTGGTTCCCTCAGTTAGTTACAGTAGCTCTGGTTAACCCTTCCTTCCACAGATTCTAAGGTTTGCTTGCTGCCAGTCGTGAATTCTTTCTTCAACTTCGAACACTCCAAATCATTCAGGCAGTCGGCATCTCTACTATTGAAGGTAGACAAGTTGTATTCAGTTTCTGGACTGTATTCTGGTCGTCTGGGGGCTAGTCAACGCCTCTCCGCTTCCATACCCTGGTCCGTCATTCTACTGATACCCACAAGACATTGTGATCTGCTTTACACAAGTATATTTTGATTAATGGTACCTTATTTTATAGGATTACAGAGATACCAGTCTGTCCATTACAGACCGATTGTTACTGCTGCACCCCTTTGATTTCCTGCTGAACATAAGCCTGTATACAGGACAGTAATTAACCAGAGTGACAATTTTGCTGCAGTACCCCTGAAAATCAAGCCTGAATATAATCAAGAAAACATTGAAAGAAGACAGTTGTGATTTGCGTTTCTGTTACCAGTCCTTTCCCCCTTCTCCTTGGGGTTTTACTTATTGGTCCTATTTTGAACAATCAGACTGCGCGGTTCATATCCAGTGAGCACAGTGGATTGCCTCTAGACTCTGCCAGAGTCCTGATAGTATCATCAATAAAGTAAACCGACGCTGAACTCTGAAGGAATGTCTCCTTATCCTCCTAACGTTTTACTGAGGTCTCCACACTAGTAATGTTTACTGACATTCCCTGTTGATTCTCCCCTGGTTCGTTCAGGCGCTTCTGTATGACTGCCAGAGTTTCAGTAAGGTCACTATTTCTGTTTTATTGATTGTACATCAGTAGTTTATACTTTTGCTGCTGCTCGCTGCAGGTCCTTACCATACACCTCTTTATCTGCCACTCACTGTTAGGGCCTTGGAATGAAAAGGAGTTTTTGCCCTCTCTCCATAAGTGGCCTTATTAAAATACACCAGCTTAAAAACCTGAAGGATCAGTGCTCTAGGTAGCCAAAAGTGTGCTTAGTGTCTCGATCCACATGCCCTTAGCTAGAGGTGACAGGCAGCCATCCATGGTTGCCCTAAAACTGCTGCAAGGGTTGTATGATCCATCGGCAGGCCTTATTGATCTCTGTATCATGCACCTGACCAGCAAAGGATAGCCCTGGTCAGCAAATTTATAGACACTCCGGCAGTTCAGTTTCACAAAAGCAGCCCAGGCTTTGTTAACTGATCTTCACGTAAACAACGTATTTATTTGGAACATACCACCTAGAGAAAAATGCCCTGGAAGCGGGGAATGCCAACATACTATAGCTATCTTAAAAATGAAGAACTTGCCTACCACTGGGCCTCTTAGCTGGTGGTGGTGAACGACTGGGTATGTGGGGAACGGACTGAACCAGCATTTAGGGTGGACCGCCTGGCCATGAGAAGCAGGGGTTACCCGGCGCTCTTATACGGCAAAGTCAGGAGGGGTTCGCTCCCACCCCACTCCCAGGCGGTACTGCAGGCGTGGAAAGCATCCAATAAATGTCTGGGATGGGGTAATAAACTGACAGCAGAGATCCCACTCTGGGACAGCAACAGCCTGGGGGAGGTTAAAAAATTACGCACCCACACATGATGGCACACTATAGGGATAGACAAACTGGGAGATGTCTGGAGAGCGGGTACAGTAGTGACGTTTGATGTGCTGCAATCAGAATACAGCAAAACCAAAGGGGATGATGGACGGAGTGTTGAACATTGCAAGCACTCACCCCCAGTCAACTGATCTGGGTTTAATCCATCATCATTCTTTAGCTCACTCCGCCACCCCAGTTCAGACATGGTCATATGCAAATCAGTCTGACCCTGTGCCTCATGGGAACAGTCCAGCACGAACTGCCAAGCCATGTCTTCCCTGGACCGCAAACAAGCATCCTGGGACCGGTTTCGGGTTCATAACCCTCATCAGCCAGGCTATCTTGAATCCAGTGGCAAAGTGAGCAAGGGACCCACGTCTGGGCATACCCTGCCAACTTAGGGCGAACATAGCAAAACCAAAGGGGATGATGGACGGAGTGTTGAACATTGCAAGCACTCACCCCCAGTCAACTGATCTGGGTTAAATCCATCATCATTCTTTAGCTCACTCCGCCACCCCAGTTCAGACATGGCCATATGCAAATCAGTCTTGGCCCTGTGCCTCATGGGAACAGTCCAGCACGAACTGCCAAGACCGGTCCCAGGATGCTTGTTTCCGGTCCAGGGAAGACATGGCTTGGCAGTTCGGGCTGGACTGTTCCCATGAGGCACAGGGTCAGACTGATTTGCATATGGCCATGTCTGAACTGGGGTGGTGGAGTGAGCTAAAGAATGATGATGGATTTAACCCAGATCAGTTGACTGGGGGTGAGTGCTTGCAATGTTCAACACTCCGTCCATCATCCCCTTTGGTTTTGCTATGTTCGCCCTAAGTTGGCAGGGTATGCCCAGACGTGGGTCCCTTGCTCACTTTGCCACTGGATTCAAGATAGCCTGGCTGATGAGGGTTTTGAACCCGAAACCGGTCCCAGGATGCTTGTTTCCGGTCCAGGGAAGACATGGCTTGGCAGTTCGTGCTGGACTGTTCCCATGAGGCACAGGGTCAGACTGATTTGCATATGACCATGTCTGAACTGGGGTGGCGGAGTGAGCTAAAGAATGATGATGGATTAAACCCAGATCAGTTGACTGGGGGTGAGTGTTTGTTTTGCTCTAACGCTCCGTCCATCATCCCCTTTGGTATCACTTTGTTTGCCCTAAGTTGGCAGGGTATGCCCAGACGTGGGTCCCTTGCTCACTTTGCCACTGGATTCAAGATAGCCTGGCTGATGAGGGTTTTGAACCCGAAACCGGTCCCAGGATGCTTGTTTCCGGTCCAGGGAAGACATGGCTTGGCAGTTCGGGCTGGACTGTTCCCATGAGGCACAGGGTCAGACTGATTTGCATATGGCCATGTCTGAACTGGGGTGGTGGAGTGAGCTAAAGAATGATGATGGATTAAACCCAGATCAGTTGACTGGGGGTGAGTGTTTGATTTGCTCTAACGCTCCGTCCATCATCACCTTTGGTATCGCTTTGTTCGCCCTAAGTTGGCAGGGTATGCCAAGACGTGGGTCCCTTGCTCAATTTGTCATTGGATTCAAGATAGCCTGGCTGATGAGGTTTTTGAACCCGAAACCGGTCCCAGGATGCTTGCTTCCGGTCCAGGGAAGAGATGGCTTGGCAGTTCGGGCTGGACTGTTCCCATGAGGCACAGGGTCAGACTGATTTGCATATGGCCATGTCTGAACTGGGGTGGTGGAGTGAGCTAAAGAATGATGATGGATTAAACCCAGATCAGTTGACTGGGGGTGAGTGTTTGATTTGCTCTAACGCTCCGTCCATCATCCCCTTTGGTATCGCTTTGTTCGCCCTAAGTTGGCAGGGTATGCCCAGACGTGGGTCCCTTGCTCACTTTGCCACTGGATTCAAGATAGCCTGGCTGATGAGGGTTTTGAACCCGAAACCGGTCCCAGGATGCTTGTTTCCGGTCCAGGGAAGACATGGCTTGGCAGTTCGGGCTGGACTGTTCCCATGAGGCACAGGGTCAGACTGATTTGCATATGGCCATGTCTGAACTGGGGTGGTGGAGTGAGCTAAAGAATGATAATGGATTAAACCCAGATCAGTTGACTGGGGGTGAGTGTTTGATTTGCTCTAACGCTCCGTCCATCATCCCCTTTGGTATCGCTTTGTTCGCCCTAAGTTGGCAGGGTATGCCCAGACGTGGGTCCTTTGCTCACTTTGCCACTGGATTCAAGTTAGCCTGGCTGATGAGGGTTTTGAACCCGAAACCGGTCCCAGGATGCTTGTTTCCGGTCCAGGGAAGACATGGCTTGGCAGTTCGGGCTGGACTGTTCCCATGAGGCACAGGGTCAGACTGATTTGCATATGACCATGTCTGAACTGGGGTGGCGGAGTGAGCTAAAGAATGATGATGGATTAAACCCAGATCAGTTGACTGGGGGTGAGTGTTTGATTTGCTCTAACGCTCCGTCCATCATCCCCTTTGGTATCACTTTGTTTGCCCTAAGTTGGCAGGGTATGCCCAGACGTGGGTCCCTTGCTCACTTTGCCACTGGATTCAAGATAGCCTGGCTGATGAGGGTTTTGAACCCGAAACCGGTCCCAGGATGCTTGTTTCCGGTCCAGGGAAGACATGGCTTGGCAGTTCGGGCTGGACTGTTCCCATGAGGCACAGGGTCAGACTGATTTGCATATGGCCATGTCTGAACTGGGGTGGTGGAGTGAGCTAAAGAATGATGATGGATTAAACCCAGATCAGTTGACTGGGGGTGAGTGTTTGATTTGCTCTAACGCTCCGTCCATCATCACCTTTGGTATCGCTTTGTTCGCCCTAAGTTGGCAGGGTATGCCAAGACGTGGGTCCCTTGCTCAATTTGTCATTGGATTCAAGATAGCCTGGCTGATGAGGTTTTTGAACCCGAAACCGGTCCCAGGATGCTTGCTTCCGGTCCAGGGAAGAGATGGCTTGGCAGTTCGGGCTGGACTGTTCCCATGAGGCACAGGGTCAGACTGATTTGCATATGGCCATGTCTGAACTGGGGTGGTGGAGTGAGCTAAAGAATGATGATGGATTAAACCCAGATCAGTTGACTGGGGGTGAGTGTTTGATTTGCTCTAACGCTCCGTCCATCATCCCCTTTGGTATCGCTTTGTTCGCCCTAAGTTGGCAGGGTATGCCCAGACGTGGGTCCCTTGCTCACTTTGCCACTGGATTCAAGATAGCCTGGCTGATGAGGGTTTTGAACCCGAAACCGGTCCCAGGATGCTTGTTTCCGGTCCAGGGAAGACATGGCTTGGCAGTTCGGGCTGGACTGTTCCCATGAGGCACAGGGTCAGACTGATTTGCATATGGCCATGTCTGAACTGGGGTGGTGGAGTGAGCTAAAGAATGATAATGGATTAAACCCAGATCAGTTGACTGGGGGTGAGTGTTTGATTTGCTCTAACGCTCCGTCCATCATCCCCTTTGGTATCGCTTTGTTCGCCCTAAGTTGGCAGGGTATGCCCAGACGTGGGTCCTTTGCTCACTTTGCCACTGGATTCAAGTTAGCCTGGCTGATGAGGGTTTTGAACCCGAAACCGGTCCCAGGATGCTTGTTTCCGGTCCAGGGAAGACATGGCTTGGCAGTTCGGGCTGGACTGTTCCCATGAGGCACAGGGTCAGACTGATTTGCATATGGCCATGTCTGAACTGGGGTGGTGGAGTGAGCTAAAGAATGATGATGGATTAAACCCAGATCAGTTGACTGGGGGTGAGTGTTTGATTTGCTCTAACGCTCCGTCCATCATCCCCTTTGGTATCGCAATCAGAATACAAGCTGGCGCAGGGCGAGATTTTTCGGTACCAACAGCTACAGCACACCCCAAAATGCCATTTACCAGAGGGGGAACTAATCCCAGACTACTCCACCATGGACGATCGATTGATACTAGACCCTATGCCCGCCAAGGCAGTTTCCCTAACATACAGGAAGATAATAAATAACATGCCGAACTGTCTAGTCGCACTTAGAAATGCTTGGAGGGTCGATGTGGGTTCCCTAGATGATGAGGAGTAGAACGAGGCGCTTCAGAGCCCCAGAGAGATTGCTCTACGAGCACGATTTTGCCTGGTGCAGCTTCAGATACTGCATAGTTCCTACCTCTCTAGGTCAAGGGTGTTCAAGATGGGCCGCAGTGATTCAGCCGAATGCCCCAGGAGTTGTAGCAGTGTGGGCACGTTCTACCACACACTTTGGACTTGTCCACTGATCCAAAATTTCTGGGCAGAAATTGTAGAGATAATGAGGGAAGTAACAGGCCTACCTGTCCAGCTCGAGGCCAGATGGCTGCTATTGGGCGTGTTGGGGGAAGAGAAGTGGCCCAGTCACATGCATACTTGGCTCAACATGGCTGCAGGGGTGACAAAACGCAACTCAGCCAGACTGTTGGGTGCAGGCAGGCCCCCAACGATCAGAGACTGGAAGGAGGACCTGGATTGGTGCCAACTAGTGGAACACGCAACATACCACTCCCGAGGCTGCCCACGTAAATTCGAAAAGATCTGGGTCCATGGAAACAACACAGGGGCACCAACGGCCAAGTAGAGGAGGGAGAGGGGGAGGTCATTACCACATACAAGGCTTGGGCGGAGGGATCAAAACATACCCTAATTTGTCAGGGATCACTCCAAGGGAATTGGGCTGGGTCACGTATTGTACTCTGTTATGGAGCAGGCCCCCTGCGAGCGGCCCTTAAACGTATATATCGCATTGCTTATGATCGATTTGTGCTCTTAACCAACTGTTTAATAAAAAGAGTTTATAAAAAAATTAAGAACTTGCATTATATGCACCACCATTTCAGGGGTAGCGGAAGTGGCATCACACACTCTTTGACCTCAGTGATATCACCGGAAGTGATATCATATGACCTTAGACCCTGAATCTTCCCAGGAAGTGTTGTCACGTGACCGCAGCCCTGAAGTTTTATAATACCGGCATGATTAGTATAACAACACAACACAAATAGATGTTTATTTTCGATCCCACCTATATTTTAAGTAGGTGCTGAAATGATGTGCCAGGGAGCATTACCCATTTCTCCTTATCTTATATAAAAAATGATGTGTTCATTAAAAGGAGAATATAGTGGTACAAAACACACCACGGCACAGGGAACCTAAGTTATTTATACCCCAAACTGCGATGATTTAATGGTTCTCCTGATGTATAGCTCAGCTAGAAATGTATACATAAATCATAATGTGTGACAAAAGAGAAACTAAGTAGTATTTACGTTTGCCTGTATTCATTCATTGGACCATTTGCCCTATAGACAAAGGTACATTTGGTCATCCAAATTCACTTCATTTATGCTTGCCAGAATTCAGACAGGGATTCCTAAGAGGCTTCAGTCCCTCTACAGAGGGAGAGATCTCCACCACAAGTGATGAGTTCTCTGCATCCTTAAATCCAACCTTAAAGGGGTGGGATTGAGGGCATCCTTCAGTGTTCCAAGGCTTCCCCTGGAAGTTTGTGAACACCCAAAAGCTCATTTGGGCTAATTGACTAACTCCTATTGTTCCCCTTTCCAGCCTGGAAAGCAGTCGCAGCTGGCACAACTTCCGGGTGGGGAGTGAGGGGGGGCGGGGTCGCGCGGGGAGGGGTTAATTTAATTTTTTTTAAATTTAAAAGATAATTAAACTTACCTGGCTGGGTCCCGGGTCCTGCGTCTTCTCTGCTCTCCTGCTCTCGAGGAACAGGAAGCGGAAGAAGGCAGCCAGGCTCCCTCCCTCCCCTAAGCCAATCACAACACTGCTCAAGCAGCGTTGTGATTGGTCGGGAGGCCGAACAGCCAGGGGCTAATGGGTAGGCCATTTTCTCCATGTAGGCGGCATGCAGACTACATGGAGAAAAGGCAGAGTGAGCATGACTGGTTTGGGCAGCCCCAGGGTGCCGACCAAACGGTCTTTGCGCACTCTGGAGTGGGCAGGCACACCACTGATCCCCTACCCTCTCTCAGAGAAGCCCCGCCCATCCGCCCCCCGCAACCAAACATAAAATGGCAATAACGAAAGGTATTACCATTTTATGTTTCTGCTTCTCGCACTGAGAGAAGTAGTGGGGCGGCGCTCCTCCGCCCTAGTGGAGGAGCCGCCCCTGCTGGAAAGGGTCATGATTTTACTCCAGTCAGACGCTGACGTAAATCTCTTGCCAGGGTGGGAAGGGGGCTGGATCACTACCAAATTTGGTGATGGCGTGGGGCACAGGGCTTCCCTATGGGCTCCGTAAGGAAATAAACAAAAAAAATTGCATTTGCACCGCAGAATCTTTTCCCCCTGTATGGCATTCTCCGAGCTGGAAGATCTCATTTAGTGGGAGTAGATTCCAAACTTGGAACTCCTAGCCAATCTGCACTGAGTACAGCTTGAATGTGGATTCCAAAAAATCCAAGTGTAGCTTTACTCCTTTTTTTGTGAATCGTTCTCATACATTTATTATGAACTAAGCTATTGGCTTAAATGACTCCTTATTGTTAATTCATTTTGGTTAATGTTTGTAAGACACTATCACTCGTGTGAAACACAGAGGTGAAGGCAAAGAAAAATAATGAAACGTGGCAATAACTTGTATGTAATCACAGAAATGCCCACTGCACTGTCAATTTATTTATTTTTGGAGAACGTTAAGGGAAGTTGTAGAAAGTAAATAGTGCTCACAAAGACCCTGTTTACCTTCTGCCCTTGACACTGCTTTCGCCACCTCTGAGGCCAGGGGTCGCAAAAGCAGTGCTAGGGGCCTCAACAGGCTAGCCAGGGGTTGCAGCTGGGACATCCAGGTATAACTCGCCGTAGTGATCACTGTCAGTGCTATTTAGGACAGGTTTATGCATGAGTATGGCAAGGTCAGCGTCCGTCATCACATTAATGGTGCCACCTGTGTCCACAAGAAATGGAATGGTCGTCCCACCTACGTCCATGTCTGTAGCAAGTTCTTTCAGGCTTTGTTCAGTCTCCATGACTATGCCACTCCAAACTGAAAACAGTTTTGTTTTTTAAGATTGTCCCGTTTCTGATAGCTACATATCAGACAGCGTTGATGAGCAAGGACTTGTAGCCACCTCACTCAACCTGTGATGAGTGCGAGATATACGTTTCAATATTTTTCTCGCAGCTGCTGTCATCAGAGGTTGGGGTCAATTGTAAGCCAATTCATTTACGCTCCGTACTTTGAAATACTGATTGAAAGTGACCCTTTTGCCACAGTGGTGGCACGTGTTCTGCACCGCAGGACACATGCCTGAGTGTGGGGAGCAAAATCCACATCCGAAACAGGTGCCTTTACCATCACCTGTTGGTGAGCGTGTATCCACTACCTTGCACACCAACTCCTCAATCTATTGCTTGACTCTATGGCATCCCATAACTTCTACTTGATATTCAACAGTGCGGGACGTTCTTGTCATAGAAAGAACATCTTCATAATTTACTTGGAGTTACGGTGCTCCACTCAAACCTTCAATCTTGTCATAAAAGCATCCATAGCCTCCCATTGCTTTTGTCTCGTGGAGTGGAAAATATATCTTTCATAATCCACAATACATGTTAGAAGAAAGTACTCCATCAGCAATTGTTTTTGACCACCACATGAAAGATTTTCATAGTCCTCGAAATGATATATGATCTCACGAGTGTCAGGGCCCTTGTGGTGCATAAGGAGACATAGCTGCCATCTTTCGTTCTCAATACCTATAGCCCCTGTATACTTGTCAAAGTCTCTGATCTATCTGCACCATTTAGGGCCCAAGTTGTATGTGTCACCCAAATTGGATGGCAGAGTTACCCCCAATATTAGTGATTCAGAGACAGTTGAATTTTGTGGGGTTTGTTAGCTTACTTATTGACGGTGACTTCATGTGAGCATCAGTCGACACCTAAGGTTTGTCACCTTTAGAGGACGAGCAGGAAATCATGTTCCTTGAAGATACCTCTCTCAGTTTATCTTCGTCGCCAATGCAGTAGACTGGAATCACCTTATCAACCAGTAGCACATACAGACAACAGCAAACGATTGTTTGGAACTTGACTCATTCCTTTTAATTGGATCGCCAGTGTAGTGTTGTGTGAGTCTCCAATAATGGAACCCTTTTGGTTCCTGATGGACTTCGTAGAACTGTGACGTAAGGGTCAGAGCGTAGTCAGGTGAATACAGGTTTAGAATATTGAGTTTGCGGTTGCACACAGGCAAAGATGTGTAATACTAAAGCTCCATGTGTGGCGTAGTCATTGGCGGGTCCCAGGCTGTGGAGGACGCTACAACAGGCGACGAGATAGGGGATATGTAACCCAAAGATCAACAGTACTCTCCTAGAGAGTTTGCTGTGGTCGTGCGTGCCATGTGTGCTTCAGTCACAGTGCAGAAACGATGTTTGGTGTATGTGAAGTCAAAATGCAGCTCCAGCCAGTGTGAAGCATTTGAAGATAACAAAAGCTTCATTGAGAAGTCTTCACATTGTTGGCCAAGAACCTGCTGGTAAAGCCATAAAGAGAGGTACCGCACTACTACGCAACCTAAAGCTATACATCATACAGAGTGATACTGCAAAAGGTGGATACAAGAGGTTTTGAAAGAGCAGCAAATAGCGACAGCAAATTGCAAGATAACGCTGCGATCAGAAGCGCTGCGAGGCAGACATCAACTACATGTCAGACTGTACAAAGAGACGCCTAAAAGTAAAGCAATTTAAATACAAGAAATGGTCATGTGCTTACCAGAGCTGAGTAAAGAGAGTCATCTTACTACAGCTTTAGGCAGAGTGGCCCCCAGAGGAAGTGCCCCAGGTTGTGCTTGCGGAGCCGTTCATACACGAAGCGGCACACCACCAAAGCAGCTCAGAACAACTCCAAAGGTCTCTAGAAAAGTGAAGGGCTCCAATGGAGATAAAGAGGGAGGTCAAGTTTCCACACTCTGTCCCAGATGACCCAGAGGCCAGCTCAGTGTAGGACCTTAGAGGTGGTATGGATGAAGCAGGTCCTAGTGGACAACAGACAGTGTCAGAGAGAACTCCACCCTCAGTGTCAGCCAATCTCATAAACGTTTACAATACCGCCGCCTTCCTGAAACCACCACCACCGTTCGATATTGCCAAAAAGCTGAATATTGGCTACAGATGGACTGCTTGGATAGAGACATTTGATGATTTCACTAATGCGACGGAAGAAGAAGATAACAAGACAATTATTAAATAGCTTAGGAATCTTGCTGGAGAACGTGTGAAAGAAGTCATAAAGAAAATGCCGCAAGCTGACGAAATTACATTCTGTCAAATCAAAGCAGCTTTGAATCTCAAATTCAGTCCAATGCTAAATGTAGATCACAAAAGGTACATTTTCAGTAAAGAAAGTTTGTGAAACCATCGACAAATTTAATGAGAATGGATATGCTCATCAAACACTAAGTTCAATAAATTTAATGATGAGGAAGCTATACTTGTGAGAAATCAGGACCTGTTTGCAGTGTGTACCCCCACTTTTTGCCCCCATTTTGACTACTTGGTGCCGGTGATCTGACTCCGATTGTGCCCTGGGCTCTGCTAACCAGACCCAGTGCCTGTGCTCTGATTGAAAGTACATGGGTTAGGTATATTATAATTGGCAATGACAGACCCCTGTAAGCCCCTAGTATATAATAAGATATAATAAGATAATGGGGATCCAAATTATCTATAAGTCCCTAGTATATAAGAAGGCAGGGATGTATAGAGGCCCAGCAGATCTCGTGCACTAGAGTGTGCACTACTGTGATACCTGCTGTCATCTTAAAAGCCAGCCCTGCCTTCCAGGCTGCTTTCAAATTGTAATTATATGCAAATTCAACTTTTGAATTAAAGGTAATTCTAAAGTAGTAATCAACCTTATTTTTACATATAAGTCGCCCCTAAGGTCTCCCCTCACAGGTAGAGTGCCTTGTAACTATAAGCAGGGACATTATAAAATATGTTTTATAAGCCCTGGTGTGGGTAAAACTGCCAATTCCATATTTCCCTATAGTAGTTAATGGCTCCATAGGCTAACATTGAGATATTTGATTTAAGTATGAAATTTAGGAGCCACCTCAAAATATACTTCAAGGTATCTAATTACTAGTTAAGATAAATCCAACAACTTGCCACTGTTAGATTTGTAATAACTATTACAGAAAAGAAGTTATTAAAACCCAGCTGATTGGCCAGCCTTTCCCAGGCTGAGCCAGAGCTGCTTGATGAGGTGTGAAGTGTCCTGTGAGAGTAGACAATCAATTTCCTGTGGGTGGAGTACTTTAGCTGCAGAAGCTCAAAGGTAGGAAGAGGGTGGGGGAGCCAAACAGGTCTTCAGAGGGAGAATGACAGTTAGGGACCAGCAGAGGCTGACCCCACACCCTGCACCCCCAGCCACACAGGAGCCTCAGTAATTAGATTAGTCAGGGAGTTGGCAAGGGGTGTGTTAGTTAAACTTACCCACACCAGTCGGTTGGCTTAGCCAGATCTAACTCCAAAGGAGAGACTTTCTCCTTGTTGGACTTTGAGAGAATAGTGCTTTCTGGGACAAGAATATGCCACACTTTGGAGGAAGTGGTCATACACCTGGGTGGCACCCTGCATTCCATTGGTCAGGGGTGCCCCCCTGCTTGACGCCCAGAAACTGTGAATAAATATAGGAGAGCTGCATAGCTCCAGAGATCTGCTGCCTGAAACTACAAGGTGAGGAAAGGACTGCCCTGCTGGAATCTGGATCTGCACTCACGAGACTGCATTCTGAAGGACTGCACCTGCTGCACAATCTGGCATCTCAGCCCTAAGTACCTTGCCTTGCTTCAAGAAGGATTAACAAGTGGACTCCTGCAAGCTACAGGTCAACAGAGCCCACCTGCCTCATCTCCACCAAGAGTCCCCATCCTGGAGTGCATCCAGTGGACTTTTAAGGATTTGGCTAGGTGCATTTTGGGGACTGTAGTCCAGACATCCCAAGGACCATCTGGGAGATTCCAGACCCTTAGATTTGTGTTTTGGACACTTTGAACACTCAAGAGGAACTTTAGGGAGAAGTTCCGGAAGTTTGATAAAGTTTGGGAACTTTTTGTCAAAAAGCTCAATAAGGTGACCGGCTCGACATCGATAGTCAAGCCAGCTAACTTCAACCGCGACCCGGCCTGGATTTCAGGTTCGTCCTGCTGAAAGATCTGGAGCTCCAGACTTCCAGGATTTGATCAAGGCCTCATGGAGAAGCAATTTATCTGATAGAGACATCTAGCCGCAGATTCCTTACCTTTGAACTTCCAGGCATCAGGCTGGATCCGGAAGATTTTTCTTAGCTGTACCCCTGCACGCTTGGTAGATGGCGTTGGTCGACTCCGCTTGATGCCGTCGGTGTCATGTTTTCGTCGTCGTGACGACTGCGTCGTCAATATAACCGCCACTCCAGCGCACTGATGTCAGTTCTTTTCTTTCCATGCCAGCCAGCGGCAATCCGTTGAAGAGAGCTACCCCGTCATTTTTTGACACTTTTTTTGACTTTTTATCGACTTCGTTGGTGTGTTAAGAGTCATGTCGAGCAAGAAGACATCGGGGTACAAGTCGTGCGGCGCCTGTCACAGCGCCATGTCGGTCACGAACCCCCATTTAGTTTGACTTTGGTGCTTGGAGCGCGACCACGACTCCAAGTCGTGGTCCGACTGCCGGCCCATGGCGCCGAAGGCTTTGAGTGAGCGGTCCCTAAAGCTTCTCGTGGCCCGGCGTCATGCACCGCGGTGGTCACCTAGTCGGTCTCGATCCCGGGCCAGGTTTCGGTTGAGAGGTAGGTCCGAGCACCGCTCTAGTGAATCGAAGTCCTCTTCGTCGAAGTCAGGTAAGAGGCACCACAAAAAACAAAAGATGTCGAAGCGTGCTTCAACTTCGCCTCGCCCGTCTCGCGACGCGGCGGAGAAACCTCGGCGTTTGAGGCCCCGCTCCGCGGAGCAGGTGCCTGGGTCGGCTCCGCGTTTCCCTCCTTTTCCGGGGCCGGAAGCGACCCCTGCCCAGCTGAAAGAGTTTTGTGACGCCATGTGCGCCATATTTGGGCGGCCTGACCCTGCAGCCGCACCTCCGGGCCCCACAAGCTCAGAAGATGGAGGGGCCCCGTGGTTCCCAAGCCGGCAGCTCCGGCGCCACAGCCTCCGATTGGATCCGTTCCCGGGTCTGGACCGACGCCGGTCGCACCTCCTCAGCGACCTTCCCCGGCATTGCATCCGGCACCGAGGTCCTCGGCGTCGCCGGCGCTCACCGGTGGCACCTCCCCAATCCTCATCCCCAACAACACGGAGCTGGTCGGGCATTCTCCGACGCTGAGACTGGCAGCAACGGAGCCGTACGGATCCATGCCGTTCACCCTGCCCTATTCTGAAGGGTTAGGGATAGAGGAAGAGGATTGGGAGGAGGAACAGGATCGCTTGGAAATCCTGCACCAACAGGATGTGGACTGGGACGAGGAACTGGGTGATGCCAGTGGTTTGGACACCTCCCCAGACTCTGGCATGCTTACATCTCCTACCCTTCCTACCCAGGCTACGGAGGAGGGAGCATCTTTGGCCATGATGGTGTGTAGGGATGCAGAGGTCCTGCAGCTTCCTACAGTGGCGGTCAAGACTAACATCTTGACAGAGGTCATGCAGCCTGGGGTCTCGAGCTCGGAACCCCTACTGCCTTTCAACGAGGCGTTAACAGACGTCCTTCTGGGTACCTGGTCCAAGCCCAGTACAGGGGCCCCTGTGAAGTGCCCCTGAGGAAGCCCATACCCCTCTCTAAAGTCCTCAAATGGCATAAGTTCACCCTTTATATAAGTCCCCAAGTCTTGCCACCCCTGCTTCCTCCTAGTCCTCAAAGCCCACCCAAGCAGCTCCATGAGGAAGCACCCTGAGTATAGTTATGGGTAAATCAGGCGAATATGGGAGTCGAGTATGTGTCTTTTGGAGGGCACGTCTCCAACAGCGTCTAGCCAGCAACACCGCAGCAGAATCCTCAGCTTTATTCTTATCTATACCCAATACCAGCTTCCACAATATTTCCAGGCTTGGTGTAAGCGGGTCTGCCTCTCTCGTCTGGGACTGAAGGTCTCCCACCCATCTCGCCACCCACTGCAATTGAGCAGCTAAATATTAGCGCTCAAAGTCAGGAACAGCTAGTCCACCCTCCTAGGTGGAGCGCTGCATTGTACTCAGGGCTATTCTCCTACGACCCGCGCCCCACAGAAAGGCCGTCAGTATAGAGTGTAAGTCCTTATGCCATTTCGGGGGGGTCCATATTGGGAGTACCGTAAAGAAGTATATTAAGCGTGATAACACCACCATCTTTAGGAGGGCCTCTCTCCCCGTCAATGGTAATGGAAAGCCCTTCCAGAATTCCATAAAGAGTCTTTAAGGATCTCAGGGCCGTGCCTAGATTGCCCTCAAATATATCCGCTTTGTAATGATATATTTTTACCCATAGATATTCTAGACAGTGGGGCTCCCATTTCAGAGCCCCGAGCTCCACCGGAGGTGCCCCGTTGAGTGTTAGTGGAAACAGTTTGGATTTCTGCCAATTGATTTTCAATCCGGACATCTCTCCAAACTCCTCCATCAGTGCTTTCGCCCCCGATAAGCCCTCATCTATGTTCCCAAGGAAGAGCAGGAGATCATCTGCATAGAGGGCAATGTAATGTGTACTATTCCCTAGGCGAATCCCCTGGTATCTAGCCCCTGTGCAGGCCAGGGAGGCCAGGGGTTCCATGGCAAGGGCAAATAATAGCGGGGATAGGGGGCATCCCTGCCTTGTCCCCCGTCCAACTCTCTTATATCGTCCTTCCAGATCTAACCCTCGCCACTGGTCTCCTGTATAGTAGTCTAACCCAATTAGAGAAGCCCTGTCCCATCCCCATTTTCTCTAGGACTCCATATAGGAACTCCCATTCGAGTCTGTCAAAGGCCTTTTCCATATCTACCGCAAAGACCACTTTTTCACCCATCCTTTTGTCCCCTCTTGTCATGAGTGTCGTAAGTCGTCTGATGTTAAGAGCCGTGTTGTGTCCCGGGATGAATCCAGCCTGGTCCTGGTGTATGAGACCAGTATCTTACTTAATATTTTAAAATCTAGATTTAACATTGATAGAGGTCTATAAGCTTCTCATTCCGTGGGGGACTTGCCAGGTTTAAGCAGCAGAACAATCAGCGCCTCCCGGGTGGAACTTGAAAGTTGGCCCTCTTCCAGAGCCACTTCATATAATTCCACTAGTTTAGGGTCCAATTCTTCAGCATAGGCCACGTAGAGTTCTATGGGTATCCCATCTGTTCAGGGGGTTTTGCGTCTCGCCAAGCCCTAAATTGCCACCCTTATTTCCTATGCATCTATGGGGGCCCCCAAAACCTCAGCCTCCAGGGTGGGAAGTGGTATGGCAGTCATGGTGGCGTCTCCCTGTCTTGACCGGTAGCTGTATAAGGCAGTATAGTAGTCCAGAAATCTTCTATTAATGTCTTCCTGTTGATATAATATATGCCCATCAGTCTCCCCAATAGCTAATATCGGGGAACATCTCCGGGCTGGATTGGCCAACCAAGCTAGCAGTGAACAGGTTCTGTCCCCCTCCACGTGTGTGCGTTCCATATACCGCTTATAGTCATGACTACACAGTCTATCCGTGTGTTTGGCCACTTCCTCCTTAGCATCGAGTAAGGCCTGTCCCAACTCCGGGTGCCCCTGGTCGTTGTATCTCTAGTGTGCACAATGCCCTGTCTGCGGACTCAAGGTCCACCTCCAGGGAGCACCTCACTCCTATAGAGGTCGCCATACATTTGCCCCTGAGTACTACCTTAAATACGTCCCATTCCGTCAATCAGGAGTTAGTCGTATTTGTATTAAAGTAGTTCACTATACATTCTCTTACTTCCTCAAGGAACACTTGGTCTTCTAATGCCTCGGGCTTGAGGTGCCATGTTGCTATTCTTTGGCGTAGTTGCCCCCACCTCAGATGTAGGAGGATTGGGTTGTGGTCAGACAAAGTGCATGTTAAATATTCCACTGTTTGGGTCTGGGTGTGTATGTCGGGGGAACACAAGAACGTGTCCAACCGAACATGTAGGTCATGTACCGGGGAGTAAAAAGAATAGTTCCTGCTCTCCGGGTTCGGGCGTCTCCAGGAGGCTATTAAGCCCCATCTGTCCCTCCAATTTGTAAATGTTCTCGCTACTCTATTTATTGGAGCGTCCCTCAGGGGTGGGTGCGAGCGATCCTTCTGAGGGTCAGTTATACAATTATAGTCACCTCCAATGATGACCGAGTGTGGGAGATAAGTCGCTAGAGTGCCCGTTATCTTAGTCAAGAAAGTCCCCTGATCTACGCCTGGACCATATATACTCACAATCGCTATATCACGCCCATCCAGACAGCCCTTCACTGCCGCGTACCTGCCATCTGGGTCTATCACTTCTCCAGTGTGCTGAAACGGGACTCCCGCACAAACCCAAATCAAGACTCCCCTAGCAAAGACAGAGTACGATGTGTGATATAGTTGACCTCGCCATCTACGACGTAGAGCTACCCCCTCCTTTGCAGATAGGTGGGACTCCTGCAATAGAGCAATATAGACTCCCGGTTTATTTAAAAAGGACAAAATTTTACACCGCTTGGACATAGTATGCATCCCTCCAATATATTCCGGGATATTATCGTATATGTTTGAGGACCGGTCATTGGTGTATGTGATGTATAGGTGTCGGAGGACTCTGATGGTCCTCACCCCCCTGTGTGGGCAGGCGGGAGCACTGCGCGGTTCCCTGCTTGTTCGGTGTCTGGTCTGTGGGATCTGCAACACCCTTAAACATAAACTGTAACATCCCCAACTCCCTTTCCCCAGGACAAGCGAGCAAACCCTCCTCATCCAACCAGTCAAAAACAATGCCCAACCATGGGGCATACGGGGTAGAGACGGCCGTCTTCGTATCTGGTGGATCTTACGTTGTGACCCAGCTACCTTCTCACCCATCCAGTGCACTGATCAGACTGTAATTCGTCCCAGTCCGGGGTGAGTCCCCCCCCCACTCCAGGTGCAAAATACTATCTATGGAAGTCTTTCTGCCCCCTTCCCCCATCCATTTATAATACTTGCAACTTTTTTGGGACAATCAAATAATCTCGTCCGCTGTAGCGGGGGTGACCACCGGTAGCTCTTGACTTGCTCCTCCCACCGTGCAGGTGCTATGGTCTGAGTCTGCGTCTCGGGGGTCGTCCCTTACAGGTGAGGAAGCCCCACTGGAACTAGGTGCACTCAGACGCCACTGCCACCATAACCTGTTCACGCTCCTGCTGTTTCTCGGCTTTGGAAGGGGCGGCGGTAGTTTTGCTGCGATATCCTCGCGGTTGGTTACCCTTCGGTGTCCGCTGCTCCAAGGGTTTACGTCCCGTTTTTTGTTGGTCAGTCCAATCCCATGCCTCTTGTGGTGAATCCAAAATGATGGAGCATGAGGGGGCTGCCACTCGCAGTCGGGCCGGGAAGAGCATTGCATACTGCATCTCCATCTGGCGCAGTTTCTTCTTGACCGCCAGAAAGGATAATCTTTGTCTTTGGACCTCTGTGGAAAAATCAGGGAAGAGTCTAACCGTGCTATTATCCACCACTATTGGTTCCTTCTTGTGGGCCTGTCCGAGTATATGGTCTCTGTCCTTGTAAAATAATAGGAGGGCCACCACTGAGCGCGGTGGTCCTCCAGGAGGAGGGGGTCTTGCAGGCACTCTATGTGCTTTCTCCAATGCGAAGAATGGGGACAGCCCTTCTGTCGCCACCTCCTCTCTGAGCCATTTCTCCAGGAAGGCCACCATATCCCTTCCCTCGCTTTTCTCTGGTGAGCCGATAAGAAGCACACTGTTACGGCGTGACCTGTTTTCAGCATCCTCTGCCCTCATTGTCAGTATCTTTCACTTGGGCCTCCTCTGCCTTTAGCCTGTTTACAGTGGTATTTACAGTTGGTTTCAAGTCCTCGATATCCGTTTCCGTCGTGGTCACTCTCTCAGCCAGCCGGCGGTGGTCAGCTCGCAAGAGGCCCATTTCTTCTCTGACAGTGTCTATTTTGTTCTCCACAGCCAGTCTCGAGGCAGTTATGGCCTGCAATATGTCCTGTAGCGTTGGCGCTATTGCCCCTCGTCTTGTAATGCATTGGAGGGGGCCGGCGTCAAGCTGTCCTCTGGGACCATCGGATCTTGGGCTGGGAAGTCTACCTCCCTCCTGCGTGTTTTTCCCATATTTTCACTTGGTGTATCGGGTGGGCGCCCCAAAGGCCTCAATCTGAGTGGTCCACTTCCCTTCCGTTCTCGAGAAATGTCGGTAAGGGGAAGTCGTGTTCGTCCACTTGAGGGCCTCCCCCGGCTCTGTACACTATATGCTGTATAGATCACCTCCTCACTATGTATCTATCACCTTCTCCAAGTGGTCAGGCGTATCATCCAGGTGGGATGGGCTCTGTTTTACCTCCCCCTTCTTCTTCTTGAGTCCATGAGTGCACCGTTATCGTCCACCCACTCTATCTAGGGGGGTATTGTCGCTCTCTAAGGGTGTGACAAATAACAAATTGGCCCGGTTCTATACTTGGGCTTCATGACACACTGTGCCACCCAAATGAGATGACAAGCTGTATCGCCGGGTGGGCGGGTCCCTCTAGAAGTCACTTCATGGGTCTCAAATGGCCTCTTTAGCCGCCCTCTCCTTTACATCTCAGTCACATTCCTGGGTGATGTTACGGGACTCCCAGTCGGGACTACCAGTCGCTCGCCTCCTCCTACTCTGTCTCGAAGCAGGGGCCCTAGGAGAAATCGGCCGCTCGTGAGGGCCGCCGAGCAGCTCTGCCCCGATCTCTGGCCCGTGCAGCAGGTAGGCATCGTTTGAATCCACCGCCTGCGCCGTATTCTGATCAGAGATGGGCCGGGGGACTCGGGTCTCCGACCAGGTCTCGGGCCATTTCCTCCTCCACCTCGACTTTTAACGTTCTCCACGCCAAGTCTCCCCCTGGGGACGCTCACCGGGGGTTACGCCGGAGCCTGTCCACAGTCCCGCTATCACAGTCGATAAAATGCTGCATTCAATCCACCTGTATGTGTATTCGCCTGGTCCGCCACTTTCGTTCTGTGCCAGTGCAAGTAGCTCTGGGGCTTGTTACTCAGGGGCCGACGCCATTTTGTGCCCGGATCACGAGTCTCTCCCGTTGGCGATTTTCGAGCTTCCCAACCCGACGCTGCACGAAATGCTAGGCGCTGCAGACTCCCATCATTCTGTAGATCTTAGGGCGGTAGAAGGGCCCCCCACTGGGGTCTCTGTCCGCAGGATGGCACTGAACAGGGATCGGCCAGCGGGAGCCTCTCGAGGAAGGCTCCTACTCCATCAGCTGCTGGCCACGCCCCCTGGTTCGTACATTTCTGATGTGTGCACCTTTTGAGCCGCTGCATAACTGCCCTCTGCGGTTGCTCACTATCAAGACAGCTTTTTTGGTGGCAATAACCTCTGCCAGGAGAGTAAGTGAACTGCAGGCACTATCTTCACAGCCTCCTTACCTGACGGTCTCACCGGACAAAGTGTAACTCCGGACTAGGGCTTCTTTTCTACCTATGTTGGTAACACCCTTCTATCTGAGACAGTCTGTTACTCTGCCCACCTTCTATGCAGCCCCTCACCCTTCCAAGGAAGAGGAGCATCTCCATTGTCTGGACCCAAAAAGAGCATTGGCGTTCTACCTCGATCGCACCAGAGAGTTCCGGGTGGATGACCAACTCTTTATAGGATACTTGGGTGTAAAGAAAGGCCGTGCTGTCCAGAAGAGGACTATATCCCGATGGGCTATCCTCTGTATAAAAATCTGTTACGCCTTAGCGAAGAAAGAGCCCCCTGAAGGGCTTAGGGCCCATTCCACCAGGGCAAAAGCGGCCACTACGGCTCTTCAGCGTGGTGTTCCTGTTTCCAATATCTGCCAAGTTGCCACGTGGGCATCTCTGCACACGTTTGCCAGACACTACTGCCTGGATTCCCAGGTTCGCAGAGAAGGCCTGTTCGGTCGCTCTGTTTTGCAGGATTTTCTGGTTTAAGCCGTTCCGCAGTCCCATCTCCGGGGATGGTATTGCTTGGGTATCGGTTCAGAGGTAAGGAATTTGCGGCTAGATGTCTCTATCAGATGGACAAGTTACTTACCTGGAATTAAGTGTCATGGATGTTCCCCTTCAGGGCCCTAGTTGTTCATTCTTTAACACACCATGGTCAGTCAGTTCATGGTTTCACGCTTCTAGCGTGGAAAATCATGAAAAGTACTGACTTCAGCGCGCTGGAGTGGCGGTTATATTGACGACGCGGACGTCATGACGATGACGAACACTATGCCGACGACGTCATGTGGAGTCGACCGCCCTATCTACCGGCGCGCAGGGGTACTGCTAAGAAAAATCTTCTGGATCCAGCCTGACGTCTGGAAGTTTAAAGGTAAGGAATCTGCAGCTAGATCATGTCTCTACCAGATAAGGCGTTACCGAAGGTAAGTAACTTGCCTGACGATGTTGCTTCGAAATCGGCCTGCTGAAGGGGACCCTCGAAGTCGAAAGAAAAATCCTCCAGAAAAGTTTCTAAGTCCAAAGGTAACATTTGTTTAAAAACAAATTTTATTGTGATTTTATTGGTGATAGAACATGGCCTAAAAGGCCCATTTATAAAAAAGTATCAAGCTTTGCACAGTTCTGAGTTATACCAATATTATAGAACTTCAAAACTTCAAAAACCCGGCACAGACTGAATACTACACCCCAAACCCCACAGAATAATAGCCCACAGTGTTGGAATGATAAAAGTTACGGACTGCTGTTATGTCCATGTCTATATGACTGTACCTCCAGCTCTATAAGGGATTCGGAGGGTTGTGTCCGTAGGTAACATTTTGACCGAGGCCTCCCGCTTAATGTATTCGAACAGGGCTCCATCACGGTCAGCCTCAAACTTTGACTTTGTCCCAGTCAAGCGCGACCAGATGTCCTAAAGTGGCAGTGTATGTTTTTGAGCACTAGAAAGTGCTTATTCTTTAAAAATTCATATCTCCGGTTCCCTACATTGGATTTTTGTCATTTTGGTGTCTATTTGTTCATAAAAATATATCTTATGTTTATAAAT